>QNUK01000899.1:0-75000 GCA_013621035.1 Clarias magur | reverse complement strand
GTACACTCCCACCAAGGCAGTAGAGAGGATGATGTTTTTAGACAAACTAAACAGCGTAATTAATGACTGTAACTCTGCTGATATTTTAATTCTGGGTGGGGATTTTAACTGCACAACCGACAACCTGGACAGAAACCATAGAGAACCTCACATGGCCTCCCGTAAACGCATGTGGGAGATGATGGAGGCCCAGGACTTAAGTGACATATGGAGAGACTTACACAAGAAACAAAGACAGTACACCTGGGCCCACTCCATAGAGAACACACTCTCACTGGCAAGACTCGATCGATTTTATGGTTTTAAACATCAACTGTCTTATTTTACTAAATGTTTTATCGTCCCAGTAGGCATCTCTGATCATAGTATGGTGCAGTGCGCTGTCAGTAGGAAAAACCTAAAGCCTAAGAGCCTACTGGCATTTTAACACCCTACTTTTAGAAGATGCCAATTTTATTGAGTCTTTTACTTTTTTATGGACCAATCTTAAATCACAAAAAGCAGATTTTAGCTCTCTACAGCAATGGTGGGATCTAGCTAAAGCACAAATAAAAGTTTTTTGTCAACAGTACACACTCAATGTCACAAAAGACATTGTTAGATCAATGAGAGCGCTAGAGACCGAAATAGCAGAACTCCAGTGTTTAGAGACCACAGAAAACGGAGGAAACATTGAATCCCTGAAAAACAAAAAAGCCCTAATGAACGACCTACTGGGCACTGCAGCACAGGGGGCGCTGGTCCGCTCACGTTTCAAACACGCAACAGAAATGGATGCTCCTTCTAAGTTCTTTTTTGGTCTGGAACAAAAAAATGGACAGAAAAGAATCATACATGCTGTGCGATCAGAGTCAGGGGATCTCGTATCAGAGCCCACTGAGATTCGCAAGCAGACACACGGCTTCTACTCAAAGCTGTACAGTAGTGAGTGGTCAGAAGCACATGCAATGGAGGAAACCTTCTTGAAAAACCTGCCCAAGCTGTCAGAAGAAGCTGCCACTGACATGGTGGCAGAACTGACACTGGCAGAGATTCAGAAGGCCCTCCAAGGCCTGAAGAACGGGCGGGCGCCGGGTATAGACGGTCTCCCTGTAGAGTTCTACAAGGCATTTTGGTCAGTAATAGGACAGGATGTACTAGAGGTGTTGCAGGACAGCGTGAAAGGAGGAAAGCTCCCGGTGAGCTGCAGGAGGGCTGTCCTGACCTTACTGCCAAAAAAGGGAGACCTGACGCACCTGGGGAACTGGCGCCCGGTATCACTGCTGTGCACTGACTACAAACTACTCTCAAAAGCATTAGCCTCAAGACTGACAAAGGTACTGGAGCAGGTCATTCATCACGACCAGACGTACTGCGTGCCTGGTAGGTCTATCTTTGATAACATACATTTAATCCGTGATATTTTGGATGTCTCTAGACTGCTAGGCTTAAAGACCGGTCTCATTTTGTTGGACCAGGAAAAAGCTTTCGACCGGGTTGAACACAAATACTTGTGGAAGGTGCTGGAAAGCTTCGGGTTCAACCCAGATTTCATAACAATGATAAAGACACTGTACAGTGACATTGAGAGTGTACTGAAGGTTAATGGTGGTTTATGTGTCCCTTTTAAAGTACACAGAGGTATTAGACAAGACTGCTCTCTGTCAGGAATGCTATACTCTTTAGCAATCGAACCTCTTTTATGCAAACTAAGAGAGCAGCTTTCTGGTTTTAATATACCTCATTTTAATATTTTAACCTGTCTTTCAGCTTATGCTGATGATTTAGCTGTAATGGTCAACACACAGGCAGATGTGAATCTTTTAACTGGTGTTTTAGAAGATTTTAAGGTTTTATCATCTGCTAAAATCAACTGGACTAAAAGTGAAGCCATTTTAGTAGGAGAATGGGGAGGCGACCAGCCCACACTACCAGGGGGTTTAATGTGGAAAAAGACTGGTTTTAAATACTTGGGTGTCTACCTGGGCAGTGCTGAGTTTTTAAACAAAAACTGGGATGGACTTGTTGAAAACATAAAAGGCAGACTAAGCAGATGGAAGTGGCTGGTCCCAAAAATGTCCTACAGAGGACGAGTGCTGGTCATCAACAACCTAGCAGCATCGTCCCTGTGGCACAAACTGGCATGCATGGACCCACCACCAAACCTGCTAGCAAGCATACAGGCCCTACTGGTAGACTTCTTCTGGGACAAACTGCACTGGCTACCACAAAGTCTACTTCACCTGCCCAAAGAGGAAGGAGGACAGGGCCTGGTGCAGCTAGCCAGCAGAACTGCAGCCTTCCGTCTGCAGTTCATCCAGAGACTTCTCACCGGAGCGAGTGATGAAGGATGGAGAGCGGTAGCCTACACACTCCTACGCACGGTGGGAGGTCTTGGGCTGGACAGAACTCTGTTTTTAATGGACCCCACAGCACTGGACACTACTGGATTACCCGTATTTTATCAAAGACTTTTTAAAATCTGGACCTTTTTTAAAAAACAAAACAAAGGAAGCAGAACGTTACACTGGCTGCTGGAGGAGCCCCTAGTCTGTGGAGGGCAGCTGGACATCTCTAGTCCAACCACCCCAGCACTATCCAAGACCCTGATAAAAGCAGGGATCGTGACACTCCGGCAGCTGGTGAACATCACCGGACCAGACCTGTCTCGAGCAGAGAACCTGGCAGCACAGATGGGACTTCGGTCTCAACGGGTCGCCAACCAGCTCCTACACCGCTGGAGAACCGCCCTAACGTCGGAGGAACGCGTTCAGCTGATGGAACACGCAAGCAATGAGACCAGTCCTACAGAAGAAGAACCTTTTCCACAGCTGACGATAACTCCGGACCTAGAGGGTCATGGCGGCCCCCTCCTGGAGCTCAAGGGTGAGGAGGACATGAACTTTGAGACAGTGTCTGGTAAGGTTTTATACAAAGCATGTGTAAAGGTCTTAAACAAGAAAAAACTGAACGGGAGGGTAGACACCCCATGGCGCACTGAACTGGGTTTTAATAATGATTTTAAACCAGAATGGAGGGCACTGTACAAACCACCATTAACCAAAAAGTCTGCTGACCTCCAGTGGAGGATTTTACATGGAATTGTCTCTGTGAACTCTTTTATCTCCATTTTAAATCCTGAAATCACACAGGAATGCCCCTTCTGTTCACAGAGAGAAACTGTTTTCCATGCTTTTATACATTGCTCCAGGTTGTCACCTTTGTTTAACCTTTTAAAACACATTTTTTTACCACTGAATGTAGATTTTACTCATCAGTTTTTTATTCTTGGTTTTAAATACGTCCGGAGAAACAGGTTCAAATGCCAGCTTATTAATTTTACCATTGGTCAAGCCAAGATGGCAATTTATATAAGCAGAAAAAATAAGCTGGCACAAAGCACAGACTGCGACCCCAAAAAGATCTTCTCCAGACTTGTTAAATCAAGAATTTTAATTGATTTTAATTTTTACAAAAGTATGAAAGACATAAACATGTTTAAAACCATATGGTGCTGTGAGGAGACCTTGTGCGCGGTAGAAGATGACGAAATCATCTTTGCCGCATATTTTAACTGAAAAAAGCACAATAACTATGTGTTTTTAAAGAAGGACTATAATGTAATGAATGTCTTATTTATCTATTTATTTATTTATCTATTTTAAATCAATTATTTATAAACACAATCCTTTTTCTAGCCTATAAAACAAAACTTGTAAAATAAAGGATTGTAAAAAGTCAAAAGTCCCTCTCCCTCTCCCTCTCTCCCTCTCTTCCTCTCTCTCTCTCTCCCTCTCTCTCTCTCTGTCTCTTGCTTTTTATTCATGTGTCTCCCTGTTTTCTCTCTTCTCTCCTTACTGGGTTTCTCTCCCACAATTTTCTTATTCTTTCTCTACTTTTCGCTCTCTTTGTTCATCTCTTTTCTTTGTCTCTTTCCAACTCTAAAATGTTATGGTCTTTTTATCCATCTTTCTTTGATTTCTCTGTTACTTCTTGTCTTTTCTTTCTCTCTCTCTCTCTCTCTCTCTCTCTCTCTCTCTCTCTCTCCGTCTCCCTGCAGAGGCTCCAGCAGTAAAACTGAAAGATTTATTGTAAAATTTTGAAACAAATCTTTTCCTCGTCTCGGTTATTAGAGAGAGATTAATATTTATGGACAGCGAGCACTAAAAGCTTCCACATGCGGCGAAGATGCGCAGAACAAATAGATTTAGTCTGACAAGAGAGAAACGATCAGATCAAGTGTTTACATTGGTAATATTTTCCTATCGATCAGATTACTAAAAGTTTACACGCCCCATCATTCAGCTCGGGCCAGATCGAGACAGACTGTTCTGGTGTGGTCACATGATGTACGTCTATTCTGATTGGACTGTTATTCTCATTACAAGTGGAATATTTCATTTACATTTATGGCGTTTGGCAGACACTGTTATCCAGGATAACTTACATTTTATATCATTTTATATCTGAGTAAAAATAGAGATTAAAAGGGAATTGGAATGACAAAGAATGAAAAAAAATGAGATGGAAAGAGAAATATAAAGAGATTGAAACAAGAGATGGGAAAGGAGAGACGGATTAGAGAGAAACACTGTGATGAGAAAGAAAACAAAGAAAGTGAGAGAGAGAGAAATGAGGAGAAGAGAAAATAGATGAAGAGAAGAGACAGAGATGGAAAGAGAGAGAGAGCAAGCTGCAAAGAGGCAAGAAAAACACAAGACAGAAGGAAAGATACAGACGAATAGAGAGATGACAAGGAAATTGAGATGCACAGTCATGGGGAACGGGATTGAAACAGAGACAGGAAGGAAGGAAGGAAGGAAGGAAAGAAGGAAGGAAGGAAGGAAGGAAGGAAGGAAGGAAGGAAGGAAGGGACAATTGATGGTTAAGGGCCTCGCTCAAGGACGTAACACTGCCAACCCAGTGGTGCTGGGATCTGACCCTGAAACCTTCTGATCAGTTTTCCAACACCGTAACCACTGAACTACTCCTGCATCCATATTAGGTTCCATGTTCACACAGTCAGTGACTTATGACTTCACTTGGCCTTAAGCTCTTTCCCTTAGACAGACTTCAAACATTCAATCTTCATATCCAAGGTCAAATCTCAATCAGACCATTTGCTCTAGACAATGAGACACATAATGCCTAAAAGGCAGTTGACGTTTTGATTTTTAACAATGAAATGGTTTTGAATTTAAGCTTTGAGGATATCGGGTGCAAAAGCAACAGCTTTAGATTGCGTTTGGTATTTGTAGTTGCACGAAGCAAATCTGTAGGCAAAAATATATTAAACTGTGATGGATTGTACTCTTAGTGGAAACACTCTACCCCTCATCTCAGGTACAAACTCGGCTGTTCTTCACGGTTTCAAGTTGTTCGGTCGTGTTTCTCAAATACACATACGCATACTGTACCTTGCAAAATAATTCATACCTTCTGAACTTTTCCACATTTTGTCAGATTACAACCACAAACATAAATATACATAACGTACTGTAAATGCTCACCTCTCCCGGCCTGGCAGTTTAGGTGGACGGCCATGTCTTGGTAGGTGTGCGGTTGTGCCATACGCTTTCCATTTTCAGATGATGGATTAAACAGTTCTCCGTGAGATGTACACTCTAATAGATAGTAAATCCATGCCTAAACCCCACTCTATGCACTAAACTCCTAAATAGTATTCAATTCAATTCAATTCAATTTTATTTCTATAGCGCTTTTAACAATGGTCATTGTCTCAAAGCAGCTTCACAGAAATGAAAAGAAAATGAAAAGAAAATTTATGGAAATGTATATATGTGTAAGAAAAATGTGACTAGATAATGAGATTGTCCCTGATGAGCAAGCCAAGGGTGACGGCGACAGTGGCAAGGAAAAACTCCCTGAGATGGCAACAGGAAGAAACCTTGAGAGGAACCAGACTCAACAGGGAACCCATCCTCATCTGGGTGATAACAGATAACAGAAATTGTATAACATCATGTGTGTTATGCAGCTGAAAGTTCCATATAACAGAAGTTAATTTAAATGAACGCAAAGTCCAGTTCAGCACAGGGACGAGTCAGCAGGTGCAGAGGGCAGATGGGGGTCTGGATCACTGGGAGCTCAGGAGCAGCATGTGTAGCTCCAAACCAACATGAAGCAGAATCCAGCTGGAGCTGGTCCTTCTCTGGATGCCTCAGGAACCTCGCAGGGTTGATATCTGTCTACTGAAGCTGGCACAATCTCCAGATGCCTCGGGATGGGTGGAAAAATAAAGAGCAGGTGAAAAGAATTAGCGTGGTTGCCATTCAGGATAGATGTACTGGAGTATCAGGTAAAGAAATTAATTATGTGTATGCCAGATTAAAGAGATGCGTCTTGCGTCTACTTTTAAATTGGGAAACTGTGTCTGAGCCCCGAACACTGTCAGGAAGGCTATTCCAAAGTTTTGGAGCTAAATATGAAAAAGCCCTACCTCCTTTTGTAGATTTTGATATTCTGGGAACTACCAGTAGTCCGGAGTTTTCTGATCTTAAGGAGCGTCCTGGATTGTAACGTATCAGAAGACTTGGTTAGGTATGTGGGAGCTCGACCGTTTAGAGCCTTGTACGTAAGTAATGCTAGTTTGTAATTAATTCTAAACTGAACAGGTAGCCAGTGTAGGGATGATAATATTGGGGTTATATGATCATATTTTCTGGATCTAGTGAGAACCCTGGTGGCTGCATTTTGGGCTTGTTAATCGAGGATGCAGGACAGCCACCCAGTAATGCATTACAGTCGTCCAGTCTGGAGGTCATGAATGCATGAACCAGCTTTTCTGCATCAGATACAGATCAAATGTTCCTAAGCTTGGCAATATTTCTAAGGTGGAAAAAGGCTGTTTTTGTGATGTAGGAGATATGATTTTCAAAGGATAAGTTACTGTCTACTATCACTGTCGAGCTGGTGGTAACAGAACATCCTTCTAAACGCAGGCTGAATTGTGAGAGCTGGTGTTTACTGGTTTTTGGGCCAATAAGTAATATCTCTGTCTTATCTGAATTTAGTAAAAGAAAATTATCGCTCATCCAATCTTTTATATTTTGAATACACTCAGTTAGTCTAGACAATTTGGGTATTTTTTTATATTTTTGTGGAGATGTATAACTGAGTATCATCAGCATAACAATGGAAACTAATCCCATGTCTTCTAATGATGTTACCCAAGGGAAGCATGTATATTGAGAACAGCAGAGGTCCTAAAACTGACCCTTGTGGCACCCCATATTTCACTGGCATTACACCAGACTGTTCTCCATTCAGATCTACAAAATGGAATCGATCAGACAGGTAGGATCTAAACCATTTTAACGCCTGTCCCTGAATACTAATGAATACATTGAATCCGTCTCCTAAACACAAAAGGACTGGACTGATACCTGACACACACACACACACACACACATACACACACACACACATACACACACACAAATCACTCAGACGAACTAAATCTGGAACATCTGGACTGAACTGATAAACACATGCACAATCACACTGATGCACACCCATCCCAATCTGCTCATACCTACATACCTGTGCTGCTCCTTGCAATTTTTTGCACAATATTTAAATTGCTATTTATTGCTATTTGCACACAATACTTCTGTCAAAATTGTAAACTGTTTACTGCTGCTCTTCCCACTACCTCAATTCATCCTTCATCAAAAAGTACTGTTATGTCTTACATTGTGTCTGTCATGTACCACTTTGTTTGCACATTTGCACGTGCACTTTTGTCTATTTTTGTATTTTTGTATAGATATTGATAGTTCTTGTTTTAGAGTAACTTAAAAATGTAAAATTTATGTTGTACATTTATGTTGTTACATGTATGTAGCACCCTGGTCCTGGGGGAACGTTGTTTCGTTTCACTGTGTACTAACTGTATATGGTTGGAATGACAATAAAAGCCTACTTGACTTGACTTGACTTGACTTGAATACCAATGTGTGCACTAATAGATACTAAATCCATGGCTAAATCCAACCCTGCACACTAAACTACTAAATAGTACCCTCTAATAGATACCAAATCCTCACCTAAATCTCACTCAGTGCACTAAACTCTTAAATAGTATGCACTAAAAGATACTAAATCCATGGCTAAATCCAACCCTGCACACTAAACTACTAAAAAGTACACACTATAAGATACTAGATCCACGCCTAAATCCCATCCTCTATACTAAACTCTTAAATAGTATGCACTAATATCTACTAGAACTTTTACCGCTGTGCCATTCTTACAAACTGTATCTCAGTGTGGTGCAGCACATGCACTGCTCAGGACCGTGAAGCCCTTCAGAGGGTGGGTAGTGCATTTACAAGAGACGCTGTCTGCGAAGGGCGAGAGGCATTATGAAGGATTCCTCTCACCCAAATCATGGCATCTACCATCGGGCAGGAGCTACAGATGCATCAGCGTCCGCACCAACAGACTGAAAAATAGCTTTTTCCCTGTGGCTGTTACTGCACTGAACAGCTGATCATGGACTGTTAGCAAACACATCACTGCATTATCATCGTTGCACCATCAATAATTATGCTCATCATTGCACTACTGCATATTCCACCCATAATCCTTTGTTTATACTGTACAATTTAGAACTCACACATACAGTTACTGTATTATACCGTACACCATTATAGACATTATATTCAACATCTTTATTACCTAATGCATCTTCTGTTTACTATAACACATTCGCTGCACAATCTTGCACAGTTAATGTATACTGTATATCACTATATGTACCATAACTAAATTACCAAAAGCCTCTTCTGTTTGTATAACACACTGTATGTATCACTTATCCACTTATTTATCACTTATGCACTTCTGGTTAGATGCTAACTGCATTTCATTGGCTCTGTACATGTACTCTGCACAATGACAATAAAGTTGAATCTAATCTAATACATACTAAATCCACAGCTAAATCCCACCTTGCACACTAAACAACTAAATAGTATGCACTAATATACTGTATACTAAATCCATGGCTAAATCCCACCCTGCACACTAAACAACTAAATAGTATGTACTAATATACTGTATACTAAACCCACGGCCAAATCCCACCTTGCACACTACACTAAACAAGTAAATAATATGCACTAATAGATATTAAATCCACAGCTAAATCCCACCCTGCACACTAAACTACTAAATAATATGCAGTAATAGATATTAAATCCACAGCTAAATCCCACCCTGCACACTAAACTACTAAATAGTATGCATTAATATACTGTATACTAAATCCACAGCTACATCCCACCCTGCACACTAAACTACTAAATAGTATGCATTAATATACTGTATACTAAATCCACGGCTAAATCCCACCCTGCACACTAAACTACTAAATAGTATGTACTAATATACTGTATACTAAATCCACGGCTAAATCCCACCTTGCACACTACACTAAACAACTAAATAATATGCATTAATAGATATTAAATCCACAGCTAAATCCCACCCTGCACACTAAACTACTAAATATTATGCATTAATATACTGTATACTAAATCCACGGCTAAATCCCACCCTGCACACTAAACAACTAAATAGTACGCTCTAATACATACTAAGTCCCACCCTGGCACTAAACCACTAATTAGTGTGCACTAATAGATATTAAATCCACAGCTAAATCCCACCCTGCACACTAAACTACTAAATAGTATGCATTAATATACTGTATACTAAATCCACAGCTAAATCCCACCCTGCACACTAAACTACTAAATAGTATGCATTAATATACTGTATACTAAATCCACAGCTAAATCCCACCCTGCACACTAAACTACTAAATAGTATGCATTAATATACTGTATACTAAATCCACAGCTAAATCCCACCCTGCACACTAAACTACTAAATAGTATGCATTAATATACTGTATACTAAATCCACAGCTAAATCCCACCCTGCACACTAAACTACTAAATAGTATGTACTAATATACTGTATACTAAATCCACGGCTAAATCCCACCTTGCACACTACACTAAACAACTAAATAATATGCATTAATAGATATTAAATCCACAGCTAAATCCCACCCTGCACACTAAACTACTAAATAGTATGCATTAATATACTGTATACTAAATCCACGGCTAAATCCCACCCTGCATACTAAACAACTAAATAGTACGCTCTAATACATACTAAGTCCCACCCTGGCACTAAACCACTAATTAGTGTGCACTAATAGATATTAAATCCACAGCTAAATCCCACCCTGCACACTAAACTACTAAATAGTATGCATTAATATACTGTATACTAAATCCACAGCTAAATCCCACCCTGCACACTAAACTACTAAATAGTATGCATTAATATACTGTATACTAAATCCACGGCTAAATCCCACCCTGCACACTAAACTACTAAATAGTACGCTCTAATACATACTAAGTCCCACCCTGGCACTAAACCACTAATTAGTGTGCACTAATAGATATTAAATCCACAGCTAAATCCCACCCTGCACACTAAACTACTAAATAGTATGCATTAATATACTGTATACTAAATCCACAGCTAAATCCCACCCTGCACACTAAACTACTAAATAGTATGCATTAATATACTGTATACTAAATCCACAGCTAAATCCCACCCTGCACACTAAACTACTAAATAGTATGCATTAATATACTGTATACTAAATCCACAGCTAAATCCCACCCTGCACACTAAACTACTAAATAGTATGCATTAATATACTGTATACTAAATCCACGGCTAAATCCCACCCTGCACACTAAACTACTAAATAGTATGCATTAATATACTGTACTGTATACTAAGTCCACGGCTGAATCCCACGCTGCACACTAAACAGTATGTACTAATATACTGTATACTAAATCCACGGCTAAATCCCACCTTGCACACTACACTAAACAACTAAATAATATGCACTAATAGATATTAAATCCACAGCTAAATCCCACGCTGCACACTAAACTACTAAATAGTATGCATTAATATACTGTATACTAAATCCATGGCTAAATCCCACCCTGCACACTAAACAACTAAATAGTACGCTCTAACACATACTAAGTCCCACCCTAGCACTAAACCACTAAGTAGTGTGCACTAATAGATAATAAATCCACGGCTAAATCCCACCTTGCACACTAAACAACTAAATAGTACGCTCTAACAGACACTAAGTCCCACCCAATCCCGCACTAAATGACCAAAGAGTACAGTACGCTCTAATAGATACTAAATCCATGGCTGAGTAGGGTGTTGGCACTGTAACACACTCATGCATGTAGGAGGAATTGAATATCTTTACAATGTGTCTATACTGTTTAGGGCACTTCATCAGACCCTATGTAGTGTATTTACTACCAATCTGAATTCTGGATGTACTGAAGGGGGCAGTATATATGGTTCAGATGTCATGTAGCCAGCTGAGATGGTGTAAACTCAGTATGGTTTATAAACCCTTATTCCTGCCTTATGTCTTGTAATTACTGTAAATAGTGAGAAAGGAATCTAAATCTAATTCTGTGTATGACATGCAAGTAAAATTCCCTAAAACAATAAGTGGACTGCACAATGATGAGCTGTGTGTGTGTGTGTGTGTGTGTGTGTGTGTGTGTGTGTGTGTGTTCCCTGTCACACATCATGTTTGCGCAGCTGTGTTCGTTGTCCTGTGACCGTGTGGTCAAGGCAACAAGGCAACATCGAATCGACAACGACCTTTTTCTTGTCGCTTCATCCTACACACGCTTCGCTACACAGTGTGACACACACACACAGAGACACACACACACACACACAGACGGACACACAAGCACATTAAGCCGGGTCAACCATTAGCGTCGTTCCGTGTCAACACCGCCGTTCCGCTGTAATTAATTCAGCAAACTCTCCTGTTAATGGCCAAAGGCTGTGTACAAAAAAGTTTGCATCAAAAAGAAAACAATATTTCCATCAGGGTCGAGGTTATTAGTTTCTCATTAGACACAAACAGCGCAGCAAACACACACACACACACACACACACACACACACACACACACACACACACACACAGACAGACAGACACACTGGAAGAATAATGAACTCCGAGTGACTTGTGAATGAATTGTGCAGATCTGAGCGGATAGGGAGCGACTCGTGTCCTGTGGAGTGTTTAGGACCGCGCGGGTTTATAAAATATAAAAACAAGTAAATGAAGACGTCCTACTGGACAGTAATAAAATACAGTTGCATTATTTGCTTATTAGCTTTTTTATTTTTTGTTTGTTTGTTTGTTTATATGGTTGGTTAATTGGTTTTTGTTTCGTTGGTTGATTGGGTGAATGGGTGGCTTTTGTTGTTGCTTGAATGGTTAATTGTTTGTTTGTGTGTTTAGGTGAGTAATTGTTTCTTGTTTGTTTTGTGTTTAGTTGGTTGGGTAATGTTTTTTTTTTGTTATTTAATTATGTGTACGGTTGGTTAATGTTTTTGTGTGTGTGTGTGTGTGTGTGTGTGTGTGTGTGTGTGTGTGTGTGTGTGTGTGGTTATTTAACTGTTTGTTTTTGTTTGTTTCTTTGTGTGTTGGTTGGGTAATTGTTTGTTTGTTTCGATGATTGATGGTGTGTGGGTTGGTTATTTATTTGTTTGGTGAGTTTGGTGTGTCTTATTGGTTAGTTAATTGTTTGATTTGTTTGTTAATATTTGTTATGTTTTCTGTTGATTTGTTTTGTTGTTGTGTGTTTGGTTTTTTTATTTTTTTATTTGTGTGTTTGGTTGAATAATTGCTTCTAGTTTGGTTGCTTGTTTTTGGTATTTAGTTGTTTGTTTATGTGTCTGGTTGGTTAATTGTCTGTTTGGTTGGATGACTGATGATCTGTTGGTTGGTTATTTATTTGTTTGGTGAGTTTGATGTGTCTTTTTCGTTAGTTAATTGTTTGATTTGTTTGTTAATATTTCTTATAATATTTGTTTATTTATTGGCTAGATTATTTGCTTGTTTGTGTTTGCTTGCTTCATTGATAATGTTTGGTTAATTGATTATTGACTGATTGTTTGTTGGGGTTTTGTTTCTTTTTTGTTTGTTTGTTTTATTGGATTGGCTGTTTGATAAACAATTTGCTTCGCTCCTTATTTATTTCTTTATGATTGTCAGAAAACCTGTAGCTGTACCTTTTGGTGCTGTTGCAAATTATTATTATTATTATTATTATTATTATTATTACTATTATTATTATTATTATTATTATTATTATTATTACTATTATTATTATATATTATTATTATTATTACTATTATTATTATTATTATTATTATTATTATTATTATTAGTGGCGGTGGTATTTGGATGTCAGAAACCGGTTTGTGTAGCTTATATGCAGTTTATAAGACAGTTATAAGCCCTGAATAAGACATTCATAAGGAAAGAGTGAAGCTTTATAAATTGCTACTGTGACAGTTTACAAGGTAATGTCAATGATCTCAAAGGATCAGAGTGTTAAAATGTTTGTGTATGTGTGTGTGTGTGTGTGTGTGTGTGTGTGTGTGTGTGTGTGTGTGTAAAAGCCCTTTAAAACCTCTACATTTGTATTAGATGTAAATTTGATGTGTAATACTTTTTCCCCTGCACATTATATCACACTCATGTCACCCTGCTCAGTTTCGGTTCCTGTAACACACTTAAATATTCATGAATACCTTGTTGTGTGGGTGAAAAACAATATTTGGCATTATTATTCCTTCATAATTATCATCTCTAATGTGTCAGAGAATCTCCATAAAAGCACCTTAACCTGTGTGGCAGACATATTGCTGCAAGTGCAGGAGAATAAGTGCTAATTAAATTCATCTTGTCGCCAAGGATAATTGCGTCTATAATTAATACCAATTAGTCGAGCTTACAAGAGAAAGCGCAGGATTGGCACAGAGATTTCCTTTCTCGGGGTAAATACGGGAGAACGGTCGCGTCGCAGAGTGGGTGTTACCATCACTGCGTCTAGAGTCAGAATTAAGAGCGAGCAGAAAGGTCGGCAAAAACTTTTGATGTGTTTCTTAAGGAGGAAACAAATTCAGTGTTTTTTTTGTTTGTTTGTTTTTTTTTTGTTAAAAGTTGTTAAATCTTTTCAGCTGAAAATTATTCGACACAAATCAACTTTTAAACAACAGTGTTCTCGATTCTGATTGGTCAGAAGATGTTAAATAATTTTCTGTTCTCATGAATTATTTAGCCTTCCGCAAGTTTCAGACTTGACTCCACCCCCTTACTTCTGATTGGTTCGTCTCCTGCTTGTGTACCGATTGGGATCTGTGTTTTGTATAATCTTATTGTTGTTTCTGAAGTTGCAATCCATTCAGCTCAAAGAGTTTTATGTCGGGAAATCTTTTTATAAAGTCGGGAAAAAATGTTATGAAGTCGGGATCTAAAAGTTTTACGGTGTTTTAAATCCATTCCAGCCACCATAAATACCGTATTATCAATATTGTCAATTTACAACACATATTTTTGCATATAAGAAGGATGAAAACCTTTAGAAAAGACATGAAAATTAAGTAAAATATGAAATAAATAGACTTTAAACCTCACTTAAACTTAATTTATGATTCCTCGTGGGACCGGCTGCTTTCAAACCCAAACTGAAAGCGGCTCCCTTTTCTTCTTGCGACCGTCCTTGATAACATTATTTGTACCCAAGGTGCTACGTCTTCACTAAATCTTGCACAAAAAATGCAAAAAAAAAAAAAAAAACACACAAAAAAGTAGACTCGCTTCGCAACACTTTCCACTTAAGCATAAATAAGTTTTGAACAACTCCCGGACGTATGCGCAACTTAGCTAGCTTAAAGTTAGCATCAATTTAGTCGCTCGTTTGCTGAAAATGCTTCGTATATCGAGGTAAAATTTCTATTCCAGGTAAAATATTAAATCTTAAGGCAATTAATTAAAATTGTTGAGGCAGGGCATTCGTATGTCAAAATTTCCAATGTCAGAAGTTCAGCAGTCAAAAGTTTTGACACACCACCTGATTCAATGGTCTTCAATGGTCTTTCTACAATGCTGAAGGAATCCAGAATATGAAATGATCTCAGTGGATGTTGAAATGCTTCTGTTCCTTCAGAGATGGGAAGTTAGTCTCGAGAGAGAGAGAGAGAGAGAGAGAGAGAGAGAGAGAGAGCTTCATCATAGCCTTTGATGTTTTTTGTGACTGCACCTATAGATAACGGACATTCAAAGTTTTCTAGATGGATGTTGGACTGTGTAGATTGTCAGTTCTCTTGACTTAATTACAGAACTCCATATGTGTTACTTCAAGTGTGTGTGAAGGACTGGCAACCCCGTCCAGGATGTTCCTCCCCTTGTGCTGCTTGAGGCCCGTGGGAGAGGCTTTAACCTGGGATCTGCTCTGTCCTCTCTCTATTTCTGTTTGCTCTGGAGTTCATTGTCTCTTCAGCAGTTTATTATGTCATCCAGAATGTCTCTCAAACTTATTTCACAGAATAAATGAATGTGAATGAAATGAGAACGACTCACCCACTCACTTATTGTCGCTTTATCCTGTATACAGGGTCGTGGGGAGCCTGGAGCCTATCCTAGGAGACTTAGGGCACGCGGTGGGGTACACACTACGGGGTGCCAATTTCATTGACATAAAGACATTTCATTACTTTAATGACACTCATGCATTCTGGGTTATAGTACGTAAATGTAAAAAAGGAAGGACAAATTACTTTTATTTTTATTATCTACAAAGTCCACATTGTTTTTAGACCACAGCCTGGACATCCAGCAACTTAGAGTCCTTAAACTGCTCTAACTATAAGGATTTGTTAGGCGTACACAATCATGTCAATCTAATTACTCACAAACAAACGTGTCACAAACATGGGAAATGACATCAGGCATAGGTCAAGCGGTCAGCAAACAGGGAATTCACAAAGTTTATTCACAAAAGCCCAAACAATTTGAAGCGCTCTGTACCATCTTCAAGAAGGTGTGGACCATCTCACAGGTGTGGCGCGTGCGTGCTGGGAGTCGTACTGTAATTCTTTTTGTTACCATCCAGATGAGGATGCGTTCCCTGCTGAATCTGGTTCCTCTCAAGATTTCTTCCTATCGCCATCTCATGGACTTGATCCCTCAGCACCGTCGCCCTTTGCTTGTCCATCCGATCGTTTTGATTAGTGCACATTTTCTCACATCTCATACACATTTGCATAATTTCCTTTTGACCCTGTAAAGCTGCTTTTCCTGACAGTGACCATTGTTAAAAGCGCCATACAAATAAATTGAATTGAACTGAATTTCCTGGACGTCCGTGTGTTGCGTTCTGTCCTCAGACTGCAGGTGCCTTGACAATCACACAGCAACGAACATCATCACCTTCGTCAAGCTGCACAACTCTACAGTGTTACTTTTACTAACCTCTGACTGAAGAAGGTGTATGTCATTAGCTCCTACCTAAAAACATAATGATTTTAGAAAACACATGGTTGCTTATGACGGCTCTGGTCCCCGGAATCGTCCTGATTAAGTCTAAAGGTCTAGCTAATTTCACATGCCTCAGAATGGAGTCTCCTAAAACCTGAGCGCTTTCAGGTTTCTCCGTGTCTGCTTCAATGAGAAGAACAAACCTGATGAGCATGTGAACCAAAAAGGAACACGGCTCCCATGGGCGAGTCTTAGCCTTAGCTTTGGTGTCACCCATCCGCCCTGGCGTGAGGGCTCTAATTCTTTGGGGGATCGCTAACTCCACCTAAGGCAAGCAGACTTTCCAGCACACACAAAAACATACACTGCTCTGACTCTAATTAAGCCTCTGTGGAGTCTGGATCTTCTCCTTTAATGCTGCAGTCTTCTCTGTCAGAGTGCTAACTAATCTACGCCTATCACAAATAAAGTTATTATCAGGGACGAAGGCCGAATGACTGAACATCCCGCAGTATAGACACGGAGCAAACTGAATGTAAACCGGTAAATGGATTATTTCTGACAGATCTGAAGTTGATGCCTCTTTAGACACTGTGTATAATACTGTTGGGGTTTTTATCTGCAAAAAGAAAAAGAAGAAATGGAACACGAAGTTCAAAACGTCTGGAAAAACATTGTAGAAGAAAAATTTGAAGAAATGTTAAATCGAAAAGTTCTGAGGTTTTGCTGTTTACCATGTAAATGTTTAATGTTGCTTTTGAATGCATGTTTACAATATTATTATTATTATTATTATTATTATTATTTTAATTAATTTAGAAGTGCTTAAGAACTTTAGTTAGCGATTATGCGCCACGCATTTTCTACCCCTAAAACGCAGACTTTGTCAGAATATCGAACAAATCAGCAGTTTTCTTTTGGGAAATTCAGCTTCAATTTGTGGAACTTTTGGATGAATTAAGGTAAAGACTCATTTTTTGAAAAAATGTTCAACAAAAGAAACCAGTCGGAAGAAAATGAAAAGTTGTTTCTCCTCGCCTACCCGTTTCGCAAGTGTTTATTGGAAACGAACGGGCGTATTGCGTTTAAAATGCAGCAGGAATCACTGAATCTATTCCACAAACCGCTATTGCATGCAATTTTCCCCTTGAACAATCATCTGGCTGGTCATCAGACGCTGATCGATAACCGCAAATAAAGACAGAATGAACTTCAATATCATTTTTGCTCAGTGTGCTATAATCATGCAAACTAAAACATAGTTATTGGCTTATTTATTTTCCATTCTGTTTATGTGCAACATTTGAGTTTTTGCCTCTGCTGTTATTGTTTGGTGCCATAATGAAATGTTGGGCCATTCAATGTTGGGAGTTAGAAAATGCTCATTTTGTATAAATGAAAGGAAAATATTCTGTGGGTTATTAAGCAAACTTGTTCATGCAAACTGTTCTGGTGCAAAGTCAGTATCCGTAATGCATCGTTAGAACGTTTGTCTCCAAAATAAAACTCTGGCTTCTGGAAAGATGTGAAAGGTGACCTATCGTGCGTTGTGTACTTTTTATTCGTGGTTAGATGTTTAAATGGGTGAAAACACATTCCATACTTTTTGTCCATTTTTTTTTTTTTTTTTTTTGGGCCAGGGCTTAAACAAGGCAATAAAATGTTCTCATTGTTGAGCTCAGCAATAGCTCATTTACATAGACACTGAAATGGTGCATTCATAGGAGGAGTGAAATAAAGGGACTTCAAGAATACAGAACATTAATACATTAAGTGAGGGGTATAACACACTCACTCACACACACATACACAATCACACTCTAAGGGAGCTCTGAGACGTGTGTGAACTCAATGGCTATACCGCTTTATCATGTATAGACCGGGACCCTATCCCAGGAGACTTAGGGCATAAGGAGGTGCAAACTCCATGCGGGAATAGAACCAGGACCCTGGAGGTCCAAGGCGACAGTGCTGACCACTAAGCCACTTGTGCCGCCACCTGTATTAACTTGTTTTAGAGATAGAAAAATATGGCACAGTACACAAACAGACAACTTCTCTGAACCCAAATAATGGTGTCGCATTTTTATTTTTTTTTTACTTAACTATTAGCACATTTAATGTTACATACAATGATTAAGGTGACTTTATTTTATATTTAAAAAAAAAGAGCTGGATGAATATTCAGCATTGCTATAATATATTGTAAGCGAGAACAGAAGGCAAATTGTCACTAAGTGTGATTCAACCAGTGAAATATCTGACAATAAACTGAACATTATAATTGTTAACAAATCACTGCGGAATACTTTGGGGTTGTGTGGAATAAAGAAACACAGATATCCCAGTAATAATATGTCATCTCTCCTTGGCCTGCTAAACTATTCCAGTCATAATAGAAGTGGAGTCTTGCATGGATTCTTTCTAACCCTGTTTTTTTTTTTACATCAAGTACGATTGCTTCATACCCATAATCATACCCAACCGCGCCTTCCACACTAGTATTGTTTTTCTGTACTTGAGTGGTCTTGCATGTTATGACCCTCCAATACAGCAGGTAGCAGTATACTCTTGGTCGTGCTGCAATAAAGAAAAAGAAGAAAGGTTTTGTCTGTACAGTGAGTCAGAACTCACTCTTTCAATCATATCTTTACTTTTCATACATTGGAGGACCCGAAACCAGTCTCAGAAACTTTCCTATCTGTCTATATGTCTGTCCAGCCCATTTTTGTCAGGGCATCATGCAAAACTAGCTGGACAGAATTTAATGAAACTTTGTCAGTCCTTTGGTATTCACTTTTTGGGTGAATACTGTGGAACCTCGGATTGCGAGTAACTCAGTTTACGAGTGTTCCGCAAGACGGGCAAAGATTTTTAATAAAATTTTGACTTGAAAAACGAGCATGTCTTGGTTTACGAGTGCCAAGTTTTTTGACACCGACACACACACACCGACACACACACACACACTCTCTCTCGCCTTTCACCCCCCCCCCCCCCCCCCTCACACAGACACACAGACTCTGCTCTACACAGAAACTCTCTTGTTGCGATTCTATTCAAAGGTAAGGTGCTGGTTAATTTTTTTTTTTTTATTTACTGCAGTGATTCCGTTAGTCTGCGCTCACGCGAGTGTCATTAGAGAAATTTTTTCCCCCCCCCGTTAAAACAGTGTTTCTGTTGTGTGTATGTTTGTTGTGAAACTTAAAAAGCGAGGTGGGGGGAGGGAGGAGGAGTTTTACTCTGTAAGACGAGGCGAGGGAAGGGGCTAATTCCACACACACACACACACACATACACGGCGCCTGCGCGCACAAATGGAAACACTTACCTATTGTGATTTATTTTAACTTTTTTTGAAGGTAAAGTGCATTTTAATTTGTTTTATTTTTACTTTATAAACTGTATTAATTATTTTTCTGTATTTATTTTTTTGGGCTGTGGAACGAATTATTTGTGTTTTCATTATTTCTTATGGGAGGGTTTGATTTGGTTTATGTGATTTTGGAATACGAGCCCGCTTCTGGAATGAATTATGCTCATAATCCAAGGATCCACTGTATATCCCTCGAGGTGGGCGCGGCTATACCCATCACTCAACAGAGGCAATCAATGCGTCAGTTTAATAGAAATACACAGAATATGCACAGAAACGACTGTAACGACTCACCAAACACAGCATGGTTTACTCCAAAAAAGGCAAGTACACTATGAAACGTCATGCAGGAAGAATAAACATACCTGGTTATGTTCAATCATCTTTGAATGTTCAGTTTTCATTGTGTCTTTGCCTTTTTCCCTGTGGCACTAATAAAAAGTGGTAATGTTAAGCAAAACTATGAGACATGAGATAAAACACGGGTCGTTTGAGCACACGTACCTGCAGCCGTCCGTGGTGAGGGCGTGTAAAATACCCGAACTGAGAGCGCAGTGGTATGTGCGAAAATCAACATGTTATGAAACATGGAAAAGTGATGTTATGAACAGTCATGTGCCAGATTTAATCATTTACTTCAGGGAGTGTATTTGTCTGACGACGAAAGAAATACAACTTAGCATAAACAAGACTTAAGATACTCAACCTTACAGAATGTGATTTCTTTGTATTAATAAGTTAGATAGAGAGTTCTTCCGTACAGAAAGATAGACAGACATGTGCGTGGACTTCAACCTGAAATAATAATAATAATAATAATAATATCACTGATTACATTAAAGCTCATCAGATTATTTTCAGCTTTAACCTTTTAACTATTTCTACAAAATCTTTAACCATCAATGACGCGTACTAATGCTAATTAGTGATATTTTAGAGACAATGTCATGAACTGCACTCTCATCTGCCTTCCTACTTTATCAGACGTCACCATGCAAATCAGCCGATGAGATCGGCTTCCATGATGTTATACTGTATTCCAAATAGCGGTCCAGGTCTAAGTCCTGCTACAGTTGTGCCTGATGCGACCCATGCCTTTTCAAATGCACCCGGTCCTGGTACACTGATCAAACTACTACTATGATGCTGAAACATGCTGTACTTGGAGGTCAGATTCGTGCCCGTGTCTCCAGTGTGAAAGGTTTGTTTTTACGTCTCCCAGTCCCTAGTCCTATCTATAATGAAAGCTGAGATCTAGTTTTGACCTGTTAGTGTTGAGGGATTTGTCAGCGTGTGCTTCGACCCTGAGTGGAGATTCTGTCTATGGTTGTTGGATAAACCTAAATAAAGTGACTGCCATTTGCTGTGATGGCGAAAGCTTCAGGGGCTCCGTTTCAATATATATACTGTTTCTGTTACAGAGATACAGGTAAGGAAAGATGGATTTGGGCAGAAAAACACTTGTTTTTTGCATTGAAAATATAAAGAGATGGATAGCTGGAGGCACAATATTTCATTGCATATACAGTACTTCATTGCATATTCCCAAATGCAAAACACACACACACACACACACACACACACACTTTGTGAGTTAACATGGTTAAACTTTTCCTGCCGTGTCCCAAAGTTCACCTACTGTATCTAAATCATTCTGTTTAACACACATCATCTAATTTAAAAGAGGAAAGGGGGGGAAAATGCACAGGCGCGATGCT
Organism: Clarias magur; assembly: GCA_013621035.1. Classification (NCBI taxonomy): domain Eukaryota; kingdom Metazoa; phylum Chordata; class Actinopteri; order Siluriformes; family Clariidae; genus Clarias; species Clarias magur. The sequence goes on along the minus strand of QNUK01000899.1, from coordinate 53,475 downwards.
GCAATTACACAACATGCAATTACGCTTCTTTTGTGCTTCCTCTTTTATCTTTTTTTTTTTTGCGTGTCGAGAATGCACTCTTTGTGAAATATCATGAGCAGTTTCCCAATAATGAGCTCCCCATGAGAAGCGAAATCTGACGTATTCCAGCCATAATTCCCCGCCAGCGGATTACTCGCGTGAAACGTTAAACTAGCCGAATGCAGAATCTTGAGGTTTGTCAATGGCGGAATAAGACACCGAGGAGCATTAAAGCTATCTAGCATTACTAATAGGGCAATTTTGTCTCATATATATGAAACGCAGGACTTACACAACAGCCTTAATCAATGAACACACACTGTAAAGCCTGCACAAGCTTTCATAAAGCCCCTGTTGTCGCCCTGCGCCATGAAGCCGAACGGCAGGAAAGTGTGAAATATTCGCTCACAAATGGGTTTTATGCATAGCATCGATTCTCACCGAGCACGGTGCACTTTCTTTTAGCATTCACAGGGAAATGGTTTTAACAGCAGCAGTAGTTATGATGATGCGCAGCATCGCCAGGTGTGTGTGTGTGTGTGTGTGTGTGTGAAAAAGAGACAAAAAATGTAAATGACATGCAATTAATGAGAATTAGCAATAAACTGATGAGATGAGAAGTGCGGGGTGAAACATTAGCCGGGTTAAATGCAGTAAAGTCTACTAAAATAAACTGAGCATAAATTTAATTTAATTTAACCTCATTTGGTTTATGAAGCTTCTGAGGGGAAAATACACACGTGCAGACGAAAATGACTTTCTTTAAGACACAAGGACAGTTTAGTGTTTTGTCTTTTGGTATTGTTTTGTTTTTTTGTTTATATTGTCTCTCTAAGGAGTTTTTCTTTTTTTGAGTAGTTTTATGATGCGTTTGCTTTGGTCGTGTTCTTTTAATGATGTGTGTTTTCTTTGTAGTGTTTCTCGTGTTTTGCTTATTTAGTGTTGCTGTGTTTAGTTTTTTCGGATGTCTTTGATGTTGTTTCTGTTTACGTGGTGTTGTGTCTGCTGTTGTGGTTTTGCGACCTTGTATTGATGTGTCTGGTGATCAGGTGTTTTGTCATTTTTTTTACATTTTCATGTTGTATTTGGTCTTGTGGTGGTGTGTTTGGTTTTGTGGTGTTCTGTTAATGTTGTGTCTTTCTGATGTCTTTGATGTTGTTTCTGTTTATGTGGTGTTGTGTGTGGTTGCAATGTTGTTTTGAATGAGTGTTTTTAATGTTGTGTTCAGATTTGTGCCGTCGTATTGATGTTGTTTTTGGTATTGCGGTGTTGTGTTTCTCCATGTGGTGTTAAGTTTTGCGGTATTGTATTTGGTGTTGTATTTGGTCTTGTGGTGTTCTTTTAATGTTGTGTTTGATTTTTATCTGGTCTTGTGGTTTTGTTTTGATGTGTTTGGTGATCCGGTGGTTTATATATATATATATATATAATGTTGTGTTCAGATTTGTAGAGTTGTCTGGTATTTGGTCTGGTAGTGGTGTGTTTGGATTTGTGGTGTTTCTAGGGTTTGGATTTGTGGTGCTATACCTGATGTTGTCTGGTATTGCAGTGTTGTGTTTGGTTTTGTGACATTGTATTTTTAAGGTCTTCTGTTTGATTCTGTTGTGTTTTGTGATGTTGTGTTCAGATTTGTGCTATTGTGTTTGGTCTTGTCGTGTTCTTTTAATGTTTTGTTTGATTTTGTGGTTTTGTGATTGTGGTTTTAAAATTGTATTAAGATTTGTAGTGTTATCTTTGTAGTGTTATCTGTGGTTGTCGGTTTGTTTCTGTTTATGTGGTGTTATATTTATTTGGGTGGATGCACCGGACAAACAAGTTTCATCTAGTAAATTGTTTATTTTATTGTTTCCATTTTTTTTTTCTTTATTGACAATCAATACTTTTTGTCCAGTTATTGTTACATTCTGAACATATCAACCGCCTGTGTGGTTAGTAACAAGTCAGTGGCTGTTCTGTCTTATGATACAGCAGCGGTAAACATCCCTCCCCTCACCAGCCTTTCTTCTCTCTCTCTCTCTTTTTTGAACTCTTTAGAAATAATTATACCTTGTTATCAAGGAACAATAAAAATGTAAACGCCACTGCACTGGAGACTCCTTCCAAGAAGGGTAAATGGTTCAATCATTGTGCATGTTTATGTGTGAATTAATTCCGACCAATCAGAATCCAGAGTTCACCAGCGCTGTGTTTAGAAGCATTTTACGGAAACCCCAAAATGTTTTTATGCATTTTGAAAACACATGGACTCACTGGCGTGAGTTCAGCTTTTACTCACATGACTGATGCACTTGATGTCCAACTGATGACATTTCCAGGAAGCTTCCAGGACTCTTGTGCAAGCTCACGCAGGTTTGGCATAAGCTTTTGAAATGCCTCAAAAGTGGCAATGTTATTGCAAGGTTGGTTTCCAATATTGACTTTGAGTTGTTATTGTAAATAAAAATATTATTATTATTATTATTATTATTATTATTTAATATATTAACATTAATATATTTAATTATTATTTATTAAGTATAATAATAATAATAATAATAATAAATTTTATTTACAATAAATTATTGTATATTATTATTATTATTATTATATATAATAATATTATTATAATTATATATATTTATTATTATATTATATATATAATAATAATAATAATAATATTTTTTATTTACAATAAATTATTGTATATATTATTATTATTATATTATATTTTTATATTAAAATAATATATTTAATTATTATTTATTATTATTAAGTATAATAATAATAATAATACCTATAATAATACTTATAATAACAATAGGTATAAACATTACATGACATTTAAAGCAAAAAAAAGAATAATAATAATAATAATAATAATAATAATATATAATAATACTTATAATAATAATAAGTATTATTATTATTATTTAGCCTTTTTGTGCTTTAAATGTCATGTAATGTTTATACCTATCTGTTATTATTATTATTATTATTTGTTTATGAGGATATTTTGTGCGATAGCGGACGTACGTGCAGTAAACTAGTGACTGTGGTAACGTTGTGTGCTGGACATTTTACCTGCGTGTACATACACACGCAGTTACTCACACGCACTACGTTAATGAACAGAGGTGCCTGATTGTACTACTAAGCTCACAGCTGCTACATACTGTACGAAACCCTGAAGACACACAGACCCCGCAGACAGCGACGCTGGTTTCGGACGAGACGCAGTCGGACTTCTACAAAGCGCAACAGGTAATGACGTTTTGTCTGGGCTTCCGATTGGCTCCCTGTTGATTAAGGAGGCTCCTGACAGCGCTTGACAGGGCGATTTCATGTGGACAAAGATATTTCTAAACCCTAGGTCGTGTGGACAGAATTATTCATAAAAACGAAGAAGAAGAAAATCTCCATCTTTAAAAATACCCGGCTACGTGCGGGCATGGCCTAAGAGTTCTAGGTTTAGGGCAGTGGCGGCTCAGAGGGTTAAGGCACTGAATTACTGATCGGAAGATCACCGCTTTCGATTCCCAGCTCCACCAGGTTGCCACTGTTGGGCCCCTGAGCAAAGTCTTTAAGCCTATCTGTTCGAGAGGTGCTGTACCATGACTGACCCCAGTTACACTGGGATGTGCGAAGAAAGAATTTCACTGTGCTGTAATGTATATGTGACAAGTAAAGTCATAACTTAACTTAGCTTAGCTTAACATAACTTACTAGCACCACGACACTAAATGAGCACAACAGAATCAAACACAGCACCGCACACCCAAAAACAACATCGAACGCAGCACAACAAACCCTAACACATACCCAAAGACAGCACCGTAACAATTCCATACATCGCCAAACACAAAACAAAACGGAGCACCAAAAACACGACAAATAACCAAAGACTACACCATAACAACATCAGACGTATCACATGACCTAACACTGAAAAAACCCAACACATAGCCAAAGACAGCAGCAGAACAATTCCACACATAACCAAACACAGCACCAATTAAAACACCACTATGACAAATAACCAAAGACTACACCAAAAACACCCACATAACAACCAAACACAGAACATAACACAGCACCAACACAACACCACAAAACCAAACAAATAACCACACACAGAACCACAACAATCCCACACAGCAGCGCAAAAAGAAACACGACCCGACAAAAACAAAACACAAAACCTAATCCCGCTTCACAACAACCCCGCACAGCACCAAACACAACCAAACATCATGGCAAAAAAAAACAAAAATAAACACAGCACCAACCAACACAACTTAACCAAACACACCAACACATCAAACAACCAAAGACAGCACCACACACACACACACACATGTACAAAATTACAAAACAAAAGAGCAGTATAAAACCAAAAATGTAACCAAGCACAGCACTAAAAAGAAAGTTTCCATAATTTCTTTCTTTCGTGTTTATTTATGACACAATCTCGTCACCATGTTATTGGAGGAAATATTCTGTCTGGAACATCTTTGGGAGAAGGCATTAATGCCGGAGCTAGAGCATGATGGGAATCATTTACCACTGGGAGGAAAGTCAGCACAAAAACTTTCTTTCTTAACTCTGTTAAAGAAACTTTAGCGACATCGGGTTTGTGCAGGTTCACGTCATGTCAGCGGTCTGACAAGCTAGCGCGTGGAGCTGCGAGATGTTTAGCTCGTTCGACTTCACAGGAAGACGATTATTGATGAGCTGTAAGGTGTCACTGAGGCTCGTCTGATAGCAGGTGATGATGGACTGACATCTGACGGGAAACCGTCGAGGAAAAAATATCTATCCGAGCAGGAGAGGACGCATTAGCATGCTGTGTCAGATACGCCGTAACTCTCTGCTTTAACATTTGACAAAATGCTCCCACGTGGTCCTGTGACACACATTTCTGTTTATCTCTTGCTTTTTATGCATCTCGCATATCTGAGTGTAACTTGTTTCCTGTAGGACATGTTTCCATTTCAAAATCTATCTATCCGTCTATCTTTTTACCCGTTTTTGTGGCTGTTTATTTATTTAATTAATCTATTCATCTTTCTAACAAACGGTTGTTGCTCTTTCTATCTATCTATCTATCTATCTAGCTATATATTTATATATATACAGTCTTGTGCAAAGGTTTAGGCACCCCTTGATAAATAACAGATTTTGGTGATTTTTTAATTGAAATGATGTGAACACAGTCTCTCTTGGAAATTGAAAAAATGCACAACATTTTCAGCAAACATTGGTGCATAGTTACTTTTTATGTCATAAATTGAACAAAGGTAAAAAAATAAAAATAAATAAAAACATTATTTTGGCACTGTGCAAAAGTTTGGGCACCCTACATACAGTAATCAGTACTTAGTAACACCTCCTCTGGCAGATCTCACAGCTTGCGAACGCTTTTTATAGCCGCTAAAAGTCTTTCAGTTCTTGTACTTGGGATTTTCTCCCATTCTTCCTTGCGAAAGGCTTCTAGTTCTGGAATATTCTTTGGTCGTCTTGCACGCACAGCTCTTTTAAGATCTACACACAAATGTTCAATGATGTTTAAATCAGGGGACTGTGATGGCCGTTCCAGAACCTTCAGCCTGCGTCTCTTGAGGTTTTCCATAGTGGATTTCGAGGTGTGTTTAGGATCGTTGTCCTGTTGTAGAAGCCGTCCTCTTTTCAGCTTCAGATTTTTTACAGATGGTGTGATGTTCGCTTCCAGAATTTGCTGGTATTTAGTGGAATCCATTCTTCCCTCCACCCGTGTAATGTTTCCTGTGCCACTGGCTGCAACACAAACCCAAAGCATGATAGATCCGCCCCCATGCTTAATACTGTAGTTGGCCAGGTGTTCTCATCATGAAGTGCTGCTCCTTTTTTTCTCCAAACATGCCTTTGCTGATTGCGGCCAAAGAGTTCTATTGTAACTTCATCAGTCCACAGCACTTGTTTCCAAAACGCATCAGGCTTCTGTAGATGTTCTGTTGCAGACTTCTGACGTTGGAAGACTTCTGAATCTTCCTGCAGGTTTTTTGCAGTCAAATGGGGGTTTTGATTTGTCTTTCTGACCAGCATACGAACAGTTCTCTCTGAGAGTTTTCTTGGTCTTCCAGATCTCATCTTGACCTCCACAGTTCCCCTGAACTGCCATCTCTTCATTACATTTCTCACTGTGGAAACTGCAAGCTGACGACGCTTTGCTATCTTCTTGTAGCTTCTCCTGCATTGTGGGCATCAATAACTTTCATTTTCAGAGTCTTACACAGCTGCTTAGAGGAACCCAGGGTTGTTGGGAGTCTGCAAGTGTGTGCACAAGGTTTGAAGAGTCAAAGTATTTGTAAAGCTTTGAAATTGGCATTTAATAATGACAGCTGTTGCCATGCATCAGATCTAACGAGCTGATTAAGGTCTGAAACCTTGTTAAAAGAATCTGAGCCCAAACTTGTTATGGCACAGTGCCATAATAATGTTTTTATTTCTTATTTTTGTTCAGTTTATGGCATAAGAAGTAACTATTCATCATGTTTGCTGGAAAATATTGTGGATTTTTTCCATTTCCAAGATTCTGTCAATCTGTATATTTTTCTTTCTTACTTTCTTTTTCTCTCATACATATATTTAGCTGTATGTCTGTTTGTCTATCTGTATAGTTATTGAACAATTTTTTCTTTCTTTCTTTCTTTCTTTCTTTCTTTCTTATTCTAACTAATTGTTTCATCGCTATCTATCTATCTATCTATCTATCTATCTATCTATCTATCTAGTTAGCTAGCTTGCTTCTTTTTTATTTTCATTTCTCATTCATTTCTCTTCTCCTATCGACTTCCTTATTTGTCAGGAACAGGATTCAAGTTCTTCTTCTTATTATGTATATTATTTATATATTTTTTATTTATTTTATTTATTTATTTATTTAACTCCTAGATGTGTGTGACGGGCAGTGTGACCTGATGCCTCTTTTCCACCTAAACATTTGTATTAAAAATAAATAAATAAATAAATAAATAAAAAATTATATATATATATAAATTTTGCCGCAACATTTAGTTGCGTATTTGAGGTGCCAATAATTCTGAAAATAAAAATATAATAATAATAATAATAATAATAATAATAATAATAATAATGTCACAGCAGACTGAGAAATTGAAGCCACTGAGAGAGAGTGCAAACTCTGAACATGTGAACGTGTGTGTGTGTGTGTTTGTGTGTGTGTAATGAATTGCTATAACCGTTTTTGTTTTGTTTTTTGTTTTGTTTTTTTTTTGTTTTTATTTTTATAAAAAGCTGCACGTTCATCTCCCAAAACACTGTTCCTGCTCTCAGGAGCTCGAACACACATGCATACAAAAATATCTAATACACAGGTAATTATTGTGAAGGAAACCGTGTGCGTGTGCCCGTGCACGTGTGCACTCTGATTACTCAGACCTTAACTAATAACAATGGATTCCAGTTGGAAATAAACAAGGCCATCAATTCCGTCGCACAAATTGCATTGAACTTTGTAAATCCCCAACCAAACGCACACGACTCGCTGGAGCTTAATGAACAATTTATCTCAATGAGTTTGTTTCGTTCGCATTATTCAGCAGCAAAGATTTTAATTTCGCCGACTCGCGCGTTCATTTCTCTCCCAAACGACTGCCGAGATGAAGCTGATTTGGTGCTGCGCTTTATCTTCACGCTTTATTGTTTTTATGCTCGAGTGGGAAACGGAGCAGAACGTTTATTCGCACCAACCCTTTAATACACTCCAGATCGTACGCCGAGCGGTGCTGTGCTGCTGGAGAGAAACAATCAACAGTGACGAGGCGTTCCTCGGATTACTTTCTCGACAACAGAACGTCCTGAGGAGTTTATTCCTCTCGCGGCACAGAAAGTCTCCGACGCTGACGTTTGCATTCATCAAACAACACGTTGTACTTTTTATCCGTTCAGTGTTATAGTTTGTTTTGTGGAACATCTGAGAAACTCGTTCTTATTTCTTTTTTACTCTAAAGCAGCTCTAAACAGTCATTATCTCCCCGGTTTCTCTTTTTCTTTCCTTTGAACAAAAAAATTATAATTTAATGGGAAAGCTGCTTGAGAGAAACTGTAAAGTGTGAACTCCTGTGAATTAAAGACTTTCTTTTGGTAACAGAAAGTGTTGGTTTGTTCGTATTGTTCATCATTTGTATGGGTTTGGGTGCTTGTTTGTGTTTGATTCATCTTGCTTATCATTTTTGTGTTAGTTTGTTTGTTTGTTACATCGGTTTCCTCTTTTAATTTGTGTGTATTGTTTTGTCTTTTTTATTATTTTTTGCATTTTGTTGTTCCATCTCGTTCATTGCTGTTTGTATTTATTTTTGTTTGTTCTGTCTTGCTTGACGTGTTTGTTGCATCATGTTCATTGTGCATTGGGTATTTATTTTTCTTGTTAGTTGTTTGATTCATATATTTATCATTTTTATTATTATTATTATTATTATTATTATTATAGTATGTTTTTTGTCTTGTTCTTGTTTTCTCCATTTCTGTTAGATGTACCTCGTTGAGGGTTTTGTTATTATTTATATTTTTTCTTGGTGGTGTTTATTGTTGTGTGTTCTGCCTCATTTGCTGTCTTCTGTTTTTGTTTTTACTTTTTTTTTTTCTTATTTGCAAACATGTTTAGTTTTTGTTTGTTTTTTTGTTAGTTCTGTCTTGTTTTGTTTTTTTTTGTTCACTCTATATTGTTTTTATTGTTGCTTGCTTTTGTAAGTTTACACACACCTTCAATGTGTTCAATTTATTTATTTATTTGTGTTTAGTGATTTACTTTCTACATTCTAGAACAATACTGGAGATTTCAAAACCAAAACTATGTAATAACACATATAGGATTAGGTCATTAAGGAACAACACCAACAGTCAGTTGTTACTGTAAGACGTGAAGGTCGGCTGTTCTGGATCAGTTTCTCACAGGAACAGTATTGTGTGTCGAGTGCGTTTGTAAAACCCATCGAGCTCCGCGATGAAACTGTCTCTCATGAAGACCTTCCCAGGAAAGCGAGACCAAAACTTACTGCTGCAGAGGAGACGTTCATTTAGAGTCACCAGCCTCAGAAATCACCAATTAACCTCAAGCAGCACCTCAGATTAGAGGCGTTATGAAGCTTTACAGAGCAGAAGGAGCAGATAAACGTCTCAATATCGACTGTTCAGAGGAGATTCTTGTGTGTTTTATATAAACGCCTTCAGTGTTGTTTTACAAACGTTTACAATTTTACCGTCTATAAACAAATAATAATGTGGAACGACAACAGATTTAAATGGTTTATCTACACTTGCTGCCTGTTTTTTTGTTGTTGTTGTTGTTGTTGTTGTTGTTTGTGTGCGAATGAAAAGAAAGAAAAATAATAATAAATAAAATAAATTATGGTCAGTATGACATTAAATCTGCTTCTTGACTTTATCTAATTTTATTGTCAGTTTATCACATGACTTTTTAATTCACTGGCACTTCTGAACGCTTAACTTTCTTTAACACGTCCATTTCTTTACTCTCTCTCCCCCACGTGTACGCGACGGTGCTGATCACAGTGGAATAAGGAAATAAATATCAGACTTACAAAGTCATGGCTTGAAAATCCCCTGATTAACTCCGAACAATGGCGCGCGGCGTATCTGCGTCTGCGTCCCCGCCGCGTACATCACCTTCACACACGGTCACCTAGATAAAAACGTCTCCTTTTTACAAGCACAGAATTTCTTTCTCTCCAAAGAAGTCACTCGGTGACCTTTCTCTTTCTCTCCCGGTGTGTTTAATCAGAACGACCGCCGGGAACTTTCCCCTTATCGTGTTCGTCTTCTATTAGCTCACCATTTTGGGAGAAATATGAGCGTTTAAAAGATGCGGCTCGCTCTGTCACACATCTCTCAGTCGAAGGCTTGATTCGTTATTCATGGACAGGGCCATCTGGGAGGATGTGACAGACACACACACACACGCACACACACACACACACACGGCCGCATGTAAAAAGAGATAGATGAACATCGACTGAATTTTAGAGCAGTCCGTTTTTCAACAGTTTGCCTTTTTTTTCCCGTCTGCTCTTTCAGCCTGTGTGTGTGTGTGTGTGTGTGTGTGCGCGCGAAATATAACATATTTTCTCTGTAACTTTAAATTAATCGAAGTAATAAAAAGAAGAAGAAACCTTTATTTGTCTCATACACAGTACGGTGTGATTCTTTCCTTGCATAACTCATAGCTCAGGGTCCGTCGTGATACGTCGCGCCGGGAATAGAGAAGGTTACGGTTAAGGGCCTTGCTGAGGGGCCCAACAGTGGCAGTGTGTCAGAACTGGGGCTTGAACCACTCACTTCCTGCTCAGCAATCCTGAGCATTAACCATTGACTTCCTTTAATGATCATGTCATTAAAAATAATAATAATAATAATAATAATAACACCTCTGCACTCTTTATTCACTGTAAAGTACAGTATTAATCCATGTGTCATCGCCCCCTATTGGTGTAGCCGAGTTCTGCGTTTAATCTGTTAGGCTTATTCTAGCCTCATGAGGCATCTCGTTTTTTCGTCTAAACGTAAAGATTTATTTCTATTTGTAAGGAATTACTTAGAGGGATTAGGCATGCTAGCACTCATGCACAAAGCAGCAGCGTGTATTAGTTTATATGAGCATGTCAGGACAGTGCTGAAACCACTGGACAATGAATCCCATCGGTCACAGTCGTTAAACATTATTTACAATTGTATTTGCTTCACCGTTTATTGTTTGTCCAACGGATGCAGCAGGTTTCTTCAACATCTACCGTAGGAAGGCTTCCTGGGAAGGAGTCATCTGACATGGGGAGAGACGGTGACGAGACCTTAAAAAAACCTCTTGAAGAAGCAGATAGTGTTCAGGTAAACCCCACTGGACACACTGAGGACGCCATGTGGCTCCGGTTGTGCCGTGGGTGTCACTCACATCTACCTACTGTGAAATCATTCTTTCTTCATGCTCTGTTGAGGTCGTCACTCGGCCACTCTTCTCCACGCTCCAGGACCTCCATGCTTTGTGGAAAACAGTGGTACTGGTCCCCCTCCTGGCGCAATGGAGAACCTTTCTCCCCTCCTGGCTCCACCTTGGGTTTTCATGTTTGTCTGCACCTGAATCACATGAGGGTTAATGAACACTATGTGCTGCATTCTTTGTCTGGCTCCATCGGTAAACATCTGTACATTTGTCATTAGTGTTCTGAGGCCAAAAACACAGTATTGAAGATGATTTTATATATATTGAAATGAACACTATGCATTTATATATTATAAATTGAAGATATTTTATATATATATATTTTTTTTTTTTTACGTTATACATATAATACAGAAAATGTGTGTGTGCCAAATATGCTTTTTTTTTTTGGAGTTTATACAACATGGACGTGACCAATCTTGCCGTTTTTCAGTGTTATACTGTCTCGCTTTAAACATCTTCATGAGTTTTGATACAAACATTGACGTAAGCTTTTTAAATCATATGACTGTAGAAAATGTCGATTAAATCGGGGTTTTGGTAAAACTTAAAAAGCAAAAAATCTGTAGTGTCCGTAACAGTGTCAAGTCTATGTTGAAATAATAATAATAATAATAATAATAATAATAATAATAATAATAATAATTGAAACAATTTTGCATTTTAGAATAATACATCTCTTCAGGTTTTTACGTCTTTTCATGTGAAATCTCAACTGGCCAAGTTTCATCTGAATGACAGTTAATTTTATTGAAAGATTTCTTTTTTTTTTTTTTTTTAAGTTACAGACACTAAAAGATAAAAAAAAAAAGCATGAAATTGTATTTAGCAAACGTGGTGGCTCAAGAGGGCTAAGAGTGTCATGAATCGGGGTGCGAGGCATGAACGCAGGGAATCCAGGTGTTTGAAGGAAACGATGTTTATTTAAACAAAAGGTCAGGGAAAAATCAAATAAACAAATAAACTTTAAGTGAAAATGAAACTAAAACACGTATAAAAACACTGAAAGACACGAACTAAACGCACAGACATGAACGAGGTGAAAATCAACAGATGCAAGACGCTAAACTGAACTAAAACAGACCATTTATAATAAAACTAATGAGCAACTCGGTTCAGGTGAGCGCCCCACGTCACCTGACCGAGGTGCTTAATGGGACATGAAGTGAAAATAAAAGGAACTACACACAAAATCACAGGGCGCTTTGGCGCCCTCTAGGGGTTATCCCTGACACTGAGTTACAGATTGGAAGGTCAGCGGTTCGACTCCCAGCTCCACCAGGTTGCCATTGTTGGGCGCTTAACTCCACGGCTGACGCTGCGCTCTGACCCAAGTTATGCTGGGATACGTGAGGAAAGAATTTCACTGTGCCATCATGTACTGTATATGTGACAAATAAAGGGTAAACTTGACTTTCTGTTTAGGCATGTTTAGGCATATTTACAAAATACAAAGTATGGATCCGGAGATAAGAAGCATGATGATGTGAATATGATCCTATCTGAAAATTTTGATTTTTTACTTACCATAGGTGAGACTCTTTTTAGCATTAATACCATGTTTTGGCCGCTGACGATCAAGTTTACGCCCCAACCCTCAGAGATAAAGAGGAACAACGAGGCAGACTTTTTATAGCTGCTGTAATGTAAAGTGAGTGTGACACTCCAGGATATGATGATGCAAGGAAAAAGTATCATCCTCAAATTGTAAATGCAATCATGCATGCATAAGGTTTTTTTTTTCTTTTTTTTTTTCTTTCCTTTGGATATTTTTTAATAGACCATCAGAATGTAAATAAATAAATAAATATACAGTAGTCTGGTTCCTTGTTTAGGGCAATTTAGCTCTTTCTGACAGACAGAAACACTCCTCCTGTGCTCATGCACCGTGTCCATGTTTTCACTGTATCCTTACAGTAGAGGAAGACAGAGCAGGTTTACTTTCCACCACAGTGATCTGAATCTCGCTTCCTTGTTTGGCTGAATTCCGAAATGGCGTCCCATTTAAGTGCCCGCTACAGATGAACATTCTTGCACACTGGGGCCGATAAGCAGTCACTTAGGTTCCGGGTTATTCCGCGCCTGCGACGGGAAAAAAATCTCAGTGACGTGGCATCAGTGGTCTGGTGTCACCACACCGCAGGTGTTCCTTCGGTAACCGTTACTCAAAAAAAAAAAAAAAGTCTTCTCGCATAATCACAACGCAATAACCAACGAGTTTCTGCTGTACGCATGATATGACCTCATATCTGAGAAGCCTGAGATGTGTGAGGGGGAGAAAAAAGCGGCATGTGGGACGTAAGATGTGCCAAGTAAAGAAGAACGACGTGAAATGAAGCTTTAAAATAGACTCGAGGGGAATGTGAGAGGTTTTATGTCGGTCAGGGAAAAAATGTCAACACAAAAGGATGAGAGTCTGCGATAGTCTGAGCAAACATTCTGGCTTTGTGTCCGGGATACGTGCGTATGCGCATGTGTGTGTGTGTGTGTGTGGGTGTGTGTGTGTGTGTGTCCAGTGTGTGAATTTAGAATAGCAGCTTAGACAGAACGGATGGCTGGATTAAATGTTTATGAAGGGAAAATGAACTGTTTCCTCGAATGGATTCCCAGCCGCTGCCTTTATGCCTGAGTTTATCTGTGAAAGTTCCCGCTCGGATTTTAGAGTAATCCGACTGCCCGACTTTTCATTAAATCACCCGCCGTATTTTAGCAAGGAAATGGGTTTGTCGTATAATGGAAGCGAGCTGTGAATAAAACTGAAGAAAAAAAAAATGAAAAAAGAAAATGCTGAAAGAGAAACAGAGTGTATAAGCGGATGAGTGTGTGTGTGTGTGTGTGTGTGTGTGTGTGTGTGTGGGTGTGTTAGATTACTACTCTGACTCGTACATGTTATTAGATTGTAATAGAACCAAATTCTACAGTACAACATTTTTTCTCATAATCATAGTACTGGTGAATTCTCACGAACAGAACCGAACAATAAACAGGTAACAATAAAACCCCAATATTTTCTTTAATGCTACAGTATTTACTTAAAGCTGTAATTTTGTTTTTACAAATGTTTCTTGATTTTCTCTCGATTTCTCTGTAGCACGAGCTGCATTTCTAGCATCCTAAAAAAAATAATAATAAAATAAAAAAAGCCTGGTAACTAAACACGACCACGTACTGTAATATCTGCGATAACATAAGCGATAACAAGAACTAACTAACATCCTGCACCACTAACTTTACTGGCGCAGAATAAAGGAGATAAAACACATCTGGATGTGATGATGGAGTGAAATCATCACCTCCAGGGTGGTAACAGGGACGCCGCTTCATCTCACTATGGCGTCTTCGATTCATTTTCTGGAACAGCATGACACACGGGAGTTCATTCATTACGTAAAGGTCAAATATTAGACTTCTTTTTTTAACAAGGTACCAGAAGTCTCAGCGCTCCGCCATAACGTGTGTTAAAGCTGGAGCTGAAATATTAGTCTCACTCCTCCTCCTCCTCCTCCTCCTCCTCCAAATGCGCCATTTCGGTGTCTACTGGATGTAAATGAACTGCTGCTGAGCCACGCCCCCTGCAGAGAACAGCAACACTTTGGGGGAGGGGATCTTCCTACAGTATATGATGTCACATTGAAAGGGGGAAATTCTAATACAAAACACATCGGGGACCCACCTGAACGCCTAAAAATGACTAAAAGTCAGCTTTACATAACAGATCCCCTTCATACACTAACGAGCTAATGCATCTCCACACCCCTGGCTTCACATTACTAGATATACAGTATCATTTAAAATACCATAATCCATAATCCAACCTGCAGGTTTGAAGCAACGCTTATTGCAAGCAGTTGCATTCTCACACGAGAGCTACTGGAAGTGCTTGGATAAAACGCATCATAAGCAAAATGAACGATCCTGTTGGATGTGGCGCGTCTTCCAAGAGGAATCCATTTGCTGTAAATATATACTGTATGAAAAAAACGGAGTATTTTAATCGACTGTGTTTATGCTGACACGAGACATTTGGCAAGGGGAAAAAAAAAAGAAGAAAAAAAAAAAAAAACGGTGGCTCTTTGTGTCCCGAGCCAAAACAAACAGGATGGTAAAGCAGCCATGTTGTGTCTGGTTTCGGTTACAGTTTAAACACTCCGGCTGAAAACGGCGCTAATTGAATCTATCATTAGACTCCGTACACTTTGACACTCGCTGCCGTCTTGATGTATTGTGTAATTAATATTTCCATATGCCTGAGTCGGACGTCTCGGCGTGTCTCTCTCTCTCTCGCTCTCTCTCTCCTGCAGCACATTTCACACCGACGAACCGAGTGAAAACGAACTCAAAACATTAACATGTGCGAGCCGGCCCCATTACGCTGCCAATTCTTTCAAGCCAGAAAACACTGAATATTCATAGAGCGACTCGACGATAAGCTTCACAGGGCCACTGCACTCATCATCATTACACATACACACACACACACACACACACACACACACATGCGCACGCACACACACACACTGAGTACTTTACACTCATGATCAAAAGTGTGCAGATTTGATAATGACTGAATCCTAACATGCATAATCATCAGAAATGGAAAAAAAATATACGCTAAAATGACATTATATAATAAAAGTAATATCATTACATGAATAATTTTGGATTCTGATCGGGCAGAAAGTGTGGGATGATTTTCTAAAACAGAGCTGAACCTAAAAATGTTTCCTCATGCTCCCTGAGCCACTCTCATCTCATCATGCCATCAGGGAAGAGGAAACCCTCCGTAGATGTGATGTGCTGGTGATTCAGTACATTCGGGTGGTCATGTGACTTCACGTTATCTCCACGTGACGTTGCTGAGACTGAAGCGACCCCAGATCATAACGCTGTCTCCAGAGGCGTGTACAGTGGACACTATGCATGATGGGAGCATCGGTTCATTACAGCGCTTCCCTTCTCACCCTGACCACGCCCATCACTCTGGAATAGGCTCTGGAATCTGGACTCATCAGGTCACATGACCTTTTTCCATCGCTCCAAAGTCCAGTCTTTACCAGGAAGTTTAAGTGATCTCCATTTCTGATGTTCTGATGTTATCTCCTTAGTTGTTGTCTTTGCTTGATGTGAGAAAAAAAACGTCATTAGCTTATTTATTGACGCAACAACAACAACAACAACAACAAAATGGTTAGAAATCAGTCTGCCTACGCTTATTTAAGGAAGGTTGCTTAATAGGTTAACACCTATCAAGTCCAAATCAAACTGAAATTCGACCCACAAAAGCATGCGGTTCCTTTGTTCTAACACAAGGTTCAAGGAAGCAAGTGGAAGCACAATTTAATGCTTATTCTGTGGTTTTTGCTTTAAGGGGGGGGAAAAAACTACCTATTATGGAAGCTAAATCTTGTTCTCTAGTTCCTGTATCCTTTTTTTTTTTTTTTTTTTTGGTCCAGCAAGCAGTAAAAAGGAGATTTCAGGCACCCGGGTTTTGAAGCATGAGTTCACAGGAAACGAGTGCTGCCCTGCAATCACACTCTGATTTCCCCTGTCAGAGTCTAATTGGCGTCAGCAGCAGGAGAGTTTTTCTCATGCGGCTCTCCGTAATCACAGCACAGCTTCTTCGGGATGGTGAGAAAAATGCGGAAATTCCCAAAATCCTCTGCGCTCTTTCACCCCCACCGGTAGCTCCTTGCCGTCTTTTTTTTTTTTTTTTTTTTGCCAAGTCTCGTTTGAAATGTTTATTTGTCCTTGTGCTCACACACAAGCGAGTAAACAGCAGCATTATGGTGAGGGATGTAGGGATTAAAGCAGATGGAAAAAGATCAAAAACACCAAAGAGATGGTAAGCGGTGCGGTTCGACAGACAGGGCCAGGCCGCATTTCACACCTCCTGACTCCGATCATTCGCTCGGGCTTTCCCCTCTCGGCTCACCCCTCCCTCGTCCTCGCACCGCCTATCGATTTCTACTCAGGGAGGGATTCTGATGATCCTGTCTGCTCTACTCTAATGTTTGAGATGGATATGTGCAATTTAGAGGCGCCGTGTTTACACCACCGCACTCTGCAAACAAACATGCATCGACCGGGAATGCTAACCTGCTCCGAGCATGAACTACAGAGGATTAAAAAGTTCAACGGTGTGTCTGGAATTTTGATTGACCCTTATCTCTCGTCAGGTGCAAAGAATGAAAAATTCAGGAACGGAAAAACTTAGAGGACGGGTTCGTCCGATTCCAAAACAACGTGCCACGACAGGCCAGAGGTGTGCAGATACGCATCATGAACATGAATGTAAAGGCAGTATTGGGCTTGCAATAATTACTTGGACTGGTCTTTTTCTGGGGAAATAAGACTTTTTGATTTAATTGAACTTTTTAAATCTGGTTGAATGTCCCTTTGGTAAGGTTCACAGTTAGCAGAAGCTTATGGTCATCATCAGTATCTGGTTGGATCACCTATAACTCTTTATCCCGTATTCAGGGTCGCGGCAGGGCCTGAAGCGTATCCCAGGAGATTTAGGGCAGGAGGCAGGGTACACTCTGGACAGGGACAAGGACAATTAGCCTAGCCTGCATGTCTTTGGACTGTGGAAGGAAATCCTGGAGTACCTGCAGGAAACCCACCAAGCACGGGGAGAACATGCAAACTCCATGCACGCAGGTAAACCCCGAGGTGGGAATCAAACCCAGAACCTGGAGGTGCAAGGTGGCCATGCTAACTCGTCCTCAAAAAAGTCAAAGCATTGTGCTCCAGAAACAAAGACCAGTTCAAAGATATCATGTAATCAGGCAAGCTTCTGACCGCAACTGTAAGTGGATTAGTGACTCTATACTGCCCCTAGTGGTGTACAAGTGTGTAAATATGACTGTCTGGTCATATTCTCACATGACACCCAGTTTTTCCTGAATAAATCTGGATTGTTGCAGCCCAGACAGTGTTATAAAATGTTTTTCAGATAATATATATATATTTTTTTTAAGAAATTTCATTTCTTTAAGACTGACACCTGTTCACTTAGCTCACTCTATTGTCAAAAAGAAATGGGAAGAGATTTCAGTTTCAGGGTCGCATGAACTCCATTACTCCATCTTTCCGTTATTATCATCCATTAGCCGTTTCTCTACTTTCAGTGTACATTCAGAACGTACGCTATAATGCATCAATTCTGTTTTAAATATCACGGCACACGGCGAGCGCTTCCTTCGAAATGTTATTTTACTATGCCGCCGTTCTTTTCCTTTCCTTTTCCCCGTAATTGCTCTGCTGAGTGGAGACGCGGTGCAGTGGGTGCTATTTGTTTAATTTGCTCTTACTGTTCAAAATGGCATTAAAATGATAGTTCGGAGCATTACGGGGCCAAAGGGACTGCGTTGAAAATGTCAGAGCACTCATGCCGCTCGTCGTGGGTGTTGATTTTCAGCCCGCAAGAGTCGCAAAGTGGAATTACTGCAAAAGTGCTCGCATGGAAATTCTTCACATATTAAGAGGTTTAGCTTTTTTTTTTTTTCTTTCTTTCTTTTTTTTTTTTTTTTGCAGCGCGCCATGTGTATGGTATTAGACAGATTGAAAACATCTACGTATACAGTATGTTTAGTCATTTGGCTAATGCTCTCATGCAGAGTGAAAATAAAATAATGTAAAGTGCTTGGAAACAGATGCTGGATTGTATCATTTTTTGAGCAGTCACGGTAGTAAATAAAGGACTAATGACTAATATAAAGACTTGAAGTGATTCACTAGATGGATATTCAGAGAAATACAGTTGGTAGGTAGATCAGTGGCGGCGCGGCGACATATTGGTTAACAGGTCCTGGGTTTGGTTCCCGCGTCGGGTCTGTGTGCATGAGGTTTGCTTGTTCTCCCCGTGCTTGGCTTGGTGGGTTTCCTCCGGGTATTCCGGTTTCCTCCGACTGTCCAAAGACATGCAGATTAGGCTAACTGGCATTTCCAAATTCCCTGTGATGTTGTACAAATGGGGATAAATATGATGGTCACCACTGGCCTCCACGGCCCCTAGGTGAATTACAGAGGTTCCTAAATGGATGGATGGATGGATGGATGGACGGATGGATGGATGCATATTTGTGACCCTTTAACTGGGATTTACATTCACAGAGGCCACACCTTCTTTACTGACACTGACAAACACCAAGAA
The DNA here is from genome assembly GCA_013621035.1 of Clarias magur. Taxonomy (NCBI): domain Eukaryota; kingdom Metazoa; phylum Chordata; class Actinopteri; order Siluriformes; family Clariidae; genus Clarias; species Clarias magur. The sequence goes on along the minus strand of QNUK01000899.1, from coordinate 34,309 downwards.
CTTCCTCATACAGTATACTTAGACTTATAACAAAAGACAGATAATTAAACAAACATCACAGATAATTAGATTGATGGGATAATGATTCTTCATTAGGACTAATAGACACAAGGCCACACCTCTTATACTTACACTGAAGGCACTGGTGTCAAACCTAACATGCAGAGACCACACCCCTTTTCACAGACCCTGACCGGCAAATTGGCTCCGCCTTCATCGGTAGTGACGTGCACATAATCCACGCCTACATCACCGTGACAGATGAACAAATAATCTGTGTCACAATGACGAGGAATGACGGACGCAGAGGTCACTTGGATTAAGACACCGAAGCCACACCTGCTACTAATAAAAGAATTTTGGATCAAGATATGAAATCTTGGACTTTTTCTAAATACCTTTCATCCTGGCAGTGCATTACTGACTTCTGAAGTCTTATTATTTCTTCTTCTTCTTCTTCTTCTTCTTCTTCCTTTCACCCTTAAGACAATTTTCTTTGACCTTTCCTCTTAGAGCCAGCAGGTACCGAGCTCACATTCCCTCCCGGCAGCAGCACGGCTGCGTTTGTGCAAAAGTATCTTCCTGGCATTTCTGTCAAACCTCAGACTGTGCGCTTTTGTCCCTCTTTGTCTATCTCAGATGGGCGTCTCTTGGTGGGATGCTCGGACCGTTTGTCCTTGCTCCGTGTGAATTGATTACACACCGCTGCGTTTGACTTTGACAAATACGACCAGCAGGAGGAACTCTTCTCTCGCGGTACGGTGTCTTCTCTTCTCCTAACATCCGCTGTCTAAACCACTTGATCTTTCTGTCTTTCTGTCCTTCTCCCATCAGTCAGACCTTGTTCCCTTTTCCCTCCGTGTTGTAATGTAGCTCACGGCAGCAGCGCGTGAAATGCCTGTCTCTGGAAGGGATGAGCTTCGAGAGGTCCGCGACAGTTCTCCGTGCTGTCACGCGTCTGAATCACAAAGATCCCAATCTCCAGATGGATGAAACCGACTTCTAGGGATTCGAGCGTTGTCATACTCAAAACGGTCTCACATCTGGAAATTCCCAGATCTAGCAGCTGTGTAAAGTGATTAATTAACATTAAACGCTCGACTTGTAGTCACCTTAGCATCATTTTTATGTTTTTAGAATTCCAGATTAGGTAAAAAAAAAAAAAAAAAAAAAAAAAAAACATTGAGAATCGTCCATCTCCAAGACCTCACAACTGTCCTGAGCTCTGGATGCTAACAGCGGTCTTTCTGCCCTCTATGGTGCAAACCCAATCCCAGTGTGTGTGTGTGTGGGAGTGGATTGGCTGGCTATGTGGGTATGTGGGCCTAATCCACATGTTCATGTCTGTATTTGTGTGTGTACTGAAACCAGAGTGGGCGTGGCCTACATCTAAAAGGGCATTTTGCAACAAAAAAAAATGTATCAGTGGGTCAGTGACAGATCTCAGAATCTCAGCTCAATCGCTCCATTAGTTCATAATTGGGCTCAGCTAGAAATTTGGGATTTCTTTGTCCCATGCTTTAAGAACCAAATGAGAGTAAAAACCCTGCCAATTTATTGTTGCGTCCCAGAGGATCCCAATCCCAATGTGCATCTCAAGCAGCTGCTCTGTGAACCTTTTTTTTTTTTTTTTTTTAGCAAGCATTCTAAAGTAACAATGAAAACAAGATTCTAAAAATGCTAAATAGTGCTGCTTGTATTAATACCTGCATTTGTGTTTGTTTACAACACATTTTGTCGTTCTGAATTACAATGCATACATATTGTTATATCCCTGGTATAAAAGTTTTTTTTTTTTTTCCCTGGATTTACTAAACAGCTCGTTTACATTTAATGATCCCACAAAACTTAAAAGTTGTTAGAAGGTTATATTGTTACACATCTACACCATCAAACAACTTATTAATGTGCAGGATACCGGTAAGCATAAGGAATTTTTTGGGAAGGAAATATGAAAAGAAACATGTTTGACATGAGAAATTATAGATGTAAACTAGATGAGGAGAATCATAGACGTGACAAAGTGAAATTGTTTTAAGTGTCTTAGCAAACGGTTGTCCTTCTAGGTAGGACCGAATTTCTTGCAGAACATTCTCATACAAATGATTTAGGGATAAATAGTTCTTTCTTAAGGCTGATTTTCAGCTAGCTACAGCACTATATTGTGTACAATTAGCTCACGTCATGAACTTTATAGCAACTATAGCACGTTGATAACTGATGACCGGTCTGATACTGAGATGCAGCTCGTTTTAACACTCAAATCCCATACAATGTTGACTGGATAGACCAGAGATGTGTTCGATGTTCAAGTAAACTATCTGAAATCATCCATTCGTTTCTATGTAAGTTTGTGTTTATAACTTTTTAATATTTCACTCACGAACCATGTGCGAGATCGTCGGCTTCTCTCGTCCCGTCCACCTAAACCTCGGCGTGATGAAGAAGGCACTTGTCTGTACTTTAATGAAGAAGGTCCTGTTCTCTCGCTCCAGCTCTCCTGAACACACTGAAGCGTTTGACAACGTTACAGCAATAAGCGGTGGTTCGAATTGATATAATGAGGGACTTCATAAACACGGCAGGAAGTGTGTACAGCTCTTTAACCTTTCTCAAAGCTAAGGCAGGATGTGCTAGCAATTAGCTGGGGGTATAATACAGGGGGCAAATCTAAACTGTTAAAAATGTTGACATATTTGCACTTTAAATTTCATGATGGATCTACTTTAACTAATTATAAAAAAATATATATATATATACCTGCAGCTAATAATTTCAGGCTGTTAGCATAAAGAAATCATACTGAAGACAAATAAGAATAAATGCTTTTATTTTTGATGATTAAAACTTGATCAATTCTGTAAACAGCATATTAATGAGAATTGTGATATAATGATTATATTGGGCATTACTGTTATATAAGGAAGGTACAATAGCAGTTTAATTACGTAATGGTCAGGTTCTCTTGTTGTAATGTTCATTGGTGGTTTAGCTTATTTGATATGGTGCCAGTTTGTGGTTATATTGTGTGTTTCAGTCTGTTCACTAACCTGCTAATTAATTGGTTAGAGGTGTCAGCTCGTGTAATAGCTTGTTCCATTGTGTACAATAGCCTGTGTTCCCCTAAATATATACGAGGGTCAATCATACTGTAACATTTGCAACATGGTAGGAAAAATGTCTCTGGAAATGCGTACGTTCATGAACCTTTCTTCTTGTTTAAAAAACCTTCTGTATTGCTCCGCTAGAGGGTCAAAACCAAGGGGAAGCGTAGCGGAATGCTCACGGAGGTGGTTCGCCTCCTTCCTGACAACGTCCCAGCCCATTCATCAAAAGTTTCAGACGACCTGGGGTACGAAATCCCACCTCATTCCCATCTATCCCCACCCTGACCTCCTTGAAGAAACCACTTCTCAGGCTTAGGCAATTTAAAGATGACGATGAGGTGATTACCGAGGTGGAACTCCTCCTCAAGTCAAGAGCCGAAAAGAGGGCTTCTTCGATGAGAGTCTCCACCAGCTCAACCATTCTTTGGAGAAGTTTGCCGTAAAAAGGTGGAGGATATGTAAAGAAGGAACTAAAGCTTACGATCAGCGTTTGCTTTCATCACATTATCTTTTCATAGCACTAATAATAATTTTTTTTTTTTTCTGTCTCCTCCTCGTAGCACATAATGGGAGCATGAGAACGGATCCCCTGTCCCCAGATCCCCATGTGCCCCAGTTCAAGGGTCCTAGGTTCCCAGTGTACCATGTTACCAAAGTCCTGCGTTCCCCTGGTCTATACAGGACATACGATGAGGAATCAAAACGTTTGGAGATTAGCTCTGTTTATAAGCTCTTTTATTTTTCACCGTACAGTATGTCGTCCCTCAGACATGTTACAACCTGGCAGTAGAATTTGCTATTGTTGTTCTGGCTCCGGGCCCTTGGAAACGAATTCTCGATGCATAATGCAACGCATGTCGAAATAGCGGATCGGCATGCACTTGGTCAAGCTGTAGACCTGTCGCACCTTTTTCAGTCGTGAATTCAGCTCATCCATTGTGACAACTGTTGCTTTGTCTCGGGGTCGTACCCACACACCCAGGTTTTGCCACCGCTAATGATCCACGACAAGAAGAAGGGGTCACCCACGGCACGCTGGCGTTCTTGGCAGACTTCGAAGCGATGTTCCTTTTAAAATTAAATATTAATATATTAATATTAATTAAATGCGTTAACAGAAAAATTAAAAGTAGGTTAGCCTGCTTGTTGCTAGTCAGTAAGTTCGTCACAAGGCTAGCCTTTGAAGTAATTTGTGTACTCGTAACACCAGTTTAATGATTTATTTGACCCACTATAATGCTAATTCATACTGTAGGCTACAGTATATTTTTTATAGCTTGTTTCATGTTTAAGCTTTTTTTTTATTATTGCCGATGCAAGTGTTTACTATATTGTTTATGCATGTTTTAGCCTGTTTATTTTCTCATTACTTCGTCTTAGCATGTTTTCTTTTGTATTCATCTATGTGGTAGTCTGTTTACTATAGTGTTAAGTCCTGTGTTAAGATGCTTATTATCTCGTTATTATTATGTTTACTATAGCATTAATACATGTATTAGCCTCTCATTAAGTCATGTTATCATGTTTCTATAGTGTTAATACTTGCGTTAGCCTGTTGTTAAATGGAGTTAATAGTGAAATGGGAGTAGATGACCTTATGAGAGAGAGAAAGAGCAAAAGAAGAAAAATGAAAAAATTGAAAAAATTTAGACTTCATTATATTGGTCGAGAGAAAAAAACATTTAATTTTAATACGCAGGTAAAATAAAGACAGCTGAATATGTAATGCTACTGTAGCTACTAGCTAGCTTGCTATTTAGCTACTAAGATTTCTCCATTTCTATTACATCAACAATTGGAAACATGAATTTAAATAAACTTAGTGAAAGCAAACAATTAGCCAATTTTTTTTTCTGTTCTGCTTTCGTTGTTTGTTTGTTTGTTTGTTTGTTTTCAACACTTCGTGATCGCTGTTTCTTCGTGATCTTCTGATTACTAACGCAATTGCAGTTTTGTGCAGTTTCTTGTTACACCATAAGAGGGGGCTTGTGATTACCAGATATGCAAGTGGTTCTACCAAAGGAAAACAAATTGTGAAGTTGTTCCGTAATTTTTCAGAAGAAAAATAATGGCGCCCCCTGAACGTGCAGAGAATTTTGGGAACTTCTAAAGAGCAAACTTTAAAAAATAATAATGTTTACAGAAGATTGTAGGTGGTTTAACGATAAAAATCGTCTTGTCGACTGGACGGTTAACAGGCAGCAGGGAGGTGTTTGGGTTTTATACGTTCAGATTCTCAGCTAAAGAAAGGAAGCACAGGGAATGTTAAAGCGCAGCTCGAGTTTTTATCCCCACCACACTGGTTACTTTGACAATAATCATGGATCACACTCTCCCTTTCTGTATCACACTAATGGTCCCTTCCAAGGGTGCGAGTTCCTCCCTAATCCCTCTCCAATCAGTGAGCAGAAGGTTACACACTTCCCCTGCTGTTCAGCCTGAGCGCCGTTGTCGTGCCCTACAGTGAGCCCCGAGCAGTCTCCTGAGATTACACACCAGAGCTGTGATTTCCCCATTCACAACCACACTGTCTTTTGTCTCAGCCATCTGTCCCACCCTTCTCTCTTTCTCGCTCCATTTTCTCTACTCAGTCTTTTCTCTTTACGTTCTCTCATTGTCTTCTCTCACTGTTGCAGTATCTCTCTCTCTCTCTCGCTCTTCCCTGATTCCCTCTCACCATCTCCGCATCTCCCTAACTTTCCTCTCTCGTCTCTCTCACTCCTGATTCTCTCACTCTTTTCTCTCCCTCTCTGCCATAACTCTCTTTGCTCACTCTCTCTCTCTCTCTCTCTCTCTCTCTCTCGACACTCTCTTTATTGTCCTTTCTCTTCTATCCGTCTCCTGCTCGCTCTCTCTTTTCTCACCCTTTTCGCTCCCTCTCTCCCATCACTCCTTCCCTCTCTCCATCTCTTTCTTACTTCTGTCAGTCTCTCTCTCTCTCTCTCTCTCTCTCTCTCTACCCACCCTCTCTTCACTTCCTCTCTTTCCTCTGTTCCCTCTCTTCTCTCACTCTCCTGCTTGCTCTCTCTTTCTCTCTCTACCCTTCTTTCATTCTTTTCTCTCCCTCTCCGCTATGAATTCCTCGCCCCACTTTCTTCTCTCAAGCTACTATCTCTTCCCTCCAGCATCTCTCCTCCACACGGTCTTTTCACACACACCTCCCTCCCTCTCTCTTAAATCCCTTTGTTCCCTGCTCCTTCGCTTCCTGCTGTCTTCTCTCAATCTAGACACTCAACTCCATTCTTATTGTCGTCCATCTCTCCTCTTTCTCTTCTACCTCTTCCAGTTCATCTTTTTATGCTTTCGAAGGAACGGATGAGAAGGCATGGGGGTGAAAAGTCTCGTTTAAGCTCATCAGTGTTGTAAGACAGCGCCCCCTCTTGGTGAAGATTGATTTCGTCTGTACCTTCCCTTCATCCAACATTCCATTCCTCCTGTGTTTAATCGATATCATCTTTTCTTCTTGTGTTTGTGTGTGTGTGTGTGTGTGTGTAATACTAGTCGAGAACATAACAAAGCTTGTGGCCAGGAAAGCTTATAAAACGTACAGATGCCTTTTGAACGGAGTGTCTATTGAAACGTCAGTCTGTGTTTTATGCTTTAACCATTTCATTATAAAATCACAAGTCTGTCTTTTTAATATTGCTGTTAATTATTTTTTGAGCTACCCAGTTTACTCGAATCCCAGTTTGGTGACTTAATGCTAATTTGAATTAAATGCATTTTTACAGCACTTTTGATGAGGAATAACATAAGTGCTGAGTAAGTAAAGTCTTGCATCAGTGTGAGGAACGCACTCACTCACGGGCTTCTTCACATCACTGGAAAACGAAAAAACCTCGGAATGTGAACTAAAAGAAAAGTTTTTTTTTAAAAAGCAGTGATGATGAAACCTGAAATCTGTCAGGGAATTAAAGAGAGAGCGCAGACTAATGGCTCATCAAGAGCTCTTAATTGGCGTACGAACGTGTAATTCGGTCACATTCGGATGAGCCGCGAGCTGGACAGCTGGGTGGGAGGGGTTGGGCGGGGGGGTTGGCGGTCATTGGGGGGAACGCTGGTGAACGCTATCCCCCGGGAGAAAAGCAGCAAAATGAGCCCAGCGCAGGAGTCTGACTGAAGTATGACAAATCTATTCGAGCAAAATGGAACGATTTGATGTGACGAGAAATCCATGGAGCTGCGGGAACAATGTACTGTAGGAAATAAGAGCAGTGTTAATAAATCCTCATTTCCCTGCAGTATAGACAGTGGGAACGTTCCCCTGCTGTAGGTCTGTTCAGATGGTATTAGCAACACTGGGAAAAAATGGAACATCTTAACAAGCAGAAACGAGAGAAATACGTGCAAATTCATCTAAAATTTATTGCCCTAATAAACCACGCATACAGTTTTACTCTTAACTCCTTTCATGTTTCTAATTCTCTGAAAGTCTTGAGCCCCCTCTTATGTCTTCATATTTTGCTTCAAAAGCTCCAGACTTTCTTGTATTTTTAATATAGTCCTGAGGAATAGTTTTTCAGGCTTTTTTGAAGGACTGATGGTTTAGTTTCTCATTATCAGTCCAGTCTCTGTGGTGCCTGAGCAGTTTGGAATATTACATGGAAGCAGGAATGTTTTTGTTTGTTAAGCCACACAGTGACCTACAGTATGAACCGTTCAAGATTTATCATTTTTTTAATTTTATTTTTTTAAGCATCTCACTAAAGGCCTGACCCAGTGAGAAACAGGTGCAGATGATGACAGATGATCAGGCCGGTCGGTGATTAGTACAGTATACTGCTGATGCTGAATGCTGAGTGGTCGGAACAGACGGGAGGAGAAATGACGTCGCTGCTGCCGAGGTTGTTTACATAAACAACTAGTTTCTAAATTCTAAATTTCGGGGTTGCGGCCTAACTTTTGCAGCACAGTAAAACAATCATTCTCATTTCTTTATCTTGTTTATTCTCTATTTCTTTTTCATCAAATGTATTTGCATGTAAAGAATCATTTTAAATATCAATATGAATCTATTATGTCAATATATTATGAAATTAGAAAACTGATCATGAGAATACTATTATTATTTGTTTAACAAGTTAACACAAGTCTCAAGACTCCACTAAAGTGTGTGTGTGTGTGTGTGTGTGTGTGTGTGTAACACCCCAGCTGAAATACCCCTCAGATGCAAATTCTGTCTGTTTCACTCCTCCTCCAAACATGCCGTTTCAGTGTCTCTGAAAATGAGATACTCCTGAGCCACGCCCACCATAAAATAGCAACAAACTGGACAAAGCAACAAAAAAGCTCTCACACTGGAGACCCGTATCGGAATATTTAAAAGTTATTAAGAAAAAAAAAAATAGCATTTATTTTGCAATAATGTTTTGCATTTGATTAATTTTACTTGGATATTTATTCATTTATTTTTATTAATTTGGGCAGTGAGTGGTTCTGTCAGGTATTTAACTGTGTGACTTGCCAGTAAATAACAACTGTACAACTCACGTTTTCCTGTTAAAGGCATGTCTTCTCCATGATAATGAGTCTTGCACCAGATGGTGATTATATTACCACAAAGGAGAGTTAAATATCTTTATTTTTGTTTGTTTGTTTGTTTGTTTGTTTGTTTTTGGAAAGTCTAAGCATGCTAAAAAAATTTAGATTTGCTTTCATCCCAAACGTGTTAGGCCACCCCTAAAGAATGAAATGCAGGTGACTGGGGTTAGGGCTGGAGACAGAGGAAGCACATGATAGCCTTCGCCCTCCCTGGCTGGTTGATGGGGGACAGATGGGAAATGGCTATGACTATATTAGGTAGGGGAAAAATGCAGTAGAGTGTTAAACAGCCAGAAAGCATAAAAAAAAACTGCCCAATGAAACACGAGGGTATGGACACACTAACTAATTAGACACCTAAGGAGAAACGAGTAACAAGAGTATACTGTACATAATTCCACAATTTCTGTAAAAGTAAATAGCACAGCAAATGGGGATGCAGTTGTCATGACAATATGGGAACCAAACTTTAAAAATGTTTTTTCAAAATGTAAAATAACATTAGTTCAGTTGGTCGCTCAGTAGTTAAGGCATTGGAGGTCCGAGGTTCAAATCCCACACGCGTGACAATTGCCACCATTGGGCCCTTGAGCTAGCTTTTGGTTACTGTAGCTCCCACGAACAGAATCTAATGCTAGCCTAAGATAGCTGCCTATCCAGCTCATCAGAAACCCACATACCGGGTGTTTGTATCAGAAATTGGCTTGTTTCCTGAAATCAAGTTCAACACAATTGGTTTAGTAAAATTCAAACACACTCAAATTCGACAAACTGCTTCGTTTAAATGAAATGAAAAATAAATGCAGAAAGCCCTTGTAATGGATACAGTATAATCTCTATCAGATGATGATAAAATGCTGATAAGGCCTATTTTTTTTCCCCCCACTTTATATTTGCATAATCATATTTGTTTGCTTTTGCTCTGTATCTGGAGATTCCTTTTGACAGATTAGCTTTCCAAGTAAACAAATTAATCTGACTGATAGCATTGAGCAAGCGTCTACCGAGATGTAGGATTCATCAATATTTGTTTCTTTGTGTGTGTGTGTGTGTGTGTGTGTCTGGGTGTGTGTAGATAATTAGCATTGCAAAATGAAGCCAATTAGCTCTGTGCAAAACACCATTTTCAGCTCCATGAAACCCCAGTGCTAAATTGTCAGAGCTGGAAGTGCTCCTAATGAACTAGTGAGAAGCGCTATGCAGAGATTAGATGTCTTTGGGGTGGTGGGGGAAGTCGTGCAGTCCAAACGAGAGATAAACACTGGCTAAGATCTGTACCGAGAGCTAGCAGGCTTGAAGATAACCACAGCTTCTCTTAATCTTCTAACCAAGCGAAGAGGAAGAATCAAAGGACACGCAGGTTTTTATCAGCGCGCTAAGAGCCATTATCGCGGCGTCTCAGCCGCACGGCGTCCGTATCTGCAGGTGAGGCTTAACGAACGTACCAGAGTCACGTGACCTCCGGAATTAACAAAGCACTTGACAATTCGATCTCTTCTTCAATGCCAGTTTATGTTTTATCTGCTTCTTATAATATTAATTAGTGTTTTAAGCTGCATTCCGAAATGCTTCTTTAAAAACGTCTGCACCGTTCAAATGTTTTACTGCGGCCGAGTCTCATCACCGCACTGTGCTTGAAGCCTTCAGTAAATATCGAGCACTTGTGCACATTGCTCCACCAAAAGTGGATTCCAAAAGTCCCGGTTTGACTTGAACAGCCTATGTAATATGGTTTGGCCCGTTCACAACTATGACATTGTATTTGTCTGTTTATTTTTCTATAGTGCTAGTTTGTGTTTAAGTTTATTCACTGTAATGCTAATTTTTCTAACTACTTTTTTTTTTTCATGTTGAATTTTTCATGTTTCATGTTTTTCATGTTTTTAGCATGTTTCCTACAACGCCAGTTCTTGTTTTCATCTGTTTAATATAAAGTCACTTTGTGTTTTAGCATTTTCACAGGGTAATTCGGGCGAGTATACAGAATCACTATACAGTACAGTATATCCCTATATATGTGTCCTGTTTTGCTCTCGAGTCAGCTCTCGCCCTCGCCTGTCACCTTCTCCTGTCTCCTGTAATTAGTCTCATTAACGTGTGCATTTCAACCATTATGTTTGGCTTTATGTGTGCTTTTTAATATGAACTTTAACTTTTTGTTTGTTTGCTAATGTCAGGCTTTACTTTTTCTCCAGCTTATTATTATTTTTTTTTTATGATTGCATCCATATATAAAATGCAATACTTTGAATAAAAAGTGAAATTTTAGAACTATTTACACAAAGTTTTACTTTGGTTTGCACTCAAGCTGGCATAAAACTTGATGATCCATTTTAGATCAAATCTATCAGGCATCAGATTAGACATGAGGCAAGTACTCAGTATGGTGAGCATCACACATTCTCATCAAAGGTCTTCAAATAGTTCTTGAAATGTCTATTGAGGAACAAAACCTTAGGCCTTGCCCAGACTTCCAGCCCAAATCCGAGTTTTGGCAGGTCCAGACTGGAATCAATTTGGAATCAGATTGCTTTCATATAGTCTGAAAGCAATCTGATTCCAATGATTTTTCTCCATGGATCCAGGTCCATACCATGTGATTGTGTGGATTTGAATTTCCACGTCAGGTCGCCGGTGACATAACGGACATCACGGTGGGTAGTGCGTCGATGAATGCATGAGTGCATCCTGATAATCATGGTAAAAACTTGTTGAAAGATGAGCAGGAAGTATATATAATTTTGTAGCACGTTAAGTTGCTATACTCTATTTTATGAGAGTCTTTTGGCACTATTACCACTACCTTGAATTTTCTGTGCACCTTAATTACTCTTGTTTTCAGGACAACCGCAGTATGGAAATGGAGATTAGCAGTCCCTGGGAGTTAAATGTCTGATAGCAGTTTGGAGGGATGCTACTGTACATCAGTACAGACAAAGCTAGCAGGAATAAAGTATCAAACGTCCTGGAGCAACGGTCAACAGTCCTGGAGGGACGTTGTTTCGTTTCACTGTGTACTAACTGTATATAGTTGGAATGAAAATAAAAGCCGACTTGACTTGACTTGACTTGAAAAGACGCTAACAAGGCTAACTGCCATTTCTACAAGACTTGCACATTAATGGTATCATCAGCTTAAATTGTGTTTTAAATACTTTAACATGCCGCAAACTCTGTAAGATACTGTAGTGTTTAGTCTTAGATATAAATCTCTACCCTGGTTTTCTTCCTGACTTTCACAAGCTCGGAGAAAATGTGAATACTCACTCTTTTGACTCAGAGGATTTGTTCCTCTGGAGGGATGTCTTGAAGGTTCTGTGTTCAGTATGTCTCTGTTTCCTTATCTGAAGTAATACCAAGAGGAAACTCTTTAGAAATCCAAGAACCCTGAAACAGCCTGGTGTGAACTTCATTAATTAATTGATTGATAGGCGGTTGGCCTCGCACCTCCAGGGTTGAGGGTTCTATTCTCACCTCGGGGTCTGTGTGCATGGAGTTTGCATGTTCTCCCCATGCTTGGTGCTTTTCCTCTGGGTACACTGGTTTTCCTCCACAGTCAAAAGACATGAACATTTAGGTTAATTGGCGTTTCCAAATTGGGCAGTGTGTGCATAGCAGTAGAGAAATTGATTGATTGATTGACTGACTGATTGGTTGGTTGGTTGGTTGGTTGGGTGATTGATTGATTGATTGATTGATTGATTGACTGATTGTTTGGTTGGTTGGTTGGGTGATTGATTGATTGATTGACTGATTGGTTGGTTGGTTGGTTGGGTGATTGATTGATTGACTGATTGACTGACTGACTGACTGACTGACTGACTGACTGATTGATTGATTGATTGATTGTGCTTTACTTGCCAAGTCTGTATTGTGTGTACCCAGTGTTCTCAGGAAAGTATCCCAATAAAAAAAAGGAATAAAAAAATTCATATTCATTACATAAATTAATTCAAGCACAGTAAGATCCATGTAAAAAGAGGACAGAACAGAACGAGCAGAACGTGAAGCTTATAGAATAAGAATTAGCCTAGCATTAGGAGTAGCAAAAGCACTCAGCGAGTCTTACATCTTGATAACAACCTGCTCCAATCACCTCATTACAGCTCTGACATGAACGAGGATGAGTGTGGATAAATGGATGAGGATATGAGACTCTGGGGGAGTTTTTGCTGTAAGTTGAACACAAATTAGACACTGAAGACCGATAATGTGAAGTTATTATCAGCTCTTGCATATCTTTGCTAGCTTTGCTATGCTGACATACAGTAAATCAGTGCAGCTGTTCTACCAACTGCTGCTAATGCTGACGTGTAGGAAAATGAAATTTTATACTTTTAAATGAACTGAAATTATCATGTCCCACCCCTCCTGACCCTCGAAGAAATACAGTAAAGCATGCAACTCGTCCTGGTTGCCTCTAGGTGCAATTACAGACTTTACCCTGGTGACTTGACAGGAAGTCTTTTCCTCACTCTCCGGGTTTGTTTGGTTTATTTCTTCGACAGAAACCAAACACGCTCGAGTGAAAATTGCAGATGAGGTGCGCAGATAAAAGGTTCATCAGCAAACAGTAATAAAGTATAAAACAAGCAGGAGAAAATTAAACTGCACTAAACACGATGTGTCTCTGTAGATAAGCCCCTAATATTCACCCCCTACCGACGGCTTCCAATCCGTTATACACACACTGATGTTTGCTTTCCGTTTCATCATTTTGCCATCATGTTTCGCAAACACAACTGTGGCGTTTTTAGCGACATAAAAATGTAAAAATGGTACGATAATGTGCGCTAATTAAATTTTCATGTCATGAGTCGTTAACAATTAACACTGCGTTAAAAGCATGTCATCTTTTTATCATTTAAGTAAATACAAACAGTTGAAATGTTGAAACATGAAGGTACAAGAAAAAAATAGAGAAGAGTTCATTGTACAGGGTTAGAAGTAAGTAGGGACGAATTTATACACCGGAATAATTAATAACTTTTCTTAATTCTCACTCGTATAAGACCTCTGACAAAGTACTCTAAAAGAATTATGTTTTTTTGCAATCAGGCAAACTATGTGTATAGTATTGGCTCATTCAATTGATCTTTTTTCTTTTCTTCACATACTGATAGAGCTTTACAGCCTAAATTATGATTATATCATGGTGATCTCTTTAAACAACAAAATCAAGAACACATTACATCCTCCAGTTCTGGAAAGATCTGAATAACCTCAAAGGTGTATTTAAGTTTTTGATGGTAGCTTCGTTCCAGAGCATAGATAAGATACACCAGGTAGGTGCAGGCATGTGCGATATCAGGGATACCAAAAATGCTAGTCCAGCTATTTAGTCTAGCTTGTGGAGATCTTAATCCATGGCTTTGATGATCACAAAAATGTTGGACAAAAGTAGTGAGGGCTTTAAAGAAGGTCAGTCATATAAGGTGACATGGAGGGGGATCTATCTCTGCTCTCTCCATGCAGACTCTCCACTGATGTTCCACAAGGCTCACTACTCGGTCCTCTTCGGTTCTCCCCCTATACACCATCTATCTCTTGGTGAGGTTATATCCTCACGTGGGTTTGCATACCATTGTTACGGTACGATACTAAATTCATTCTCTCCTATCGTCCCTTAGACACTCATGTCTCTGCTCGCCTCGCAGCATGTCTGGCAGACATCTCATTGTGGCTGGTACCTCATCCACTGAAACTTAATCTCAGCAACAACCAAACTGTTGTTCATCCCACGTGATTCATCCTCCATCAGAATCCTTCAGTCACTACCCATAACCTTGGGGTAACCCTGATCCATCAACGTCAGAAGGACTCATGCATTTATCTCCACACGGGCCACTCCGGTGCTTGTTCAGCTCCTTGTCATTTTAAGACTGGACCACTGCAACTCACTCCTAGCCAGACTGCCTATGTGTGCCATTCGACATATCAAACCTTCCTAAATTCACCCACACCACTACTCCACTCACTTCCCTGGTCCAGTCACACCTACCTCAAATCACTTATTACACCACACACTGTACCATGTTACCTCTGATCGTTTTACACTGCTTGATTGGTCCTACCATTTTTCAGTAATCGGGGAAGACATGCATCTAGACTGTTTTCTGTTCCATACAAAACTGTTTCTAAACTCACTTCATTGAAAACAAATGGGGGTTTGAAATGTAGAGGCAGTGAGTCATCAAAAAAACTCTGTATCTCTGTATCTGAGCTGCTGATTTGTACTCAAGTTTTGCACAAACTCCAACAAACCGTTCAAAGAGTCCTCCTCTCTCAAACGATTCCAAAACCAATGTTCTAGCACCAAGTGTTCCCGAGATATCTGGCTCAGAATTAGAGGTCTGGCTTCCCTGTTTAAGTCAATGCAAGGGACCATGTTAGGTTGTCTATATGTGACTGAGCTGTACAGCTGTGTCTGTCGTCATGGTGTCTAGGTTAACGCCCACGCCCCTCGACTCTCACACACTCATTGGACTCACAGCTAGTATAAACTTTGGGAACGACTTTTGGCTATCAATGAGCCATTTATACTGTTTTTTTTTTTTTTCCCCAAGAAAAGCAGTGCACCATCTTTCAGCCCCTGCTTCACAGTTTCAACAGGAACTGTCTCGAGTTATCTTTGTGTTATTACGTTTAGTTTTTAGCACCATTTTTTCCTCCTAGTCCTTTTGATCTTTTGACACTGCTGCAGCTCAGATGGGTTTGGTAAGATCACATGTAGTCATGTAGTGGTGTACTCAGGCGAGTAACGCACCCTGCCTTGTTGTTCTTGCCGTTTTTTGTTTGTTTGTTTGTTTGTTTTTAATTCCTGTTACATCTTCATTTTATTCCATATTGTTAGTCACTTTGGTTAAAAGAGGAAAGCAAGTACATCATCTACTGCTGTTGAGCAGTCACACTTTGCATTTTCGTGCAGAAATGCATGTAAAGTTATGTAGAAAATTCTATAAACCATAATTATAATCATAGATAAAACATTTTGAGGATTCCTTTCTACATGTTAAGCAGGTGAGTATGAAAAGAGCTGGGTTTATCTACAATATGTATTTTCCCTACAGGTATGTATAGGATGTAAATACAGGCACTTTTCCCATACGAAAGTGAGTGCATAAATAAAAAATAAAAAAAATAGTGCTTGCTTTGTTTATCCCCAGCTGTTGCATAGCCTCTGGCCCTTTCTCATATAAGCAGGGCTATGAATCATAGGTACATTTTCTTTACCTGGAAGTCCGTTATTAACTCCTCTGTCTTTTCACTAAGGTAGAGAATGAATCCTCTGATCACAGCGCCTCATTGTGACTCAGTGCTTGTGTCCTACATAAATATGAAATACAGTATGAGATTATGTTAAGCAAAGATGCCAGAATGCTACCAATATATAACGAACTGCTACACTTTTGTAAGTAAATGTTTCATGTAATGCGTCTGAAGCTTCTTCCCGGCATTACCTCCATCCCTCGTGTACTGCGTCAACAGTTTGGGCGTGTACTGTATTATTACAAATTCCTCAGGAATGTGGCTTCGGAGAGACTAAGAAAGTGATGGAGACGGATCGTGAGCTACACAAAGAAAGGAATTAGAAAAATTTGAATAGAAAAATGAACACTAAAACTGTACTACATCAGTGAGAACACAATCGTTCTGTGCTCAGGAACAGATACTGTACATCAGGCACGGATCGAATCAGACATGGAAGCCGATCGTATCTGAGAATGGAAGTGGATTGTTGTTTAGGCATGATGCTCATCTGTTGGTCTCATCTGAAATCTGCTGATTTCATCCTCTGCCCTACATGGCCATAGCTGACAAAGTTCAAAGGCATGCGAAAGGGTTGCTCATGACATATTTTTCCTAAATATCAGGAATATTAGGCAAAGAACAAAGGTTAACTTCCTCATTGCATTCTTACCTTGTGTTTAATGGTGGCTCACAAACCAAGTAGGTGCATACTGCCACCTGCTGTATCGGATAGTGAACAAACACAAGTGTGTCCTCCAAAAGAAAGACAACTGGTGAACCGGTGACAGGGTGATTGCGGGCCAAGGCTCACTGGCCTGTGTAGTCTTATTCAAAAGAAGCACTAAAATTGATGAGGTTGCATATCCAAAAACTGCTTAGAGTGCCCATGCTGACCCATGTCCAAGGCCTACCAATGGGCACATGATCATCAGAACTGGACCGTGGGGCAATGGAAGAAGGTGGCCTGGTCTGGGTTTTCTTTTACATCATTTGTATGGCCAGGTGAGTGTATGTCACTTACCTGGGAAACAGATGGCACCAGAATGCACTCTGGGAAGAAGACAAGCTGGTGGAGGCAGTGTGACACTTTGGGGAATGCGATGCTTGGGAAGCCTTGGATCCTGGCATTCACATGGCTTGTTAATTTGACAAGTACACCCCTTCTTGGAAACATTGATTCCAGATGGCGCTGACCTCTTTCAGCCGGACAGTGCGCCCTGCCACACTGTGAAAATGGTTTAAGAATTGTTCGAGGAAGTGTTTTATAACAGAGCTGTATGTGAAAATGAAGACGACAGAAGGGGAAGCAGATCGTAAGCAAGCTGAGTCAGTCTGGTGTCCAGGAAAGGAATCTCTAATGTTAGCGTAGAGTGGGGCGCTTAGTGCTACGTGCAAAACAAATCTTATCGCTTAATACATTTTTAATATGTTAAATACTTAATGGCAATTAATTGATTAACCTTTAATCAATGACATCTCTAGTGTATTTTCCAGACAGCATATAAAATATAGACTTGTTTAGTGTTATATTCAAGAATTGTCAGGGTTAAAAACCTCAATAAACTTACTGGCCGGGTCGCAAATCAGAAAAATGATAGGAAATAGATTTGCGTGTTCTAGTTAAACAAAAGGATTCCAGCAGGCATGAGCTGTGCCTATGTGTATTCGACTGGATACGGGCTATGAGAAGTATTACCACGTAAGGAGTTTTATGAGCATAAAGGCATGGGAAAGTTCACATCCTATTATAAAACCATACATCTAGTAAGTACTACATCATGAACTTACTGTGGAAGAGGTCATAAATCAGGTAATTCATATGAAATTCAGTCCACCAGCTCCTCACTTGTACCTAAAAAATTTATATGATGTTATGAGTCATTAATAAATGGGCCACCATTTTCCTGCTTCATCAACATGAACCGAAAGTTCCCAGAGTGAGAGCGGTCACCTTGGAGAAGTTGTAAAAGCATTAAGAGATTAAGGACGGCGGCTCCTCCTGTGATTGGCCGTCCACGCTTGCTGTTTCACGGCAGGTACAGGTGCTGATTGGCTCCAGGATCTTGTCAATGTCTGATCCAAGCAGAAGAGGTCAAAGGCCACGTCAGTACCTTTACATCTCGCCCTGAGAAATGAAGGTCGCGCTGTGGTGGCTGATGGGAGCGTGGCGTTAGGCGCACTAAGAGTGGACGTCAACATGATCGGTCATGTGGAGAAAAAAAAGGAGAAAGAGGAACACACTGGAGATGGAGGTGAGAGAAGGACAAATGGAAGGTGGAAGGAGGTGATGTGGGATTCCAGCCTCATGGCTGGAACTGGACTGGAGACGTTTGGGTGGGAAGGATGCTCAGAAAGCCGTCGAGTCTTGAGCATCGTTTTAGACTTTACAGCACAACACAAGCATTATATTAAAAGCTCCAACATCATCTCAATCATAATCTATATAAACAATCTAAAAAAAAAACAATTTTTTACAAATTACCTGTACAACTTTGCTAGGACATCTAGCAAAAGTTCACATCTTTGCTTAAAGTTAGCTTTCTGTTGAATGCTTTAAATCACTTTGGAGGGGGAAAAAAAAAAGCTTTTTGATTAATCGCACAATTACAAGTGCTTTACGTATTTGCATATATTTCATCCTGACTGGAATATTAAATTCATCCTTTTTAGACTGAAGTCAATTATAAAAATTGGCACAGTTCAGGATGGTAATGCTATGTTTGAACAGGATTGTGCAAATTGGAAAGCTAATACAAGGCCAGTTCATGGGTTTACTTTCAGCTGCGATGATTGATTAATAGTGTAAACAACTGGTCACTGACATCATGTATTATAATGTTTTTAATAATTAGAAGAAGATTTTTTGTACATCTATTTTAAATACAATACAGCTTATACTTTGTAATGTAGCTAACTGAGCAGTGGCGGCCGGTCAATACGGGACGCGGGGGTGTCGCCCCCCCTTAAAGTTAGGTAGAGAAGAATGCTACTTTAACATGTCATTATTTTACATAATCATTATTTATTTTAATAATGAAATAAAGTCATTGTTGTCACAATATTCCGCTGTGTTTCTTACTATAATTTATTTACAATTTAAAAAATCAACAAACAAAAAAATTGTGTTGGTGTACGCGGGCGTCGGACAAACGAGTGTCTATGTAGGCACGTACATTTTTGAAAAGCATGTGACTTGAGGCTGAGCTCTGATTGGATCTTTTCAAATCATCCTTGGGGCGCAGCACTTTGCGCCCCGAACCCTCCCACAGCAGATCACATCAAGTTAGCAGATACGTTTGTTTTATATAGAGAAATAAAGGGGGGTTTTCCTCTCAGAACTGTGTATAGCTGTCAGTACTTTATGGCACGGTGGATTAGTGGTTAGCAGTGTCACCTTGCAGTTTTAGAGTTGGGTTCAAATCTTGCCTCTGGTTTGTGTGTGGAGTTTGTATGTCCTCCCCTGTGCTTGGTGGGTTTCCTCTGAGTACTCAGGTTTCCTCCACAGTCCAAAAATCCAAAATGTGGTGTAGACTGACTCTGTGTTTGTGTGTGTCACCTCATTTCCTGAGATCCCTGGTATAGGATTGAGGCCCTCTGTGACCCTACGCAGGATGTGTAATATACAGTAGATAAGGGACCATCCAATGTTCATGGATGGACAATGAATAATGAGTATACAGTGGAACCTTGGATTACGAGCATAATTCGTTCCGGAGACGGGCTCATATTGCAAAACACTTGTAAACCAAATCAAACTGTCCCATAAGAAATAATGAAAACTCAAATAATTCGTTCCACAGCCCCCAAAAATAAATACAGAAAAACAATTAATACAATATAAATACAATATAAAAAGTAAATTTATTTTTAAATGAACCTTTAAAAAAAGTTCAAATAAATCCCAACAGATAAGTGTTTCCATTTGTGCGTTCGTAAACCGAGTTACTCGCAATCCGAGGTTCCACTGTATTAAAAATATGTACTGTACATTATTTTATGTAATTTATGCATATAAACATCAATAGATGTATTTAAATGTTACATCATAGGGGCAGGAGATTTTCTTTTGATTGTACTTTGGGGTTGCTTGTTTTTTTTTTTGTGAGGGAGCGCTGAAATGTAGGATTTCCCATTGTTTTGCCAGTCAGCACACGTGCACACACACACATACTGTACCACAAACAGAAGGTGAGATATTGAGCTTATAGGATACTTTAACTCCAAGGTTCACGTGTCAGCCAACATAGATAAACACACCTTTAAATGAAACATTTCACACCTATTTATACCCCACACAAGCAGCAAGCCACCCACAGGTTTGTGTGCACTTCAGCCTCAGAATCAGAGATCACAGGCTAATGCTGCCAGTTAGCGAACACCTCGGCTATAAAATTAACAGCGTTCCATCCCATAGAGCTAATGTCGTATAAATGAGCATCTCATAGAGATGACTATAAAAAGTCAGAGTTTGTGCCTCAACCGGCAAATGCATTAAATCTGTAATAAGCAAAACAGGAGGGAGAAAAAAAGCAAGCACTTACTATTAGACCTTGATAAGAAAACTTTGTTTTGAAGTGAAAAATGATCCGTTATCATATTGTCCATGCTTCACTAATTCTAAGTTTAAAAAAACGAATGAAAGAAAAAAAAGAAAGCACTCTGGCTATTCGGACATGAACAGAAGGTCGGAAGGTCAGCATGTGCTGTGCCTATTGGCTGAATCAGATCATCTGTGGTAGCTTTAAATAATTGGGTTGTTTCATTGATGCGTTTATTTATTACTTACTTACTACCCGTCGTTTACGGGTAAAGAGTTTCTAGAAATAGTTAAAAGGGTAAATCTAAAAATAAGCTGATCAGCATCTGACACATTGCTGCTTATAACTTCCCTTCTACTCAACATTTTGATTTCATTTATGGTGCGAGGCTCAGAGTTCATAGTGTATGTACCATGTTTTTGGAGTGAGGCATGCTGGATCGCGCTTTAGTTTGTGTTTGGCAAGGATTGTAACAGTTTGTAAGCTGCATTAATTGTAAGGTGCACCTCAAGGCAAAATTACTGAATCACTTGGCTCCATTGAGTGATGCGTCCACCTCGAGGGGAAAAAAAGTGCTATATTTGTCCAAAAAAAGTACTCAGGTAATCTGGCACATAACTGCTCATAATGTCCCTTGTACTCAACATTTTTATTTCATTTATGGCACAGATTTAACTTCAGTCAAATAAAAATGGACTGGCAAAGTTTCATTGAATTCTGTCCAGCCAGTTTTGCGTGATGCCGTGACAGAATCAGCTGGACAGACATACAGACAGACTGGTTTTGGGTGATCTAATGTATGAACCGTAAAGATATCACTGAAAGAGCGAGTTCTGACCAAAGTACAGACAAAACCTTTCTTTTATTTATATAGACTGTAGCATTTATACATAAAAAATTCAAATAAATGATTTTAGATAATGTCTATTAAAAGTTTTGTGCATTTTTTTTTTAATGGCTTCCTGGAATCATTTTGCCTAACCAGAATATGCCAAAGTGCTTCCTATCATCTGTCCTATCTGTCTGTCTCCATACAGTTATAACACTTTGTTTTGGCTGAAAAATGAAAATACTGCGTCTATCTTATGAACAAAAAAGAGAGTACTGTACATTCAGATCCATCACTCTTTCACAGTTTCCGGAGCCGGTAAGCATGACGAGGCTTAATTCTTTGTTTTAGTTCATTTAAACCTTAACACATTGACTTGTAAATGAAACAGTAAAGCAAGTAGAAAAGAAACAGTAAAGTGGAAAAGAAAAAGAGAGGAATAGAAAGAGGGAGGAAAAGAAAGTCAAAAAAAAAAAAAAAGTCAGCAATAACCACTGGTTTAAAACTTCACATCCGTAAGGCCAATTTCTATGGAATCATTTATTCCAACCATTTTCAAATTTGCACGTTTTCTTTCATGGTACAAGAGGAACATCATCTGCAGCTGTCTGTAAAATGTGCAGAGGCTGCAGGAAACCTGTACACTCTCATAAGCTTTTGTCTGTTTCATGTCACGCCCATAATGAAATAAAATGCTGGATCTTTTCAAAATATTAATGATTATCAGAACTTTGAGGATTTTTGTTTTTAGTTGAAAAGATTATGTTAAAAGTTATGCAAATGAATTCACGGATACTGAGCTTGCCTGTGCTCGGAGGCTTTGTGTTTACTGATACGAGTCCAAGTGTCACATCCATAACGCTTGAACCATCCTGTGTTTTTTTTTTTTTCTGTTTATCGTTATTTGATTTATGAATATATTTCCATAACTCAGTGGTCTACAACGCCTGTGCTGGTGGAGCGTTACTGTGCAAACCTAATCTATTAACGTATCTCACGTAATGAAAACGATTAAAGGTTCAAACTTTTCATCGAATTCTTAAACGTTTTTACTTGAAATTCTTTCCCAGACTTTCACTTTAACCAGATTAAACTGTGTAGCATGACATCATGAGGTGCTGCATAAGGTGACACCAATCCAAGTGACACCGTTTAATCTGCCCGTGACATGCAGAGCGAAAGTTGGTCGGCTCAACGAGATCCAGATGTGTACAGAGTTCTACGTGTGTACTGTACGTGTGAGCTATGCAGCAAAATCTACTCTGAAGGCGCTGTGCCACGCCCAGGGTCCAGCCTCTCAGGCATCCTAATTGCAGTAGATTCCAACATGAGTGCTGATGTTCATGCCTTTTTGAGCATGTTTTTTTTTTTTTTTTTTTTCCCGATTTTCTCCCTAATTTAGTCGTGTCCAATTCCTCCCCGTCACTAGGGGGCGCTCCCACATTAAGGCTACTACTACCATGCTGTTTGAGCATGCGAGGCAATGACGATCGGGTCCAAGCACCTGCACCATCTGAGGGGGTGAGGTGGGAGGACATCATCACCCCCCACCCCCCACCCCCCCCCTCAAAAAAAATTTATTTTCCCAACATTGTTTGACTTATAATTAGGAACCTATTCACCAGTGATAAAGGATAGACAGACTGACAGATTTGAATCAATCCAATGATGGAAACTTTAAAGCACTTTTGTAAGTCATTTTAAAGGAGGTACTACCTTAGGTGACACCAATCCAAGTGACACCATTTAGTTCGGTGAAAGCAGGCAGAGTTTGTGCATGCCTATAGTAGCAGTGGCTGAGCTGCATTAGTGGATGATTTAGCATCTTCTGCATGGTTTTAGGCTCCGTCCACACGAAGCCAGTGCGTTCTCTATCCGATCTTTTTTTTTCCTCGTTCGGCGTCGTCTCAAGAAATATCTGCGTACATACGAAACCACTGAAGACGGTGTAGTACATATATGCCAGACCAGTATGGGGCGCTGTAATTCTGCCATAGAGATACACTATACACGGAGAAGAAGACTTTGAGCATGCGCATGACATCATCGTTTCACAAAATATACGGATTGGTTGTACACACGAAACCGCAAGGGTGTCGTTTTCAGATTTATCCACCTTGGGACCCGGTTTCAAAAAATAGCGGTTTCAGTCTCCTAAAACGCCGGATCCGTGTGGACGAAACGCCAATACGATAAAAGATTTATACGTATACAGCGAAACGCGTCTCCGTGTGGACAGGGCCTTAGTTGTGATTTGTGGGCGCGGCTATGTGTCAATCAGCAGCTTGATGATTTATAGCTGATTGCCGTTAATTATGAAGACAGAAACCTCGTAAGTCTGACGGGATTGTTTAGTTCAAGCTTGACCATAAAGATTGATTAATACAGTAACCGAAACGCGACGGTGTCCCACATCACCTCTTTGATGTTTTGGACGCCGAGAATAAAATGAAACCCATGAGCTCATCCTTTCGAAAGGTCTTAAACGTCGACGACGGCACTCACCTCCAGCTCTAACAGCGTTTGAATGAGAAATAAGAAATAAAAAAAAAAAGCGATTCTGTCTGGAAACGATGGGGGGAAATAAAATAAAAATAGAGGCCATGAGAAGGACAGATGGCTTTGACATTTACAGGAGAGGGAGGCGTGATGTTGTCGTGGCTTCACAGGAGCCTTTCAGTCCAACCTTAACAACGTGCTCGATAGAACAGGGAGAAGATAAAAGTGTTGACTTAACGCTAGCAATTATCTGTGTGTTTTTAGCACAGTGGGAAACCTACAGCTGTAATGGACAAATCGCAGCGTGTGTTTGTTTCTCCCTGACCTTTTATTGGACTTTTATTGGTGTTGTGTTTGGATGGTGTTCGGTTCCGTCATTTCATCTGGACTGAGTGACTCATCGCTTTGGCTTTGTCCTCAAACGCAGACTGTCCAAATGAGCAAAAGGAGGAGGGAAGATGAATTGAGCAGATGAATTCATCCCAGGCACTCTGTGTGTGTGTGTGTGTGTGTGTGTGTGTGTGTGTGTGTGTGTGTGTGTGTGTGTGTGTGTGTGTCAGAGAGAGAGAGAGAGAGAGAGAATATTTTATCATCAATTGCACATTTATATGGAGCATCAATAAGGATATCATCTTACAATGAGCATGGTGATATAACCTGCCATGTGTAGCTGCACTACTGTCAGAGCTGCTGTTCTGGGAAAATTAATCAACACATTCTCGACCGATCAGAAATGCACAGAGCCAGAGAACATGACCCGCGCTGGTTTGTGACATTACTGATCTGACATTATGACTGCCTTTAGAGAGTGTTTTTATCTAACAGGATGATTCATAGCTGTGGAGAAACCATATGGGCTTACTCTCAGACAATACACACTCGTGTGCGCGCACACACACACACACACACACACACACACACACACACACACACACACACACGTGTCATCTCGATCACTGCAGTCATTTAGAAAACTAATTAATCTTTTCCCACACACACCGCGTGAAGCTAACAGCAGTGCTGAGAGCGAGAAAAAGAGAGAGAGGTAATAGAAATACAGAAGATACATGGACAGATACTGAGAGAGAGAGAGAGAGAGAGACAGACATGCAGAGAGAAAGGGGTGAAGCAGCGAGAGAACACTGCTTTAAGGCTTGTTTTACGTAATTAAAAACTTCCTCCATTAATCACTTGTATCTCTCTCTCTCGCTCCCAAGATAGCTTCTTATTTTTATCGTCATTTCTTAGCCCATATCTATGAATATGAATTTTTTTAAAGAAAAAAAGTGTGTGTGTGTGTGTGTGCACATACTACTTGCAAATATGCACTCCTCTTTTTTACTTTGTAACATCTCTCTTTATATAACATTCTCTTTGCTCACCAGAAGGTGTTGATTAGTTTTCTACAACAGCCGCTCTGAGGGAAGTGCATTTGTATAGGAACACGTTCTTCCAGACTCCCTATCGTTTCTATGGTAACAGCTTGTTCACTATGACACGTACGCTTTACAAGCCACATAAACCATTAAAAAAGGTTTTTTCTATAAGGAGATGTTTAAGTAACATTTATGGAAGGAGTCTTCAGTGTCAAAAACAGAGAACACCAACAAGAAACCACTACATTATATTAGAGCGGTGTAAATAAGGATGTATGGTAAGCTAAAATATTGGCAGCCCTTAAAATATGGGCGAAGATGTTCTCTGCTTCCCATGATGCCTTGCGTGGAAACTATGGGTGACGCTTCATGTTATCTGGTCCCTGGTCAACAGTGGTCTGGTAAAGTTAGTGGATATGCTAAACGTATTAATTGTTCGATTGTGAAGTACAGTGGAACCTTGAATTACGAGCATAATTCGTTTCCGGAAGCGGGCTCGTATTCCAAAACACTCGTAAACCAAATCTAATTTTCCCATAAGAAATCATGAAAACTTAAATTATTCGTTCCACAGCCCAAAAAAATCAATACATAAAAATAATTGATACAATATATAAAGTAAAAACAAATTATAATAATGAATCCAGACAGATAAGTGTTTACGTTTGTGTGGGCAGGCGCCATGTATTTGTGTGTGTGGAATTAGCCCCTTCCCTCGACT
Organism: Clarias magur; assembly: GCA_013621035.1. Lineage (NCBI taxonomy): Eukaryota > Metazoa > Chordata > Actinopteri > Siluriformes > Clariidae > Clarias > Clarias magur. The sequence continues at coordinate 8,447 of QNUK01000899.1, read as the reverse complement.
CGTCTTACACAGTAAAACTCCTCCTCCTTCCCCCCACCTCACTTTTTAAGTTTCACAACAAACACACACACAACAGAAGCACTGTTTTAACGGGGAAAAAAAGAAATCTGTCTAACACTCGCGTGAAATCACTGCTGTAAAATAAAAAAAATTAACAAAACAAATAAACCAGCACCTTACATTTGAAAAGAATCCCAACAGAGCTGAGATTTCTGTGTGAAGAAAGCGTGTCTGCATGTGCGTGTGTGAAGCCGAGAGAGTGTGTGTGTGTGTCGGTGTGTGTGTGTGTGTGTGTGTGTGTGTGTGTGTGGGTGTCAAATTACGCGTGCACACACATATGAGACACGATGAAACGGAGAGGGAGACGTTGATTATACCAGTAAGAGACGAGCACTAAGACCCAGGGCAGCAGGGGAGATGATTACCCACAATTCCACAGGGCAAGAGAGAGAAAAATCATTGGTTCAGTTTTGATCACTTGCCGCTCGGTGTCGCATGCGTGATACATGATACTCGGCGCTCGTAAACTAATACTTGCTCGGTTTCCAATTAAAAATTTATTTAAAATCTTTGCTCGGTTTGCGGAACACTCGTAAACCACGTTACTCGCAATCTGAGGTTCCACTGTAGATCATAAAGTAGGAGCGTAATCATTGAAAAACCTCATGTCTGGATTATATAATCATTTTCATGAGGAATGAGATGACGATGTTATGACCTTAGATATCCGTTTGTAGACAATGTTATGACCTCATGTCTGGATGGGTCAGACATTTTAAATCACACACACACACACACACACACACATTTAAATTTAAATTTAAGTTTAGATTCTTCAGCCATGTGTTTGCAGACAACAACAAAAAAATTCTCATTCAATGTCAAAAGCAATGATAGTGTACGATCCTGCTAGAAATTCATTCCTGTTCACTTCAGTCACTGGTTCTGCTTGACCAAGAATGTTGCACGTTCTCGCACAACCCTGTAATAATATTTCTCGCTATACACACACTTAAAATACAGCATATCAAAAACTATGGAAGAAAGAAAAAAAAAAAGCAAACATCAGTAATTAACACAAGGACATACGATAGCGCACACGCCATCTGACATCTGATTGAATGAGAGACGTTTCATGAGTGGTGCTAAAGAGCATAATAGCACTGAGACATTTACAGTAACCCAGGTCCCAGGTGTTCTTAAAATCTCTAACCCCTGATCAAGGGCACTACTTGGTGTGTGGAACAAGGGGATTGTTATTTGAGATTCAACCCTGGAACCAGGAAGTTAATGGGGCTGATATTCTAAAGTGGAAATATAATAAATAAATAAATAAATAAATAAATAAATCTCGTAACCACCTCCATGGTTTATTCTCCTCACATGCTTGCTAATCGTCAGTCGCCAGCTCCGCCAGTTAGTTCAGGTTAGTTAGTTCAGCCAGGCGCGTAAGGACATGAAATGGCGGAAATATCACAGGTCGTGCTGTTGTGCTGAATATCAGCACGGCTGTGATATCTCGAGTACTCATGCTATGCCCTGATGCCAACATCTGCATCTCAGCTGTGCCGATATTCGGAACAACATCACTCCCTCTCGTGTGAAATTGCTTAATTATGGTCACTTTTTCTGAATACTGGAAGTTTAACCCATCAGAGTTTCTCCAGCATTAGCCTCAGGAACAAAGTGAACCAGATAGCACGTAATCAGCTGGAAGAGTTATTTATGAATGTCTAAGTTAAGTTGTTAAGGAAATTGAAAATTATGGGACCTTTTAAATAACGGCGCTAATAAGGGTGAGATGAAACACTGGTGAGAATGATCAGCGATGTGACTAATCGCCTTGCCGGCGCTACCATGACGACGGCACACATGAAAGAAACATTTATCAGCCTTTTCTTTTTAACAAATAACTTAACACCCGAGCGAGCGGTAAAATATTAAAATCACTCAGGATCGCCTAAAAACGTTTAAAACTCACCGGCAAGAGAATGATATACATTGATATCAAATAACATCACGCATTATGTCTTGATACTGTTGATAAACCTCATCAAACGAATTAAACAGACGAATCTGAATGATTTCTTTCACTTATTAAATCCCATGCGGTATTTTTCTCCCCCACAGAGGAACTCCTGAGAGCTGTCTGTTTACACAACGCAAACCTTAGCCTGGGTTGTTCTTATTACTCATGAATAAATTATGTAAAACCGAGACAAATCCGTTTATTAGCTCTTTGACAAATCCTCAGATGAAATAGGAAAATTCACACGCAACAAATGCTGTGAGTTGACTTCATGCCATGTGAAATTAACAGAAAGGAGAAGGGAGCCAATACACAGAAATCTACATCTTCAGCACAGAAATTCAATCTAAACCCAGATCAAACCGATCGAGCCTTTATATTTCAAGTCCATTATTTAAACGAGCAGATCGGCCAGAATGGAAACACAATGTCCGCTCACTCTGAACGTTCAGCATCCATCAGCTATGACACGCTTCTCTAGTTCGGCACTGGTGCTACAAGGTTAACTCAAGTTTATGGCTAACATCTTAGCATTGACTAGACTTCATACACTCGCCTCAAAGGACCGGGAAGAAAATGAGACTCAGAAGATCCGCTCCAAAACATTGGAACTGCAAGGCCAGGTCTTTTGTTTTTTTTGCTGTATAATCAGAGACTTCCGTGTTTAGGTTATTAAAACACCGATATGAGAGAAGTGCTACATGGTAAACCTGTACTACAAATGGTACAACACTGTCATTTGGAAATAATAAGTCCTTTTTGTCTATATTTATATATGTATTACAGGTGAATAAATCAAGCATCTGGCAAAGCAGGACACCTCTACAAACATTTGTGAAAGAATGTGTCGCTCTCAGGAGCTCAGGCAATTCCAGCATGGTACCGTGATAGGATGCTACCTGTGCAATAAGATCCAGTTGTGAAATTTCATCGCTACTAATTATTCCACATTCGACTGTTAGTGGTTTGATAACAAAGCGGAAGCGATTAGGAACAGCAGCAACTCGGCCACAAACTGCTAGTCCGTGTAAAATCACAGGACGGGGGTCAGTGGATGCTGAGACGCTTAGTGCACAGAGGTCGGCAACTTTCTGCAGTCAATAGATACAGACCTCCAAACTTTATGTGGCCTTTAGATTAGCTCAAGAACAATGCAGAGAGAGCTTCATGGAGTGGGTTTCCATGGTCAAGCAACTACACCCGAGTCTTACACCACCAAGTTTGATGCAAAGCATGGGCTGCAGTGGTGTGAAGCACCAACACTGGACTCTAGAGCAGAAGAGACGTGTTCTCTGGAGTGATGAATCACGCTTCTCTGTCTGGCAATCCAATGGACGAGTCTGGGTTTGGCGGTTGTCAGGAGAACAGTACTTGTCTGACTGCATTGTGCCAAGTGTAAAGTTTGGAGGAGGCGGGATCATGATGTGGGGTTGTTTTTCAGGAGTCGGACTCGGCCCCTTGGTCCCAGTGAAAGGAACCATTTTTTTTGACAATTTGGACGATTCCTTTGTGGGAAGAGTTTGGGGACGGCCCCTGCCTGTTCCAACATGACTGCGCCCCAGTGCACAAAGCGACGTCCATAAAGACATGGATGAGTGAGTTTGGTGTGGACGAACTTGACTGGCCTGTACAGAGTCCTGACCTCAATCTGATAGAACACCTTTGGGATGAATTAGAGCAGAGACTGCAAGTCAGGCCTTCTCGTCCAACATCAGTGTCTGACCTCTAAAATGCACTTCTGGAAGAACGGTCAAAGATTCCCATAAACACACTCGTAAACTATGTGGAAAGCCAGAAGAGTTAAAGCTATTATATCTGCAAGGGGGGGCAACATCATATTAAACCTTATGGATTAGGAAATGAGATAGGACTCATCTAGTCCAATGGTGCTGAATGACCATGGTGCTGAATACATGATCTGTTTTCTTCAACCAAGCAGAGGAAATAACAGCATGTATCGAGTACCATGGTCTCGATAGTACTCACTGTGGCCAGAAGCAGAACAGCACCCACGGTTCATGTGTCAACAGAACCCTAAAAGGGGACCAAGCAACATCAGAGGGGTGAGGAGAATGCAAGACTCACGGTCATTATTCTCTGCACTCTCTTTTGGCATTCTTCACCTCGAGACAAACTGCCAAGAAGTGGTCTGCACCTCAGCCTCGCCACTGCCCAAGACTGGCCGCTGTTACTCTCTCAAGGCCTCCAAGCTACCTTGTCAACCCATCCTCAAAAAGTGACTCCTCCGAACCTGAAAATCTTCCTTTGTGCTCTCTAAATAAAACACCTATCCCTGGTGTTTAATCTTTAATCATAGCATTGACATGTGTGTGTGTGTGACCTAGTAGGGAAAAAAAAAACTGAGTTTGCAATATGAGCCAAAGGAATATTTTATATCGTCACAAGCAACAGTGGAGAGAGCAAAGGACTTTTTCATTTTATCCAGTGACTAGACATGAAGAGAAGGTTGCAGCAAAGATGCGACCCGAAGTGGAATATTGAAATATTTTGGTTAGTGAGCGAAAAGGACCAGCGCCTAAACACACACAGTACGTCTGTGCACATGATGTGTGGTACTGCTGATTTGCCTGTACATTCGAAATTCTCTTTTCTATATCTTAAAAAATGACAGAAAAATGGACATTGCGCTTTTTTTTGTTGTTGTTTGGTTTTTACATTTTCTCCTGTTGAAGCCTGATGAAGGTAATCTCTCCAAAACATGTCTTTATAGAAACGGAGTCAGTCCGTGAGCATCTAAAAACAGGTTCAACTGCATAAACCAATTTTGTTTTTTTGGCACTTTGCAGCCAGTCACATTTCTTTCCTTTCATCTACAACATTTATGATTAATAAATTAAATGATGAGATTTATGATATCTAACATATTACAGTGACACAGAATTTATTGACCTCTTATAGCTTACAGTATGTATTTTGTAATGATTATTGATGATGCACACATTTAAATAGGTGAATACACACATGAACGTACAGTATTGTGCCTCATAAAACGCAGGAGTCGTCTTCACAGCTACATGAAGTTGCTGTAAAAAAAAAAAAAAAAAAGTTTATATTGCTTTTTTTTTTTTTCGTAAAACAAATAAAAATAAAATTCAACTCATCTTATTATTCCCAGTTTTTTAGCCTCGCACCTTCATAAGCATTTCACTGCATATCATACTGTGTCTGCTCGAGTACCCGATGACGCTGTACTAAAGACAACAAGGCGGCATAATGGTGGAGTGGTTAGCACTGTCGCCTTGAACCTCCAGGGTCCGGGTTCGTTTCCCGTCTCTGTGTGCATGGAGTTCTCCCCGTGCTTGAGGGGTTTCCTCTGGATACTCCAGTTTCCTCCGACAGTCCAACGGCAAACAGGTTAAGCTAATTTGTGTTCCTAAATTGTCCATAGTGAGTGTATGTATGTGTGCCCTAAGTTTCCCTGAATACAGGATAAACTGGTATATATGACTAAAGCTCAGCTTTGAAAATAATCTGACAGCATGACATAATGTGCTGAATTATGATGTATTTAAACACTTTTATTAAAAAGTTCGGGATCTCACAAACAAATCACGCTCTCTGCTAAAACACATTTATCACCAGGATTTCTCTAGGCCATTTTTCCCCAGTTACAGAAGTCTAGTTCCTCTGGCACAGAGAGAAGGTATCAAAAGTATCAAAGGTATCAAAAAAACCATGATGCTATTGAATCTACAAAAAAAATAAATAAATAAAAAATTGTTGTCGTGACAACACTATATGAGACAATAGATCAGAGTTTCAGCTTTCCTGATATTTACATCTAAATCATACATTCTTTCACCTAACCAAGTTTTTACCTTATTAAAACATGCCACTTTTTGTTGCCGGTGATCAAAAATATTGGAACAACATTGCCAATCAGGTGGTGCATGTTTCCCAGGTGTGTCCTGTTAAACAAACAATACATCTGAATAACCCTAATCTTAGTTTGAGCCCTGGGTTTCATAGGTGAAAGCTGCAAAAAAGGTTAAGCCAATAAATGTCAAGACCAGAGAGCCGTTAATGGAACGAGCACACCTAAGAAAAAGGTGGAAACTCTATCAGAGTCATTGCACAAGCATTGAGCATATGTATGTCCTGGAAGAAGAAGAAGAAAAAAAACGAGCATTGTTTAAGATCATCCAGACCTTAAAAATTACAGTGATGGAATTGTTGTGAAAGCTGACGAAAGATAATGACCAGATAAATAGGTATGACATGCTGTACTAGTCGTTAAAACCTTAAAATTGCTGTGGAATAAAATGACTAAAAGACCCCATCTCATGTTGATATAGAATAATACTGAGCACCAGGATGGTACCACTACTGTACCTCCGCCTTGTCATGTCACCTAGTCGTTGATTGTTTCCCTCCAACAGGATGACATTAAACCTCAAACGCAAAGACAAATCCAGAACAATCTGTTCCATTCCTTGATTCAAATCGAATGTTAAAAGTTCATCTTCCCGCCGTCTTCACCTGTATTAAGCAGAAGAATAAATCGTCTCCTGGAAAAGCTCAACTGCTCATTAGCATTCAGAAGAGCACTTTTTATTGGTCAGCTCTTAACGATTTGTAATTAGCGTCGCAGTCGAATCCAACATTTCCTAATTAGCTGACTCGTAATTTTTTTTTTGCATAATGGCGAACAACTGCGCTCATAGATATTAATGAGATATGGAGTTTTAACGCCGTAATCCTCTTACACACTGCCATTATGTAATATTTATAAATGATCTCGCTTAATCTTTCACTAAACCGCAGCACGCGCTGCATGCTAAACTCCTGGAAGAAAAAGAAACATGCGACCCAAAGGCAAGCACAGTGTTAGTGTTTGGCTATATTTCTCACAGCGGTAGGGACTTATTTTCGGATTTTCATTTGTCATAAGAACGCTGAGTAATAACGGCGTTCATTAAGCCGTCCTCCAGTAAAAAATTCTCAGAATGGAATGGAGGGGAAAAAAAGCCTTGGCTTGGGTTCAAGTCATTAAATCCAGCAACGCTTTATGGCCTGGCGGTTTTTATTTATTTATTTATTTATTTTTGTTAGCTGCCGAAACGTCTCAGAGATTACAGTGAGGAATATTCCTCTAATAAGTTCCTGTTATTAATTGTAAGTTCTTTATGAGGGATGGTTCTCGCTGTTCTGCAGCTGCACATGCTGGTAAAGGTTCTGACATCCTGTATATAGCATGAATTGTAAAATATATGAGCGATGAAAGACTTGGTGTTGTGCTGTGATGAAACAGAATTAATGCAATCAACGTCAAGTTTAGTTGACGTTTTTGTCTCCTGGATCAAACCAATTTAATGATAATTTTTGAAAAAACAAGATGTTCTACTATTGTATCCTTTTATCTGTCACTTAACATTAATAAGCGTAAAAAAAGATCTAAGAAGCCTCAAAATGTGAATTCTTTACAGGTTACAACTTCTCAGGCGCTGACAATGGAGGCTCCTTCCATAAATGTTACATCCCTTTCGTTTGAAGCTCATGTAGATAATATCACCAGGATAGCTTTCTTTCACCTTAGAAATATTGCCAAGATAAGAAACATATTGTCACTAAATGATGCAGAAAAACTAGTTCATGCTTTATCACCTCTAGGTTGGATTATTGTAACGCCTTACTGTCTGGTTGTTCAACTAGGTGTATAAACAAGCTTCAGTTAGTTCAGAATGCAGCAGCGAGAGTCCTCACTAGAACCAGAAGATACGAGCACATCACCCCTATCTTATCTACACTGCATTGGCTCCCTGTGAAATTTTCGCAGCGATTTTTCAGATACTACTTTTTGACATTTAAACACTAAATGGTCCTCGCGCCACAGTATTTGAGTGAACTGTTAGGTGTTTCTTACGATCCGCCACGCTACCTTACGATCAAAGGATGCAGCTGCCTGTCGTACACGTATTATTTAAACTACAGAAGGGGGGGGGAGCTTTTTCTTACCAAGCCCCAAAGTTATGGAATCAGTCTCCTATTAATGTTCGGGACTCAGACACAGTCTCAGTGTTCAAGTCTAGGCTAAAAACGTATTTATTTAGCCAAGCATTTTTTGTAAATAGATTAACCTTAGGTAAAGGAGCAGATCTGGGGGACTCATGGACATAGAGTATTCTGGTGAACTGGTATGTTTAGATGCTGTCCTCCCCACTCTCATTGTCCACTCAGGTTTGTTGACGGAGAGGTGATTGGTTGCTTTACATCTCAGGGAGCCCTCATGTTTGTGTTTCCTTCTGGCTCTCCCTTTTAGTTATGCTGTTATAGTTAGTCCTGCCGGAATCCCTGCTTGCACTTTGCACTAATATACATTCACCTTATACATGTTGACTGTGACCATACCTAACTGCCATCTCTCCTTATTTTCTGTTCTCTCCTTTTCTGCTCTCTC
>QNUK01000898.1:47500-188240 GCA_013621035.1 Clarias magur | reverse complement strand
TCTCTCCAGTCCCTGTGCCTCCAGCCCTGTCTCTCCAGTCCCTGTGCCTCCAGCCCTGTCTCTCCAGTCCCTGTGCCTCCAGCCCTGTCTCTCCAGTCCCTGTGCCTCCAGTCCCTGTGCCTCCAGTCCCTGTGCCTCCAGTCCCTGTGCCTCCAGCCCTGTCTCTCCAGTCCCTGTGCCTCCAGCCCTGTCTCTCCAGTCCCTGTGCCTCCAGCCCTGTCTCTCCAGTCCCTGTGCCTCCAGCCCTGTCTCTGTGCCTCCAGCCCTGTCTCTCCAGTCCCTGTGCCTCCAGCCCTGTCTCTCCAGTCCCTGTGCCTCCAGCCCTGTCTCTCCAGTCCCTGTGCCTCCAGCCCTGTCTCTCCAGTCCCTGTGCCTCCAGCCCTGTCTCTCCAGCCCCTGTGCCTCCAGCCCTGTCTCTCCAGCCCCTGTGCCTCCAGCCCTGTCTCTCCAGTCCCTGTGCCTCCAGCCCTGTCTCTCCAGTCCCTGTGCCTCCAGTCCCTGTCTCTCCAGTCCCTGTGCCTCCAGCCCTGTCTCTCCAGTCCCTGTGCCTCCAGTCCCTGTCTCTCCAGTCCCTGTGCCTCCAGCCCTGTCTCGGTGCCTCCAGCCCTGTCTCTCCAGTCCCTGTGCCTCCAGCCCTGTCTCTCCAGTCCCTGTGCCTCCAGCCCTGTCTCTCCAGTCCCTGTGCCTCCAGCCCTGTCTCTCCAGTCCCTGTGCCTCCAGCCCTGTCTCTCCAGTCCCTGTGCCTCCAGCCCTGCCTCTCCAGTCCCTGTGCCTCCAGCCCTGTCTCTCCAGTCCCTGTGCCTCCAGCCCTGTCTCTCCAGTCCCTGTGCCTCCAGCCCTGTCTCTCCAGTCCCTGTGCCTCCAGCCCTGTCTCTCCAGTCCCTGTGCCTCCAGCCCTGTCTCGGTGCCTCCAGCCCTGTCTCTCCAGTCCCTGTGCCTCCAGCCCTGTCTCTCCAGTCCCTGTGCCTCCAGCCCTGTCTCTCCAGTCCCTGTGCCTCCAGCCCTGTCTCTCCAGTCCCTGTGCCTCCAGCCCTGTCTCTCCAGGCCCTGTGCCTCCAGCCCTGTCTCTCCAGTCCCTGTGCCTCCAGCCCTGTCTCTCCAGTCCCTGTGCCTCCAGCCCTGTCTCTCCAGTCCCTGTGCCTCCAGCCCCGTCTCTCCAGTCCCTGTGCCTCCAGCCCTGTCTCTCCAGTCCCTGTGCCTCCAGCCCTGTCTCTCCAGTCCCTGTGCCTCCAGCCCTGTCTCTCCAGTCCCTGTGCCTCCATCCCTGTCTCTCCAGTCCCTGTGCCTCCAGCTCTGTCTCTCCAGTCCCTGTGCCTCCAGCCCTGTCTCTCCAGTCCCTGTGCCTCCAGCCCTGTCTCTCCAGTCCCTGTGCCTCCAGCCCTGTCTCTCCAGTCCCTGTGCCTCCAGCCCTGTCTCTCCAGTCCCTGTGCCTCCAGCCCTGTTCTCCAGGTCCCTGTGCCTCCAGCCTGTCTCTCCAGTCCTGTGCTCAGCCACTGTTCTCCAGTCCTGTGCCTCCAGCCCTGTCTCTCCAGCCTCTGTGCCTCCAGCCCTGTCTCTCCAGCCCCTGTGCCTCCAGCCCTGTCTCTCCAGTCTCTGTGCCTCCAGCCCTGTCTCTCCAGTCTCTGTGCCTCCAGCCCTGTCTCTCCAGTCTCTGTGCCTCCAGCCCTGTCTCTCCAGTCTCTGTGCCTCCAGCCCTGTCTCTGTGCCTCCAGCCCTGTCTCTCCAGTCTCTGTGCCTCCAGCCCTGTCTCTCCAGTCTCTGTGCCTCCAGCCCTGTCTCTCCAGTCTCTGTGCCTCCAGCCCTGTGCCTCCAGTCTCTGTGCCTCCAGCCCTGTCTCTCCAGTCTCTGTGCCTCCAGCCCTGTCTCTCCAGTCTCTGTGCCTCCAGCCCTGTCTCTCCAGTCTCTGTGCCTCCAGCCCTGTCTCTCCAGTCTCTGTGCCTCCAGCCCTGTCTCTCCAGTCTATGTGCCTCCAGCCCTGTCTCTCCAGTCTCTGTGCCTCCAGCCCTGTCTCTCCAGTCTCTGTGCCTCCAGCCCTGTCTCTCCAGTCTCTGTGCCTCCAGCCCTGTCTCTCCAGTCTCTGTGCCGCCAGCCCTGTCTCTCCAGTCTCTGTGCCTCCAGCCCTGTCTCTGTGCCTCCAGCCCTGTCTCGGTGCCTCCAGCCCTGTCTCGGTGCCTCCAGCCCTGTCTCGGTGCCTCCAGCCCTGTCTCGGTGCCTCCAGCCCTGTCTCGGTGCCTCCAGCCCTGTCTCGGTGCCTCCAGCCCTGTCTCTCCAGTCCCTGTCCATCCAAGCCCTGTCTCTCCAGTCCTGTGCCTCCAGCCCGTCTCTCCAGTCCCTGTGCCTCCAGCCCTGTCTCTCCAGTCCCTGTGCCCAGCCCTGTTCTCAGTCCTGTGCTCCCAGCCCTGTCTCTCCAGTCCTGTGCCCTCCAGCCTGTCCCTCTCCAGTCCATGTGCCTCCAGCCCTGTCCTCCAGTCCCTGTGCTCCAGCCCCTGTCTCTCCAGTCCCTGTGCCTCAGCCCTGTCTCTCAGTCCCTGTGCCTCACGCCCTGTTCTCTCCAGTCCTGTGCCTCCAGCCGTCTTCTCCAGTCCCTTGTGCTGCCAGCCCTGTCGTCTCCAGTCTGTGCCTCAGCCCTGTCTCTCCAGTCCCTGTGCCTCCAGCCCTGTCTCTCCAGTCCCTGTGCCTCCAGCCCTGTCTCTCCAGTCCCTGTGCCTCCAGCCCTGTCTCTCCAGTCCCTGTGCCTCCAGCCCTGTCTCTCCAGTCCCTGTGCCTCCAGTCCCTGTCTCTCCAGTCCCTGTGCCTCCGTCCCTGTCTCTCCAGTCCCTGTGCCTCCAGCCCTGTCTCTCCAGTCCCTGTGCCTCCAGCCCTGTCTCTCCAGTCCCTGTGCCTCCAGCCCTGTCTCTCCAGTCCCTGTGCCTCCAGCCCTGTCTCTCCAGTCCCTGTGCCTCCAGCCCTGTCTCTCCAGCCCCTGTGCCTCCAGCCCTGTCTCTCCAGCCCCTGTGCCTCCAGCCCTGTCTCTCCAGTCCCTGTGCCTCCAGCCCTGTCTCTCCAGTCCCTGTGCCTCCAGCCCTGTCTCTCCAGTCCCTGTGCCTCCAGCCCTGTCTCTCCAGTCCCTGTGCCTCCAGCCCTGTCTCTCCAGTCCCTGTGCCTCCAGCCCTGTCTCTCCAGTCCCTGTGCCTCCAGCCCTGTCTCTAGTTCCCCTCTGTCTTAGTTAGCTCCAGCTCCATGTTTCCTCATCCCTAGTCCCTGTGTCAGCTCCTAGTTCCCATGTCAGCTCTTGGTCCCCTGAGTTTAGATCCCTTCCAGTTCCTGTGTTTCTCCTGAGCCCTAGTTTTAGTTTGAGTTTGTTGTTTTAGTTCCTTTGTTCTGTTTTTGAGTTGTTTAAATAAAGACTCTTTCTGTTACACCCCTCTGCGTACATGCCTACCTTCATGCCCACGGCAACACCATTAGCCGGTCTAGCACTACCACCAGCTAGACCCATGACAGTGCTAGCTTTTACCAAAGCTACCATCTCTGACACGCTGAGCGTGAGACTCGTGCAATCACTCATCTTCACACACTCTCGCACCACACTTCCAATTTCTCACGCTTTTATATTCAAATAATTGTGATTAAAATCACTGAGCTCCAGGCTTTTTCTGACGAATCAGCTATAACTCGCTTTCATTTGGAAGTCAAATCCCCCATTCCAATGTGCATTTCATCAATACACAGGTATAGTGCGGTCGGAGTGCACCGGCAAGAGGCTCCACCCGTCATGTCTGCTGCACGAGAAGGTAGACGCAGATGCAGGGTGAACAAACGAGTTGTTTTTATTTATAATCTAGACAATGTCCAAACAAACAAAACCATAAAGAAATAACTTAAAAGATGAATCCCCCGGCTGGGTCTGCAGGCAGGCGTGCAGGGTCTAAACTCAAGGGAAATAAACAAATTAAAAGATAACTGAAACATAAAAAGGCTGAGAACTTCTCAGCCTTGACCTTGACTGGGGTTTTCCGAACCAAAAACAAAAACAACCCGACACTGCAGATACTGCTCAGTCCTGGGGGAGAAAACGAACAAGACAAGTTGGAGGCACATGAAAGAACGTGCACAATGGGGAACGAACAGGGAGCTACGGGTTCGGCTGGTATAAATGGGGGGGGGGGACATGAGTGAGACATCAATCACACGCAAAAGGATAATAACTGGAAGAGTCATAATAGTGCTGAACAGATCTACTATTTAATAAAATAAATCAACATTCAAAGGTACACACCAGCTGGATCATTAAGGAGTGTGTGAGGTGTGGTAAAGCGAGAACCACCAGTGAGAACCACACAGTGACAGTATTATCCAAAGAGGTAAACACACAGGATAATTTATCCTCACATTAAAATATCTCCATCATGTTTAATCATGTAGCACTTTTATATTCATAAGAACACTCAAAGGATAACGAACATGATTAAAAGGGAGAGAAACAAAGAGAGTGAGATAGATTCACAATCATACATGCAGCACATCCCTACTATATTTGGTATCTTTTTGTTTCTTCTCCCCATTTCTGAATTCAATTTGAATTTCTGAAATGAATATCACAAGCATCGGTTGTTTCACTTTAACACTGCAACCGTAAAATAAACAGAACCTGGGCCATGCATGGTAAAGTGAATGGTTAGTGTTGGACAGAATGCTGGGCATGCACAATGGGGCCTTGTGTGTGTACGTGCAGAACCAATGACTATGTTTTCATCATCTCACTTCAAGCTTTTCTGAAAAGTTGCCAGCTACACACGTGGACAAAAATGTTGGTACCCTTCGGTCAATGAAAGAAAAACTCACAATGGTCACATAAATAACTTTAATCTGACAAAAGTAATAATTAAAAAAAATTCTATGAATGTTAACCAATGAAAGTCAGACATTGCTTTTCAACCATGCTTCAACAGAATTATTTAAAAAAATAAACTCATGGAACAGGCCTGGACAAAAATCATGGTACCCCTAGAAAATACTGAAAATGTGACCAAAGGGACATGTTAATTCAAGGTGTGTCCACTAATTAGCATCACAGGTGTCTACAATCTTGTAATCAGTCAGTGGGCCTATATATAGGGCTCCAGGTAGTCACTGTGTTGTTTGGTGACATGGTATGTACCACACTCAACATGGACCAGAGCAAGCGAAGGAAAAAGTTGTCTCAGGAGATTCGAAAGAAAATTATAGACAAGCATGTTAAAGGTAAAGGCTATAAGACCATTTCCAAGCAGCTAGATGTTCCTGTGACTACAGTCGCACATATTATTCAGAAATTTAAGATCCATGGGACTGTAGCCAACCTCCCTGGACGTGGCCGCACGAGGAAAATCGATGACAAATCAAAGAGACGGATAATCCGAATGGTAACAAAAGAGCCCAGAAAACTTCTAAAGAGATCCAAGGTGAACTTCATGCTTAAGGAACATCAGTGTCAGATCGCACCATCCGTCGTTGTTTGAGCCAAAGTGGACTACATGGGAGATGACCAAGGAGGACACCATTGTTGAAAACAAATCATAAAAAAGCCAGACTGGAATATGCCAAACTACATGTTGACAAGCCACAAAGCTTCTGGGAGAATGTCCTATGGACAGGTGAGACAAAAATGGAACTTTTTGCCAAGGCACATCAGCTCTATGTTCACAGACGGAAAAATGAAGCACATCAAGAAAAGAACACTGTCCCTACTGTGACACATGGAGGAGGCTCTGTTATGTTCTGGGGCTGCTTTGCTGTATCTGGCACAGGGTGTCTTGAATCTGTGCAGGGTACAATGAAATCTCAAGACTATCAAGGGATTCTAGAGACAAATGTGCTGGCCAGTGTCAGAAAGCTGGGTCTCAGTCGCAGGTCATGGGTCTTGCAACAGGACAATCACCCAAAACACACAGCTAAAAACACCCAAGAATGGCTAAGAGGAAGGTATTTTTCCTATTGAGCATCTTTAGAAGGAGCTGAAACATGCTGTCTGGAAAAGGCACCCTTCAAACCGGAAACAACTGGAGCAGCTTGCTCATGAGGAGTGGGCCAAAATACCTGCAGAGAGGTGCAGAAGTCTCATTGACAGTTACAGGAATCGTTTGATTGCAGCGATTGCCTCAAAAGGTTGTGCAACAAACTATTAAGCTAGGGGTACCATCATTTTTGTCCAGACCTGTTCCATGAGTTCATTTTTTTTTTATAATTCCGTTGAAGCATGGTTGAAAAGCAATGTCTGACTTTCATTGGTTAACATTCATAGAATTCTTAGTTATTATTACTTTTGTCAGATTAAAGTTATTTCTGTGACCATTGTGAGTTTTTCTTTCATTGACAGAAGGTTACCAACAATTTTGTCCATGTGTGTATGCTTTTATCTTTATCATAAACCTTTACATGGTGCAAATACAGTAATGTACATATAAGACTTTTTCATTTAGTTTAAAAAGAAAGATCAGGGGGCCCGGTGCTGAGTAATCTTTCTTTGTGTATCTGATAAAACTCATCTATTATTAGACTTCAGTGTCTAATAATAAACTTCAGTGTCTAATAATATTAAACAAAGAATACTTTCTTTGTTTAATATTATTAAACAAATATTATTAGACACTGAAGTCTAAATACTTTCTCTCTATATCTCTCTCTCTCCTCAGCTATGTTTTACTGAGTTATGAGATCTTTAGCACTGTACACACCTGGCTAAGTGATTTTAAAATGTTAGAAATAGCTGCTGTGGATTGTAACCTACTGTGTTGTGAAGGGTGGAACTCCGGGAGATCTACATCCTCAGAAGCTGTTCTCAGCTCCTCAGGCTCTTCCTCTTCTTTCGGTTGAATCAGATTCTCTGAAAGCTAAAAGACACAAACAAAAAGTAAACTAATGATGATAATTTCACATTTTGAACCCAGAAGAAATTCCAAAAATAAAAATTATCTAATTTATTTACACGTGTAATCCATTTTATCATGCTGCTTTCAATGACATAAGGGAGTGTGAGGACCGTTGTAGAAATGCTCTCACAATTACCAACATCAAGTTCACTCCCGAAGAGCTTCCAAGTATGAAGGACCCTGAAGTCCTAAGACAGGTAGAGAGTGATTTTTTTTTTCTCATTATAATTTTTTTCTCATTAAACTATATTTGGCAGGAAACAGAGAAGAAGAGAAATTCCAACCCTGAACTGTGATTGGCTGAACCCTGAAATTAGAGACAGCGCATATTTATGGAGCTCAGTTCCCTCAGTCACCTTCTTCAGGGAGGATTTGCTAGCTGGCAATCTGGTGCAAAGAGAGCAAGATGTCAAATAAGGAAAATACACACACACACACACACACACATACACACACACACACACACACACACACACAATACCTGACAAATTGAACCAGTTTAACATGTCGTGATTCTAGATCTATTTGCGCCACCATGTAAAAGCTTTGTGCTGGACTGATCCATCCTTTGGAAGCTGAAAATTAAAAATTAAATGCACTTGTGAGGATCAGTCTCTATAAACCTGTCCACTTTATTAAGAACATTGACTGCAATCACTCACTCATGTTTCTGATATTCTGAAACTGACACTAATAAAGCAGCCTGAAATTCTTCTCAAATCTGATGGTTGAGGTAAACATTACATGAATCTACATTAGTTTATACATTGCACTGATGCTGACACATGACTGGCTGATTGGATAATGCCATGAAGGAGCAGGTTTTGACAAACTAAATAAGCTTTTTAATAATTTCATCATTACCTAATTTCTTACCATCAGACACACCAGGAACAGAGGACAGATGGCCCTCAACAATCTCCTCTTTGCTACAACAGGGCAAATCTTCACGGACCAACTCATACAGAAAACCCAAACCCCACAGGGTAGCATGATCACCAAACTGCCTACTGTCCTGTGACCACTCAGGAGGAGAGAGAGATACATCCTGAGACTCAGGCCCACGTGAGATAAACATTTCTGTTCTGCCTTCAAGCAGCCAGCAAAGTTTTCTCAGCTCCTTTGATTCTTCCTCCTAAATCATATAGAGAGCCACTCATCCTCAGCATGATGTTTCTCATTAAATTATGTTTGACATAAAGCAGAAAAGAAGAAAAATCCCAACCTTGATGTGTGATTGGCCAAATCCTGAGGTGAGAGACTCTGTATATTTATAGACCTCAGTTTTCTCAATCACCTTCTTCAGGACTGAATAACTGGTGCAAGGAAACAATGTGTCAAATAAGGGTAATACAGCCATGGCCAAAAGTTTTGAGAATAACATAAATATAAATCTCAAAGTCTGCCGCTTCAGTGTTTTTAGATATTTTTGTCAGATATTTCTCTGGTATACTGAAGTATAATTACAAGCTTTTCATAAGTGTTTTTACTCATTTATCTACAATTACATTAGGTTTTGCAGTGCAGTGCTGACCCTTCTTTTTCAATCCCTGGCATGCTGACTGATGGCGCAGCACATTCTTACGTAATCAATGCTTGGAGTTTGCCAGAATTTGTGTTTTTGTTTGTCCACCCGCCTCTTAAGGATCGACCACAAGTTCTCAAGGAGATTAAGGTTTGGGGAGTTTCCTGGTCAAGGACAAATATTTCCATGTTTTGTTCCCCGAGCCACAAGAATGATAACTTTTGCCTTATGGCAAGGAGCTCCATCATGCTGGAAAGGTTAATCTCTTAACTGTTATTGGATGGTTTGGAGAAGTTGCTCTCGCAGGATGTTTTTGTACTATTCTTTATTCATGTCTGTGTTCTTGGCTGTGCAAAATTGAGTGAGCCCATTCCCTTGGCTGAGAAGCGACCCCACAAGTGATTGGTCTCAGGATGCTCTACTGTTGGCATGACACAGGACTAATGGTAGCGCTTACCTTCTCTTCTCTGGACAAGCTTTTTTCTGGATGCCCCAAAAAATTGAATAAGGGATTCATCAGATGAAATGACTTTGCCCCAGTCCTCATCAGTCCAATCCCAGTACCTTTTGCAGAATATCAGTCTGTCCCTGATGTTTTCCTGGAGAGAAGTGGCTTCTTGACATCAGGCCATTCTCCAAAAGTCTTCACCTTACTATGCGTGCACATGCACGCACACCTGCCTGCTGCTATTCATGAGCAAGTTCTGCACTGAGTGTGAGCAAGTGCTCTTGGTGCTTGCTGAACCTTTCTTGGGTGCCCTGAAACCTTCTTTGCATCAATTGACCCTCCCTCGTTGAAGTTCTTGATGATCCGATAAATGGTTGATTTAGGTGCAATCTTACTAGCAGCAATACCCTAGCCTGTGAATCCCTTTTTGTGCAAAGCAATGATGACTGCATGCGTTTCCTTTGTGAAGATTAATATTTGTGTCATTCTCAAAAATTTTGTCCACAGCTCTACAGCACACACACACACACACACACACACACACACACACACACACACACACACACACACACACGATACCTCTCAGATCCAGCCTGTTGAAAATGTGGTCGTAATCCCAGCTCCATTTGTGCCACTACGTAGCATATTTGTGCTGGATAAATCCATCCTTTGGAAGCTTTAAAAAATAATAATAAATTACTTGCTTGTGAGAATCAGTGTCCATATACTAGACCATTTCATTAGGAACTCTTTTATGCAATCAGTCAATCGTGGGTATACATACCAAAATCATCTCCCATCATAATAACGTCTTCTCTCTGCTTATCTCTTGGAGATTTGGAACATAAAAGCTTTGCCAGAGGAAGACACCAGCTCTCTAGGCTATGCACATATCCAAGCTGGAGCAGAAAGTTTCAAGTTAGTCCACATGAATCTGACTAACACATCACAGAAGGTGATGAAGAGTGAAACATACCTTTCTCATCAAAAGGCCATAGCCCTTGAAGAGCAGCACAGAGAATTCCACCATCATTGCTCTCTGTGAAAGAAAAATCTCTTTAACTCATCTCTCACTGTACACAGATTTTTTGACTCATGCACTTTCCTAACTGTAGTCTATATAAAGCCAGCAAGATACTAACAAGCTTATTTAACTAATTATCTAGCATACCTGCTTAGTTAACAGGGACATGGTATCAGTAGATAGATAATGACTTGTTTTTCACAGTGTAATGAGCTGCAACACTTACTCCATTTCTATTACAACAACGCTCCATAATCAGCCAGAAGAAATAGGAAAATTGCTCCTCAGGTTCATCCAAGTGGAGCAAACACTCCTGACATTTCTCCCGGATATATTTCATCAGCCTGTCCTTCTCCATGTTAGTCCTGCAAAAGAGGCTGGAACAGTTGTCTTATATAGATTCCTGCACACACTTACACTGTATAACTATATAAAGGTTGGCTTCAAAGCATTGCTGCTGAAGTATTTACAATCTAAGAGATGGAAGAGCATCCTAGACTCTACATTAGTCCGGGCCAACTGACACCTGGGTCAGAGCAAGCAATTTTTTCATCCAGTTGCCCAATCACTTCCCCATGGCAAGTGAATAATATGCACTAATAATGCCAAGCGTGCTCGCTCCCCAGGTCATAAACAGCCTGTCACTTCTCTTGATAACCATACGTGGAATGAGTGACAGCGTTTATTTTTAAAAGTCTGTCCGGTGAATACTTTTGCATGTAAACCATCACACCACTTATAGATATAGATATAAATAGATATATACTTATAATATCACAATATATAGTATTATATATCACTATATATAAATCATGATAATATGCTGTTTAGTCAAAAATTATATATTTGCACACAGAGTCAGTGTGTTGCACTATTAATACACATGGAGTGTAAAGTGTGTTCAGGTGATGTCAGCCGGACATCAAGCAGTGGAACTTCCACTATTCCATATGTAAAAGTAGGGCTCGCATTCATCCTTTATAACAAACAAAAAATTATATTTTCATGGTTACAGAGATTTAGTGACACATGTGTTGAGGGGAAAAAAGGTCTTCCAATGGAAAGTCACCCATGATTATAAATGCCAGGTTTATAAAAAGTTTTATTGAAATTTTAAAAGGCTGAATTTTTTAATTTTGACCTTGTGAGGTTCCCTGTCGTGCGAGTTAAACCTCTCAAGTGCTCAGAAGACAAGTGACTAAAAACTTAATATTAAGCCCTAAGCATCTTACTGTTAGGGTCCTCCACTAGAGGTCACTGTTCTTGTCTGTCTTTTGTAGTTTTGTTGGCCGACTCAGTTTCCCAGAAGGCACCTCGGTCAGGTGATGAGGGCTCACCTGAACCGAGGTGGCTCATTAAAGTTCCTATAAATAGCAGTTTGTTCTGAGAAACTGGGTCGAGCATTGTTTGTTTGTTTGTATCTACCGTCATGTGAGCATTCCTTTCGTTTTTGTTTCTTTGAGTTTATGTTTTAGTAATCTTGTTTCACCTTTGCTTTTCTAGAGGGCTCTATTAGTTTTCTTTAGATTCCTTGTGTTTGTGGATTCATGGAGCTGTCCTGTTTCATGTTTAGTTAGGCAGTGTCTCCTCTTGTGTAAGTACTGTTCTGTCTCCCCATTGTCAGCCTTCTTGTGTAGTTCTTTGTCTGTTTAGTTTTGTGTAGCCACATGAGGGCCTAGCCGCTAGTAGGCCTTGGCTGCTAGTAGGGTTAGCCTCCAGTAGGCTAGCCTCTAGTGGGATTGACTGCTAGTGGTTCTGGTCACTAGTAGGTTAGCCGCTAGTTTGGAATAGCCTCATGTGTGCTTTGCTTTTTGTGTTCAGTTCCCCCACCTATTAGGTCAGTACTAACCCGGTTAGCCACTAACTCCATTAGCTACTAACCCGGTTAGGTCAGCATCCAGCGTCCCCAGTATTCCATGTAACCTAACTACCCACTAACCCATCTAGTCTCTGTGCCCCTGATCCTGTCTTCAGTCCTGTCGCGTCTGTATCCATGGTCCTGTCTCTCCAGTCCTGTCTCATCATGTGTCTTTAGTTAGCTCCAGTTCCCTGTGTCAGCGCTCAGTTCTCTGTGTTCAGCTCCTGCTTCCCTGTGTCAGTCCAGTTCCCTATGTCTGTTTGAAGAGTCCTAGTTATAGTTCGAGTTTGTGGTTTCTTTATTTGTTTGTGTCTGTTTTTGAGTTTTTTAAATAAAAGGACACTTTAAGATTACCAGCAGATTGTAACACTTACCTCATCAGAGGATCAGGATTTTTTTCATCCCACTGCAGGACATCGGACTCCCCTGAAGTCAATGAGAGAGAGAACAGGGAAATATTGTACATCATGGCTGAGCTAAAAGAACAGTGACATGCGGAGCTTGAGAGGTTCAGTGTGTCCTACCCATAGGCACCGTTAAATACTAAAATAGTGAAAAGAATCACTTAACAGGAGTGATGCTATTGTATATATTTGTCATGATTCAAGAAATCGGTTTCGGACGTATGTGCAGAAAATATTTCAGTCTTTATTTACAGTTCGGAAAAAAAATCCCAACAGAAATGCCAACCCAAAGAAACCAAAGGAAATGTCCACAATAAATCCCCAGGCAGGATCTGCAGGCGGGCGTGCAAGTGGAAAATGAAAATAAACAAAATGTAGAACGAAAAGGGCTGAGAACTCCTCAGCCTTGACCTTGGCAGCGGTCTAAGAAACACTAAGGACCCGACACTACAGATTCCACTCAGTCGTGGGGAGAAAACAAACGAGAGTGGTTGCCATTTCTATCACACATTCAGGTTTTAACACAACAGTGGACGGACCGGGACCTATGGGGTCAACTGGTATAAATAAGTTAACACACAGGGGAGACACAGGTGATTTTCATCTCATGTTAATGTGACACATGTACACACAGACACACTAGGGGAGACAAAGCGGTGGCTCAGTAATACGGAGAGCCAGATCTTATCCCCTGGGACCGAGGTGGCACAATATTGTAAAAAAAATAATACCTAACAACCTTTCGTCAAAATGTTATGACCTTTTAATGACCTTTAGGATTTTTTTATGGCCTAAAGGAATGATAAAAAAGGGGGGGATGCTTATGCGTTAGACATCGTTCCATTGATTTATTATATTTATTTCATTTATATATTTATTTCATTTATGCATTTATTTATCGTAAGGATTTGTTCAGTGTTTTTTTTTTTATTTGAAAAAAAGTTATGCTTGGTGAGGGGGTACATTTCAAGGTGTTTGTGTTTAACTATTAGAACAGGGAGATGTATTTATTACCAACAGGAGAACAGTGAAACGTTTAATCGTCAACGTTTAATAAAAAAAAAAAACTTGGATCACTTTGAATGACTGGGGACTGTTGAACTTGTTAATTTTCCAATTTACTTAAATAGAAGAAGAAGAAGCGTTACCAGAGAGGGAGAGCCGCGAGTCGTTGAGAACGGTTTGAAGAAGGAAAAAATGGTCTCGATGATACGACTGTTGCGAGAAAAGTATAATAGGCGCGACAAAAGCCAGGTCTGCGGGTAAACGGTTTTAGCGCGTGAGCTTGTCCGATGTTAAACGCGGAGTTTGTTGAAAAAGGAATCAGACGGGTTTTCTCTCAAGACGTTGTGATTGGCCGGATCTGCGCGTGACGAAACCCTGCCTCCGCCTCTTCTTAGTCACAAAAGGCGTTTATTTTTTTTTTTTCAGAGTGTTCATTTAATTCTGTTGTTTTATCCACATTTTTAGGTAGGACTGTGACTATTTTGTTTTTAAAACAGTTCTCTAACACTAGAGCTGAGGTGACCGTGTGTGTAGTGATTAGTAATACTGGAAGAAACAGAAGCTGCTCCGTGAATTGTCACTGCACTCTGTGCCGTGATCATTTTGTCAGGAATGGCATGCTTAACTGATCCAACAGATCGGTTAAAAGTCTAGCTAGTTTTACATATGCTTACATATATATATATATATATATATATATATATATATATATATATATACGAGGACCATGTGTTAAAAACCAGGTACTATACTTTTCTTGTAAAGAATAAATTTGTTTTCTGTTCGTCATAGCAGCTTTGTAATGGCATAGGGGTGTTATCTAACATCCATTATCAGATTAGGATGTAATAAAAGTTTAACCAGATATTTTTTTCATGGGAAGATGAGGCTAATGTTTAATAGCATTGCTTAGAAAATGTTTACACCAAGTGTGTGTGTGTGTGTGTGTGTGTGTGTACGCGCATATGTGTTTATGTCCATGCATGAGGTTGTATTAATATCTAGGTAGGGAAACATTTACACAGGCATAGGAAAACCTTACAGTTTTAATTTGATGTTTCACTAGACCCTAACATATACACACATGGACAGAATTGTTGGTACCCTTCGGTCAATGAAAGAAAAACTTACAATGGTCACAGAAATAACTTTAATCTGACAAAAGTAATAATTTTAAAAAATTCTATGAATGTTAACCAATGAAAGTCAGACATTGCTTTTCAACCATGCTTCAACGGAATTATTAAAAAAAATTAACTCATTGAAGTTTATGGAATAGGTCTGGACAAAAATGATGGTACCCCTAACTTAATAGTTTGTTGCACAACCTTTTGAGGCAATCGCTGCAATCAAACGATTCCTGTAACGGTCAATGAGACTTCTGCACCTCTCTGCAGGTATTTTGGCCCACTCCTCATGAGCAAGCTGCTCCAGTTGTTTCCGGTTTGAAGGGTGCCTTTTCCAGACAGCATGTTTCAGCTCCTTCCAAAGATGCTCAATAGGAAAAATACCTTCCTCTTAGCCATTCTTGGGTGTTTTTAGCTGTGTGTTTTGGGTCATTGTCCTGTTGTAAGACCCATGACCTGCGACTGAGACCCAGCTTTCTGACACTGGCCAGCACATTTGTCTCTAGAATCCCTTGATAGTCTTGTGATTTCATTGTACCCTGCACAGATTCAAGACACCCTGTACCAGATGCAGCAAAGCAGCCCCAGAACATAACAGAGCCTCCTCCTCCATGTTTCACAGTAGGGACAGTGTTCTTTTCTTGATATGCTTCATTTTTCCATCTGTGAACATAGAGCTGTTGTGCCTTGGCAAAAAGTTCCATTTTTGTCTCATCTGTCCATAGGACATTCTCCCAGAAGCTTTGTGGCTTGTCAACATGTAGTTTGGCATATTCCAGTCTGTCTTTTTTATGATTTGTTTTCAACAATGGTGTCCTCCTTGGTCGTCTCCCATGTAGTCCACTTTGGCTCAAACAACGACGGATGGTGCGATCTGACACTTATGTTCCTTGAGCATGAAGTTCACCTTGGATCTCTTTAGAAGTCTTTCTGGGCTCTTTTGCTACCATTCGGATTATCCGTCTCTTTGATTTGTCATCGATTTTCCTCGTGCGGCCACGTCCAGGGAGGTTGGCTACAGTCCCATGTATCTTAAATTTCTGAATAATATGTGCGACTGTAGTCACAGGAACATCTAGCTGCTTGGAAATGGTCTTATAGCCTTTACCTTTAACATGTTTGTGTATAATTTTCATTCGAATCTCCTGAGACAACTCTTTCCTTTGCTTGCTCTGGTCCATGTTGAGTGTGGTACATACCATGTCACCAAACAACACAGTGATTACCTGGAGCCCTATATATAGGCCCACTGACTGGTTACAAGATTGTAGACACCGGTGATGCTAATTAGTGGACACACCTTGAATTAACATGTCCCTTTGGTCAAATTATTTTCAGTATTTTCTAGGGGTACCATAATTTTTGTCCAGGCCCTGTTCCATGAGTTTTTTTTTTTTTTAATAATTCTATTGAAGCATGGTTGAAAAGCAATGTCTGACTTTCATTGGTTAACATTCATAGAAGTTTTGTAAATTATTACTTTTGTCAGATTAAAGTTATTTATGTGACCATTGTGAGTTTTTCTTTCATTGACCGAAGGGTACCAACAATTTTGTCCACATGTGTAAGCTGAGTTAGCTCTCAATGCTAAGTTTAAATAACCGGTAATGTGAGTTACACAAAGTATTTTCTTCAAAATCTTAACAAAAACTAATCTGAAGTAAACAGATCAGTAAATGTTCTTGGGTTGTTCTTGAGGGTTTAGTCTTGTTGTTATTTTTGTTCTTCTGTCACTAAACCATCTTCCATTATGGTTTTGCCCTGTTCTGCTATGCCTTTACTTTTGAAAGTTCGGGTAACTAAATGTGAATATTAAATCTTTAGATGCGTTGCAATTTTGACTACACAGTCTTTTTCGTGAACAGTTAGCAACATACTTTATTTGAGGGAATTGTTGTTGTTATTTTCATGTTTCCTCTGTCTCTAATGCAGGGGTCAGAACTTTGTGGTTTACGAGTGTTCCGCAAACCGAGCAAAGATTTTTAATACATTTTTAATCGGAAACCGAGTATCATGTATCATGCATGCGACTCTTATTTTGACGAGCAGCAAGTGATCACAACTGAACCAATGATTTTCTCTCTCTTGCACTGCGGGAATTATGGGTAATCGTCTCCCCTGCTGCGTCTTAGTGCTCGTCTCTTACTGGTATAATCAACATCTACCTCTCTCTTGTGTGTGTCTGTGTGTGCACGCGTGTAATTTGACACTAATCCCCCCCCCCACACACACACACACACACACAAACCGACACACACACAATTTACTCATGTGTACTTTGTGTGTGCGCGCGCATAATTTGACACCAACAAACACACACACTCTTCATTTGTTATTGTTTATTTTTTACGTTACAGCCGTGATTCCGTTAGTATGCTCACACAAGTATCATTAGAGAGATTTATTTTTTTCCTGTTAAAACAGTGTTTGCATAGACATTGATCTCATTCTGGCTGCCATTTTCTTTTGATGTAGCCGTTTAAACCTGGTTTCAAATCTGTGAAAGATATAGAGCATTTGATTGGTAATGTAGCTGGGATATGTAGAGCATGTTTGTTTTGTCTCTTCTGCTTATAACTGTTTCCCAAAATTATATACTGTTTATACTGTCCTGTGCAAAAGTATTGGAAATAAAATGCTGTAGAGCAAGGATGCCTTTAAGAAAATAAGAAAAAAGTGGGAAAGAATAAGTGCAGTAAACAGTAATGAATTTATTTATAAAATAATAAGGTCATTATTTGGAGTGATGATGCTTTGAGGATCCTTCAGTCTCAGGTACAATCTGTGTTCTTTTATATATTATTATTATTGTTATTTATTTTTTTTATTTTAAGTGCTCACTTATATAATGTGCTGGCATACAATTTTTTTTACTTTTAATTTTGTGGTGAAATACTGTTTTTTGGAAATCAGAAATGTTTTTGCTGACTCGATGATAATGAATTTACAAATCCTGAATAAAACAAAAAAATATATTATATTGTATAAAAAAGTATTCTCAGTTGGAGATCTCAAACCATAGAACACACACACACACAGTGCTGAACCCAAACCTACCCCCTGGTCCTACCTGTCCTGCATGGTCGCTCCTCAGCTCCTTCCTCCTGGTCACACACCATCACAACCATCGTGTGTACTTTCACCAATAAATCTACTTTAATGGGTTTCAATTTAAAACATGTTTGAATTTATAAAAGACAAACATCACTAGATCTAATCAAGTAGAAATCTCTCTGCGTAACAATGTGTGTGTGTGTGTGTGTGTGTACGTGTGTGTGAGAGAGAGAGAGGTAACGCGAGCTCCGCTCCGCTCACAAGCGCTGATTTTACGCGTTTATTACGCGGCGTGCAGTTGGCCTGTCGGCATAGCAACCACGCGCACACAAAAATTCTTAAATTAAACAAATAAACTCTATTTAATAAACCTCATCTTATTTATTAACATTAGCAGAATTTAACACAATGACCAGTAAGATGAATGTTCTGGACTCATTAAGTGGCAAAGCTAAATAATAATAATAATAATAATGAGATTAATGTATTTATTTTTATATATATTTGATGTTATACCCTGTGGCGAAATAAAAACAAAAAGTCACAATTTCAGACGGTCAAATTAATGTCTTGTATTAAGCAAAGAAAGCAGCTAAGGAGGTTTGAAAACACTGGCAGTGGAAGAACCCAAACGTTATTAATTCCTGTTATACAAATTCGGTTTTATTTGTAACATTGTGACTTCGAGCCAGTGTCAGATTCCGCCAGCAGAGGGCGCTCCCAGCATTCTTTTCTAAATCTGTTCCTCACTCCTTACATCTCTACTCTTTAAGATTGAACAATGACTAAATATAAACCTTAAAAACTAAAATTACAACATAAAAACTTTACGCATTACTCAATACTCATTTTATTATATATCATTGTACGAATTAATCTCATAAAACTCCGAAGATATGCTTACACACTCATCACCCACACGGTTCAGAACCGATTATCCGGGTCATCTGTACACGTCACTCAGCAACCTGTAGTCCATTTCCGGCATCAAAGTGTGAAATTCTCCAGGGAATAAACAACAACAGTGTGTGAGTAAGCATATAAGTGATTAGTAGCATACGCATATGGGTATAGGTAGCATATTCAGTCATTAAACACACATACACACAACGGTGACGTCGTCAAACAAGTCGTCTGAGTTTAACAAATTAAAACTACATTTCCCAGGACTCTCTCTTGGCTCCGTCTGATTGGTTGAACTAAAGTTTGTGGGCGTAACCAGCGGTTCCCGGCAATCTCGGCCATGTGGAGAGGCTGTAGCGCGCGCGGGGACTGTACGCGTGTTTATTAGACACGAGTGTTTATTATTATTATTATTATTATTATTATTATTATTTTAGCACGGGGGTTGCGTGCGCTTTCCTCCTGCAGTAACACAGAGGAGTGATGAAGAGTTTATTTCTGATGAACTTCCGGTTTCTGTTCTGAACTTTAAGACTTTTTAGGTTTTACGGTGAGTGTCACATTTAACAACAGGAATAAAATAATTTAGCATAATCTCTTTGTTCCACTAACAGGCTCGCTAGAACACTTTCCTATTATTACTACTACTAATAACCATCATAATTACAGTAAACTAAATTAGGGGAGTTTTGATTGGCACATCTCACTCCGTTGGCCCTGCCCACTTTAATTTTGACCAATTTCCAAAACATCTGTATCATCACTGGGTGTTAAACATCATTATACTGATTATAAAGATGAACATAATGCAATGTCTTGTTGACTTTTTAAAATGATTTTTATTAATCAGTCACTATAAATAAAGGAAATGTTTGATCTGTACGCTACACAGAACTTGCTTTCAGTGATGTTTTTATGTTTTATGCATTGAAGGACCAGAAACCAGTCTGAGGAACATTTATCTGTCTGTATGTCTGTCTGTTCAGTCAGGTTTTGAAAACTGTAGAGAATTTACTGAATCTTCTGCAGTACTTAGATCTCTGCCTGAAGTTTAATCTGCACCATCAGTTAAATCTAAATGTTGAGTAAAAATGATGTTAAGAACAGTTATGTGTGGGATTTAATAATCTACTTTAAAATAATCTACTAATGCGCTACTGTCTCAATGTAAACAAACACCTGCAGCACTAGATATTAATTAGAAAGATAAAGTGAATATTTTTTACTGGGATTAGTTCATATTTTCACTTTGGCTGAAATAACAGCGCTGAAGTGAAGTGGTGTAAATGTTACATATTTTTATTGCTCTTATTCTCTTTTTGATTGTTATCAAATAATTAGAATAACAGTTGACTCCCAGATTAATAATCCGCCTGATGCTCATATTATGTGTACCCTTTTTACCCCTCCTCTGTCCCCCATCCACCTCTCCTCTGTCCCCTCATCACCCCTCCTCTGTCCTCTGTCCCCCATCCACCTCTCCTCTGTCCCCTCATCACCCCTCCTCTGTCCTCTGTCCCCCATCCACCTCTCCTCTGTCCCCTCATCACCCCTTCTCTATCCTCCGTCCCCATATCGGCCCCTCCTCCGTCCGCTCACTTTCCTCTCATTTTACCATCAATTCCATTCTAATCTATTAATGTAGTCTCTTTATATTGTTATAGCTGTTACTAGTATGTTGTTAAATTAGCCTGTTCTGATTTTGCTTCTATTCTGTTTATATCATAGGCAGAAGGTCAGCATGTCTGAAGAGCCGGGACCAAGCAAACAAACACACTCTCAGTCTCACTCTCAAGCTCACTCCCAGTCTCAGACTCAGTCTCAGCCCAGCTCCAGCTCGTCGTCTGGTCCAGCTTCATCCAGCCAGTCGTCCTCCTCTGGTTCGGGTACGTTGAGCTCGGTGGACACCGTCCCCATCACCGAACTCTCGTCCATACCTGAGGAGCCTGAGGAACCTGAACCCAAATACTGGGGCAGAATAGTGCCTTTAATCAGGGGCTTTAATGTGCTCAGTAAGTGTCACAGCACACACTATATATACTGCACACACAAGCCTTTGGTTTTTTAACTATATATTAAAAATAAAAGCTATGAGCTGTATGCTAGCAGACCGACGACTCTTTATCACTAACACGAATTAAACTGAGAAGGCAGACACTTGGACAGCAATGTCTCTTGGCTGAACATCACATCATATCATCTTGACTTTTTATCATATTTTTTTATTATACTTAGCAGTGTATTGAATTTATTCTAACAGTGTGTCTTCCTGTATAGACTGTGTGGAGAATCAGTACTTCTTTGGACGGGACAGTCGGAACGATTATTGTTTTAATGACCCGATTGTTCTGAAATCACTGCGATACAGAACCTACAGCAAGAGACACTTCAAGATCATCAGGGTGAGTAACGAGGGGGCGTGGCTCCTGCATTTCACTTAGAGACGCACCCATACCACTTTGTCTCACACCCGTGAACGGGTACTTCTTTACTTTGGGTACCGAGTAACGATACTAGGACCTGGTGTGAACAGAACACGTCTGCTGTTTCTTTACTAGTGCATGAACTCTGAAACTGCTCTGCATGTAGAGCGTCTCCCTGTGGAATAAACTTCTTATTCGATGTGCGTTTTCATTTCTGTTTTAGGAGTAAGGAAAAGAATATTTTATTACATGCAGCTGTTTTTACTGGAAAAGCCGTGTATAGTTGTACATCTGATCGTTATAATTAACAGAAAAAAAACGTTTACTCGAGCAGGAAATGGCCAGTGGCGGATGGTCAATAGAGGGCGCAGGGGCACACCCCCCCTTAAAGTTATACAGAGAAGAATGCTACTTTAACATGTAATCATTTAAAATAAATTTACTTCAATAATGAAATAAAGTCATTTAGTTGCAATATTCCGCTGTATTTATTAATATAATTTATTTCAATAAAAAAAAATCTAAAGTGTATTACGTTCGATCTTCAGAGTCGGTGATGACCATAAGATAATTATACTGTACATTTCTTTTCCACATAAGTAATGAAATTTAGTACACAGTTTAAATCAGAAGAAAGATTTAGTGATGTTTTACATTTTAACAGCTGTATAGTTGGAGACAAAGTGAATTTTCTAGTCAGATTTTCTGAACAAGTTCATGTACCTCATACCAAAAAGGTTTAATTTTCTTACAATCTTGCATTCCATCAATGTTCCCGTTCCTGAATTCTATTTAAAACAAGCTGAGACACATTAGGGTGATGTACAGGGGTGAGATGTGTTCTGGATATGAATTTAAAGTTGATTTAATGAAACCCTCCTCATGTATAGAGAGCCGTTCTTCGTGACTGAATGATTGGCCCACATCCTTTCTCAGAGGATTTAAGGGTGAAAAGGATAAATATTTTAGAAAATGACCCGCTTTGGTGTGAGTGACATCACATAAGTTTAAACTTGTAGAGGCGCATGTATGAGCGCCTTTCCCCTCAGTCCACTTTTCACACATACACATTAGAAGGACACACTGCTAGTTCAGCACATGAATCTCCACCAAACACACACTGATCTGACGGCTGTCCCTGCAGTTCACTCTCAGGATGAGTTTTCAGTCCCCTTCGGTCCTTCATCACATTGTGCACACTGTCCCCCCTTTACCACGAGGAGGACGAGGGGCTGTCTGTGTCCTGAACGGCTGCTTTGCCATAAAGGCGTACTGATGCAATAGTATCGGAACAGTTGTACGAGAAGGAGTGCGCAGTTTCCAGAGACCAAATACCGGGCTTGTGTGTCACTCTGTCTAGTGAAGGGCATTAAATGGCTCTTTCATATTTTTCATATGGAAACACACTGTGTGTGTGTGTGTGTGTGTGTGTGTGTGTGTGTGTGTGTGTGTGTGTGTGTGTGTGTGCAGGATGAGAGCGTGGTATATTTGGAGGATCTGAGTGGAAACGGTACATGGGTTGACGACACGGAGGTTGGAAAAGGGAAACGATGTCCGTTAAGCAACAACTCCGTGGTGTCACTCGCAGACCCCAAACACAAAGGTAATAAAACACACACACACACACACATTGGTGCATAAATGTTTTAGATTGTCCGATTACTGTACGTTATTGTGTACCACTGCACGCTGGAGTTAAATAATGAAGTTAATCATGTTGGAGTTGCAGTACATTATGATTTTAATAGATCAAAAGTAATCAGACACTTGGCTTCTGAGCTGTTAATTTCTCATTGTTTTACTTATAAATAAGCAGGTAAAAGATGAAGTCCAACGTACTGACACTGTTTCCTCTCAAACCATTGGCTAAACGTTAGGCGTGTGCAGAACAACTATTTGGTAAATTTCTGAAATTCAAAAAAAAGCTGCCTAAGAAAACCGAAGAGAGAGAGAGACAAACTCCTACAAAGCTTTTACCAGAGTAAATACGGAGAGTTTAGGACGATTTATAAACTAGTGTTAAACTTGAAAAGCAGGCAGATCAGATACGTGTAGTGTAGATCATTTTTATTCTATTTTATTTTGACTTTAGTTTTCTAGGGTTTCTGATATTTGACCATTTCTGAATCTCCCAGTCCCTGTCCTCACTGCATCAGTGTCCAAACATTAATACATCTCCGTGTGTGTGTGTGTGTTCCCCAGTGTTTATGTTTGTTGACATGACAGAGGACGATCAGCCAAACTTCCCTAAAGAATTCAGAGAAAAGTATCACGTCACACGCAAGATTGGCTCGTAAGTGCACTCACACCTCATGATGTTTTCACATTCCGACTTAAAAGCTCAACTCGGGAAATCAGACCGTGAATGCAGTAATACACTCGCTCTGCTTGCACCAGGTAGCATTAGCCCGCTAAGCAAAATGTTTACATTAAAATGCCTAAAGCTAAAGGTTCTAAAGTGTGACTGTATTCAGAACAAACGATCTGGTGAGTCTGGAGTGTGTGCCTCTGTGGAGGAGGTTCTGTGTACATCGTAGCATGAGCTGGCAGGTCACTCTACTGCACTGCAGTGTTTCTTTACACATCGATACATCTCGTACTGCTGTGATATTCTTACTGCTTTTAAAAAACAAATCCAGGTGTTTGCATCTGGAGTTTATTTCTCATCTACTTTCTTTCCGCATTGCACAGATGGTGTACTGGAGCTAAACATCTCCATATGTCTATACACAGATCAGCCATAACATTAACACTGATTATCATTTAAACACCAGAAAACTGCTGACAGAATCACAGGGACCCGAGGCTCACTCGTACCCGCGGGGCTCGTTTGGTCTGATCCCATTGAAACGCGAATGCAGCACAAAAAAAAAACAATGCTGACCGCGAGAGAACGGCACCAGAACACCCATGCACTACAGCCTGCCGTGTGTGAGATTTAACAAAGACTTCATGGTTGTTGGTTCGACCTCCAAATTCCTTCGATCGAGCCGTGTGGAGGCCCCGTCTTACAACCTACAGTACTTTAAGGATCTGCTGCTAAGGTCCAAGTGCCAGACACTACAGCCGGCACACACTACAGCCGGCGCACACACACACTACAGCCGGCGCGCACACACACACTACAGCCGGCGCACACACACACTACAGCCGGCGCACACACACACTACAGCTGGCGCACACTACGGTACACACGCACACTACTTTCTCACACTACAGCAACACACACACTACAATCATACACAATACAGCTACACACACGCACACTACAGTCGTGCACACACTACAACACACACTACAGTCACATACTTGTGCAGTCACACCCCGAGGGGGCAGAGCACCCACCCTACATGTTATTTTTTAAACACACCACCAAGCGTTCTCTCGAACAGAACCACACACAACCCACAAGCGTCAGAACGACGGGATCATGTGACTGCAGCCTAAAGCGTTAACAGGTCATCAGTACGATGGTAGATTTATGGAAAAATTATATTAAATATCTGAGTGATCTCCAACTTTGTTCACATTGTTCACATCCAACTTTGTCCAACATCACATTGTGGTGTTAAAAAGGCTACACTGCACAGACTGATTCAAATGTGTTTCTTTGTGTGTGTGTGTGTGTGTGTGTGTTTACAGTGGTGTGTGTGGAGATGTAAAATTGGCTATAGACAGAGAAACGTGTAAAAAAGTGGCGCTGAAGACCATCAATAAGAACGATTTCCCCTCCGTTGGTGTAAGCAGCGAGAGCTCATCTCATTAACATACAGATATTTATTTATTATTTTTATTGTTGATCCAATCTGATTGGTTGAGATGTTTTCTGTCACTTCTGCAGACAGTAACGCGTAATGCTGAGCGCGAGATTGAAATTTTAAAGAAAATCGATCATGTGAGTACTTTTCCATCTGTGATTCTGTGATCAGCTATGTGCAGTAATAAACACTCGTTAACACTAAACATTAATTTTATTTATTTTACAGCCATGCTTAATTAGAACTGAAGATTTTTACCAGACTCAGGACTCCTACTACATCGTCCTGGAGTAGTGAGTATTCATTCACCAGTTCTAAGCTCCGCCTCCTTTGGTTGGCCTATGGAGTCACTAATTACCAACTGTTGCTATGGAAACATAATTCAATATTAATTAATTTACAATCATTTATCAGTGTGTAAAAATTGTGTATGAATTTGATCTTGGAAATGTGCATCGTGATGATTAGTGAGATTGTTTTGTGTGAGAATAAACAACTAGTTTTTAAATCTTTTCTTTAATTCAATTCAATATTATTTGTATAGAGCTTTTTACAATTTTCATCGTCG
Source organism: Clarias magur (assembly GCA_013621035.1). Taxonomy (NCBI): domain Eukaryota; kingdom Metazoa; phylum Chordata; class Actinopteri; order Siluriformes; family Clariidae; genus Clarias; species Clarias magur. Next base: position 163,253 of record QNUK01000898.1, on the reverse strand, counting down.
CAAAGCAGCTTTACACAATCAAAAGAATTATTTAAGTTTGTGTGGAATGTGAATGTGTATGACTCAAAATGGTCAGATAGTCCCTGATGAGCAAGCCGAGGGCGACGGTGGCAAGGAAAAACTCCCTGAGATGGCAGTAGGAAGAAACCCTGAGAGGAACCAGACTCAACAGGGAACCCATCCTCATCTGGGTGAAACAGAAGGCAGGAATTGATCTGCATTCATACTATGTGTTGGGTGGCAGGCAGTTCAGTATAATAGTTGTCAATTTATGTTAATATGGAGTCCAGGTAGTTATTGGAGTCTCAGGTAGACTTGTAGGAAATTCTAGTCCTGAGCTATCGAGCGACTAAGTCGGCAGGTTCGCAGAGAAACGGCTGTCAACATCATGCCAGAACCGTCTTCATAGTAGAGTGAAACCGTTCCCAGACACCAGACGCATCCCAAAGAGACACACGGGATATCCATGTGACAAGATCTCCAACCAGAAGCGAGGCACCAGGATGAGTCCGGCAGGTCCAGAGGGTAGAGGGAGTCTGGATCAATGGCAGTTCAGGAACGACATGTGTAGCTCGACAGAGAGAGGGAAAGAGAGAGAGAACAGGAGAGGGAAGAGCAGAGGAGAAGGAGAGATAACAGTTAGGTCTGGTCACAGTCACATGTATAAGGTGAATGTATATTTAGTGTAGAGTGCAAGCAGGTACTCCGGCAGGACTAACTATAACAGCATAACTAAAAGGGAGAGCCAGAAGGAAACACAGACATGAGGGGGAACTGAGATGTAAAGCGACCAATCACCTCACCGTCAACAAACCTAAGTGATCAATGAGAGTGGGGAAGACAGCATCTAAACATACCAGTTCACCAGAATACTCTACGTCCATGAGTCCCCCAGATCTGCTCCTTTACCTAAGGCTAATCTATTTACAAAATGCTTGGTTAAATAAATAAGTTTTTAGCCTAGACTTAAACACTGAGACTGTGTCTGAGTCCCGAACATTAATAGGAAGACTATTCCATAACTTTGGGGCTTTGTAAGAAAAAGCTCTGCCCCCTGCTGTAGTTTTAATAATACGTGGTACTGACAGGCAGTCTGCATTCTTTGATCCAAGTAGGCGTGGTGGATCGTAAGACACTAGCAGTTCACTCAGATACTGCAGCGCGAGCCCATTTAATGCTTTATATGTCAAAAGTAGTATTTTAAAATCAATGCGAAATTTCACAGGGAGCCAATGCAGTGTAGATAAGATAGGGGTGATGTGCTCGTATTTTCTGGTTCTAGTGAGGACTCTCGCTGCCGCATTCTGAACTAATTGAAGCTTGTTTATTCACCTAGTTGAACAACCAGACAGTAAAGTGTCGCAATAGTCCAACCTAGAGGTGATAAAAGCATGAAATAGTTTTTCTTCTGCATCGTTTAATGACAATATATTCCTTAACTTGCCAATATTTCTGACGTGAAAGAAAGCTATCCTGGTAATATTGTCTACATGTGCTTCAAATGAAAGACTAGAATCTGTTATAACACAGAGGTCTTTTACTGTTCCACTGGATATAACAGAAAGGCCATCTAAAATTACAGTGTGATCTAAAATCTTGCTTCTAGCTGCATGCGGTCCTATGACTGAACGTTTTCTCATCTGGTTTTGCTGAAACGTATAACTGTGTGTCGACAGTATAACAGTGAAAATTAATATGCTTACGGATTATGTTGCCCAAAGGAAGCATGTAAAGGGAAAAAAAGCAGTGGGCCTAAAACTGAACCCTGTGGGACACCAAACTCCACTAGTGAACATGCAGAATAATCACCATTTAAATCTACAAACTGATAACGATCAGTCAAATAGGATCTGAGCCAGAAGAGGGCACTTCCCTTAATTCCTATTACATTTTCTAATCTGTGAAGGAGAATACTATGATCAGTGGTGTCAAAAGCTGCACTGAGGTCGAGTAACACAAGCATAGTGACGCAACCCTGATCAGAGGCCAATAGGAGGTCATTTACTACTTTAACGAGTGCTGTCTCTGTGCTGTGATGAGGCCTAGGCTGTGACGGGGTCGAGGTCAGACTTCTTAATTATCGGTTTAATAACTGCTAATTTAAACGATTTTGGAATATACCCAATGCTGATTGAAGAATTAATTATTTTCAACAGGGGTTCTGTTATTTCTGGCACTATCTGTTTGAGAAAATGTGTCGGTATAGGATCTAATATACAGGTTGATGAATTTGCAGAAGAGATGAGTGAAATGAATTCATTCTTTTCAAGGGGAGTAAAGTATTCTAGGTTCCGATCTGACATGGTTAGTTTAACATCTGCATTAATTACATTCAGGTTTCAAAGCCTCAATTTTATGCCTAATGTACAGTCCTCACTACTGTATGTTGTTGTTGTGGAGATTTCTGCAGTGCTCTTATTTTCTTATCTTTAGGCACTTTACAGTCATTTGTTCTCATTACATTTGATCTACATGATTTAACTTAATTTAATTTAATTGGGGTGTAAAGACGTTTGCAAAGTACTGTATACAGGAAACCTCGGATTGCGAGTAACGCGGCTTGCAAGTGTTCCGCAAGACGAGCAAAGATTTGTAATTTTTAAGTCTTGGTTTACGAGAGCCGAGTATCATGTATCACGCATGTGCTTCTTGTTTTGACGCCGAGCGTCACGTGATCACAACTGAGCCAATGATTTTTCTCTCTCTTGCGCTGCGGAATTGTGGGTAATCGTCTCCTCTACTGGGTCTTAGTGCTCATCTCTTAATGGTATAATCAACATCAGTGCACGTGTGTACTGTTTAATATAACACTGTGACCGCGCATGTGTGTGTAAGACATCCTTTATTTTGTGTCTGTATGTGTGTGTGCACAGCGCGCATGTACTGTTTATTATAACACGTGTGTGTGCGTGTATAAAGCAAAAGAAAGTCTCATTAGAGGTTAAAGATCCATTTTCTCTCTCTGTATCAGACTGCACTGATTCAGTGTGTGTGCGCGCATGTCATTGGACAGCGTACCCCTTTATTTTATACCCCTTTATAAATATTTTTTTCTATAAGAGGAGTAAACAGTAAAGTGTGTGTACAGATTCATAAAGCATTTTTACTCAGAATCACTTTAAGTGAGAAATTAAATTGTGTATGTGTGTGTGTGTGTGTGTGTGTGTCAGTGTTGAGGGTGGTGAACTCTTCAGCAGGATTAAAGCTCAGAAGCGCTTAAAGGAGAGAATTGCGAAGCTGTACTTCTTTCAGATGCTGAAGGCTGTGCAGGTGAGACTGCGACTGTGTCCCGAACGCACACTGTGGTGAAATGCCCTTGTTAGTGTTCTACCTGTGATGAGGTGCTGAGTTGCTATGATGATGTCACTCCGCTGATGTTACTGTTTTCTTAAAGACTGGGAAAGATGGACGGACGGACAGACAGACAGACAGACAGACAGATGCATAATAAAAGAGAAAGATTTGGGTTTGAGTTGTTTTGAATCAGTTAGCCCTAGGCCACTCCTCTAAACTCATCTTCCTAACGAGACTGCAGGTTCACTAACACCTGATTCTAATGAACTTTTCTGAGGTCATTAACTCAAGGGTTCACTTTTCCACTCGTACCATGAGGTTTTTATGGATATTCTCAATGAAGACATGAAGATCAGATTTTTGGTATTTGTCCACACTCTTGACTGAGATGAAGATCAGATACATTTTAGGAATAATTAATGCAGAAAACTATAAAATTCAAAAAAATTTACCTTCTCTTACTACTGTAGAACATGGTGTGTGTGATCTCTCTCACGTCCCTGTCTCCCTACACACGCGTGTTTGTATCAATAAACTGTATGTAAAGTATTTTTCCCATTATAAATTTGTGTGTGTGTGTGTGTGTGTGTGTGTGTGTGTGTGTGAGATCAGTATCTCCATGAGAATGGCATCATCCACCGTGACCTCAAACCAGAGAACGTGCTTCTGGCCTCCCACGATGACGAGTGTCTCATCAAGGTCTGCTCAACCCCAAACCTCTGCACCCAGTCACAGGAAGTGATGTAATCTTGAAATATACAGCCAAACGTATGTGCACCCCTGACCGCCACATCCAGTGTGCTGATGTGTTGAACGTCCAACTCCAGATCAGCGCGTGTGCGCATGTGTGTGCGTGTGGCTCAGCCGCTGATGTCAGGATTTCGAGAAGGCTCCAGTTCATCCCAAAGATGATGTTTTGGTCAGGGTTCTTTACAGGACACTCTAATTAACACTCTCCTTAACACAGGGCGTGGCATGCTGGATAAGGGTTCAGTCAGTTCCCCTAAGTTCCAGTGAAGGAACTGTAACACTACAGGAAACAGAGCCGTTCTCTACAGCTGTGTACTTCTTATTATGTGTGTGTGTGGTGGTCAGGGGGCATATACTTTTGACCATATAGTGTATGGCATGAGCAATGATGGCAAATTTGTGATCATGCAATCATGACACACTAATACCTGTCAGCGTGTGTGTGTGTGTGTGTGTGTGTGTGTGTGTGTGTGTGTGTGAGATAGATTACAGACTTTAACCAGTCTAAGATTCTGGAAGAGTCGAGTCTGATGAAGACTCTCTGTGGAACTCCAACATTTTTAGCTCCTGAAGTCTTCACTGCTGACGCTACAGGAGGATACACACATGCCGTGGACTGCTGGAGCCTTGGAGTGCTGCTGTTCATCTGGTATACACACACACACACACACACACACACACACACAAAGCCTGTGCTGGTCACCTGACCTCTAACTCTCTCTCTCTCTCAGTCTGGGAGGTTATCCCCCGTTTAACACCGAGTCGAGCTCCATGTCAGTGCGTGATCAGATCGTCAGTGGACACTACTGCTTTATTCGCTCACAGTGGGAGTCTGTCTCCGCCCAAGGTATAAACACCATCATATAAAAGGAGAGAATTCTACTCTCTTCCTCATTGATCTGATATTAGTATGTTAAATCGTCCCTGCTGCTCCCTTCCTGTCTCCTCTTTCATCTGTTTTTAAAGGTGCTCACCTTCTCATTCTCTCTCTCACTCTTTCTCTCTCTGTTCCACCCCCCACCACCCCCAAGGCGTACAGGCGTTTGGTCAAACATATAAAACCTCAACCTTTTGCTGTTAATAAATAGAGACCTTTCTGATAGACAACTTGTGTGTGTGTGTGTGTGTGTGTGTGTGTGTGTGTGTGTGTGTGTGTGTGTGTGTGTGACTGAATCTCTCTTGGCGCCAGAAACGTTTATCGAAGCACAGCAGACAGACCGAGCAACTCGTTTCTTTTATTACTCAACTTTAAAACTTTACTCACACACACTCTCTCTCACACACACACACACACACACACACGCTCACACACACATTTGCCACACTCTGAACCATGCTGACTTGCACTCTCTCTGCACACATGCCTGACGTGTCTCTCACTCACCCTGCGATGCTGCCTGCACTACAGGTTACTGACTGGTACAGACGAGATTACAGCTCACTGATTAGATGAGATGATTCGACTTGACAATTACAATAAAGTAGGAAATTAAACTGGAAAGGCTGCCAGCTGCGTTGCCAGATTGAGTGGTTTCCTCCGGGGTTGGACTGCTTTTCTCATCTTGGTGTTGAAAATGTGGCCAATAAAAATTCCAGCTCTTTAAGTCTTGTAATGGCTGGATTTTATCTTTCTGATCTGGCAACCTGGGTTACATTATGCGTAACTCGATGTGCTGTAGATTCTCGTGTCTGAATGAAGCCGAGAGGAGTCTGTATAAATGAAAGAGAGGTTTTGTCTGTTCGTTGGACAGAACTTGCTTTTTCAATGATATCTTTATTTATTTATACACTGGAGGACCAGAAAGCAGTCTCAGAAAAGTTTCTGTCTGTCTGGTGGGCGTGGCCATAGGCATCACTCAGCCGAGCCAATCAAAGTGATATTTTAACCATGTACACACAGAGTGTGCCGAAGACAGACACGATGGCATGTATAAGTGGTGTTGGCGAGAGTGTGTGTAGAGTTCACACAGACGGATCGTCAGTGATCAGACGTTCCACTCGTCGAATGTTCAGGTGAACGACCGCAGTGAGCTCCGTGTCGCCGCGGCCGGGATCGTTTGCACCGTTCGAATGTTTTACTGCGATTAGGAGTTAAAGTCTTCTGTAAATGTCAATCACTTTTACGGCTGCCACAAGTCCCGGCTTGACTCGAACACCACTCTATAACGTTTGATTGGAGTCTGATTTTTGTGTTTCTGTTGCAGCTAAAGACCTGGTGAAGAAGCTGCTGGTTGTGGATCCGAATAAACGCCTGAGTATTACAGAGGCACTGCAGCATCCGTGGCTTAAGGTAAGACAGGAAGAGAGAGAGAGACACCTGTCTGTCCGTCTGTCTGTCTGAGTCTCAGTCTGTCTCAGTTCTCAGACGTCTGTCTGTCTGATTAGGATGAGGAGATGAAGCAAATGGCGTTTAGTCTGATGAGCCCAGCACAGCCCAGTCAATCCATAACCCAAGCAGTTCTACCACAATCGGGACCATCACGAACCGTAGAACCACAGAGAGTGAGACACACACACACACACACACACAGTAGAAGGCCTGGTGGTCCATGTCAATGCACTCAAAGCTGTGTAATGTTTTTTTATGCAGATTAAATAGCTTTATCATCAGTAATTGTTGCTCAGTAGTGAAGGTTCTGATTAAGTGGTTGTTTTGATCCGGATTAAAGCGGGTCGGTCCATTAGTTATGGCTGCAGTGTGTCTAATCTGTGATGTTAATCTGTGAAATTAATTTACTCTCTCTAATCTCTTACAAACTTGAAAAGCATCTGTCTGTGACAGATCTAATCACTGTACTGTTTTACCCGCGCACGCGCGCGTGTGTTGTAGAGATCAAAGCGTAAAGCTGAGGAGGAAGGAGAAACATCAGCATCGAAAAGGCGACCATGACCCTCAACACTTCCATCCAGACTGCGTGTGTGTGTTTGCATAAGTTTTGCATACAAGCTGAATGTGTGTGTACTTTTTCAATAAACAGTTTTTAACCATGCGAATTGTGTGTGTGTGTGTGTCTGAAACTGCACCAGTCAGTGTCTGTCAGTAGTGTATTTATTTTCCACAATGTGTGAGAATCCTGAAGGCTCCGTCACCATGTCGTCCCTCAGCACCAGATGTTGAGATGTTTCTGCTGCTGGAGCTCTGTGGAGCGTCCTGACGAGACGTCACTGGACTCCTGCAGCGGAGTGACGTCTCACTGTCCCTCGCCTGCGACACTCGTGTGTGCGCGCGTGTGTGTGTACAGATGACTCTGACCCGTGTGTGTGTGTGTATCACATGTACTGTCACATTCCAGTCAGGAAAAATAAAACAATCAACAGGACAAAATTAAATAATGAGACTTTTAAATCTAAGTTTATTATTAGTTATTAATGCATCTATAATTAATATTAATGAGCAATGTTAACAAAAGTACAATTATTTCATAATAAATTTGAAATTAAAGTTTTTAAACACTGATGTATCCTGTGTCTTTAATTTAATATTAATCCAACCGCGTGCGTGTGTGTTAGAGTTTGCTTGTGTGTTTATCTCTCAGTCTGTACAGGATTTTATGGGCGGAGTCAAAAGAGTCACCGAGCACAGACTGAACTCTCCTCTTCCACTCCTGCAGCCTCGGGCGCTTCATCAGCACGTCTCTGCCTCCACCTAAGGGCTACACACACACACACACCATAATGAGTGAACTCAGCCTACACCTAACGCTACTGTAATGCACTGATCATTCTGAACAATCACACAGGTGTTAATCATACGGACGTGTGTGTGAGAGAGTGTAATATAAACTCTGACCTGCATGAGCTCACAGATGGCGAGCAGGTCGGCCAGTGTGATGTCATCACCGCACAGGAAGTCCTGGTCTTTCAGGAACATGGTCTCCAGTTTGTCCAGTGTCCCGTCCAGATCCCTCAGAGCGCGCTGCAGTCTCACATCGTCCACTGGCTGTCCTGTCATCCGGGGTGTTAACACCTACACACACACACACTAGTTACAGCGGAAGTCTTTCATCTCACTGGATGGTGATTAGCTCTGATTGGTCAGTCACTATCAGGCTCTTGATCACATGACCGTGTACAGTGCAGTGACTCCCTATTTAACCTCTGTGATGAACACTTTGGCGGCGTGCAGGCGCGTGTTCATGTGATGCCAGGCCGTGTACTCGTCCACCCTCGCGCGCTTCTGTGGTTGCCGTGGATACCAGTGATCCGGGACGCTGTGGGCGGCGGTCAGGTGTTTCAGTATGGCGTCACTGTGACAGACAGGAGGAGGGGCGTGGCCTTAATGACACTCAAGCGCACACACACACACACTGACTAAACCATGACAGTTACTCAACAACCAGCACACTTCAGACTTTGTACACTGGGAGGTGTGTGTGTGTGTGTGTGTGTGTCACCTCTCAGTGAGGACGAAGCCGTCCTCCCTCATGACTGGAACTTTTTGCATGGGATTCAGTTTAGTGAACTCTGGAGTCCTGTTTTCTCCTACACACACACACACACACGTTACTCCTTAAAACTAGAGTGTAAAATTTATCTCTTGGACTGTGTGAGCTGCGGTAGGTTAAAGTTCAGCTCATTTTTCTCTCTCTCTCACACACTCTCACACACACCTCTGTGCTGTAGTTTACAGTTTTGACACACAGGGCGGATTTATAAAGTAGTGTGTGTGTGTTAAGTCAGTAACTGACTGTATTAAAGTGAATTTATAAAGTGTGTGTGTGTACCTCTCCGCAGCGCCACAGTGTGGACAGTGTGCTGAATGTTGTTGGCGGTGAGGAAGATGATCAGAGCCCGACACGGCTGGGACAGAAGATCCACAAACACCTCCAGCATGATCTCTCTCTCTCTCACACACACACCGCGCTCAAACAGACACACACTCGCTGTCTGTGTCCTGTTCACACGCACTGCGACGGCGTGACGTAATGACGTCATCAGACCACGCCCTCTCTGAACCAATTAGAGTCCTGATTCATGGCCGGTGTGAGTCCGTCACCGTGAAAGAGTTAAAGTGTTAAATCTAATAATAATCTGCTGATCTTTAATGTAATCAGTGATATTATTGTTATTATTATTATTTGAGGTTGAAGTCCACGTACATGTCTGTGTGTCTCTGTACAGCAGAACTCTCTGTCTAACTTATTAACACACTTATTATACGCTTATTATACGCTTATTTTAAAGTAGATTATTAAATCCCACACATAACTGTTCATAACATCACTTTTACTCAACATTTAGATTTCACTGATGGTGCAGATTAAACTTCAGGCAGAGATCTAAGTACTGCAGAAGATTCAGTAAATTCTGTCCAGACAGTTCTGACGCTGAACATACAGACAGACCGAGAGACATAGAGGAAAACAGACATAGAGACAGAGACAGACAGATAGACATAGAGACAGACATATCCACCTCCAGTGTATGAAATGTAAAGGTATCATTGAAAGAGCGAGTTGTGGACAATGTACAGGCAAAACCTTTCTTTTATTAATGTACATACATTCTGTTTTTAATTGTAATTATTTGGATTTTATTGTCATGTAAATTTACACACAGCTGTGTATCCATTAATATTGGCACCTAAGGTTTTCTTCTCAGTCCAGTTGTTTGACTATTCCAGCCAAGGGCGCCGCTAAGGGGGGAAAGTTAGGATGATTCTAAGGGCCCACGCCCTTTAGGGGCCCCCAGAGATCTGCTTTATTAGTAATAACACTACTAGTGGGTGTGGTAGGGGGGCTCAACCGCATATTTTGTCATAGGGCCCAAAATTGTTAGCGGCGCCCCTGATTCCAGCTGTTGTTTCTCTATCTACCCCTGCAAACCGTTACAGAACCATGTCACAGGCACATACACATCCAGATATTTTGCTCTCTAATCCGGGTCCTAAATGACTGACCAGTTTAAACTTTAAGTTAAGTAAAGCCTTTATTTGTTACATATACATTACAGCACAGTGAAATTCTTTCTTCGCATGGGGTCAGAGCGCAGGGTCAGCCATGGTACAGCGCCCCTGGAGCAGATAGGGTTAAGGGCCTTGTTCAAGGACCCAACAATGGCAATCTACAAAAACTAACTGCCCCATAAAATACAAAAACTAATTTATTTAAGCAAATATTTTTTTTCAGGTCATCATACGAATATACATAAGAAATGTTTTTGGTAATGATTATAAAATAGTTTTTATTGATTATAATGCATAATCACATTTATGCTGTTGTGTGTGTGTGTGTGTGTGTGTGTGTACAGTATGTGTGTGTGTGTGCGCGTGTGTGTGTGTGTGTGTGTGTGTGTGTGTGTGTACTGAACCAAAGCATGTGGTTTTTCAGCATAATGACTCCTCAGTTGAACCCACAGCTCTTTCTAGTTCGTATTGAGACACAGACTCCACAACTCTACACCTTTTATCTGTTTATGTGTAAATTAAATGATGAGGTAACGTCACACACAGAACATCTGAGCAGCTGCTTTGGTCCCTTAAAATGTGGACAAAGAAGAAATTTACCTTGATATCCAGATGGTTAATTTGTTGTGTACAATAATTATATTTATATTTATCACATACAGCTCAGATGAGCATGCCTGTGTGTGTGTGTGTGTGTGTGTGTGTGTGTGTGTGTGTGTGTGTGTGTGTGTGTGTGTGTGTGTGTGCCACCCATACTTTGTTGTTTGTGAATGGACTGATGTTGACTATTAATTATGTATTACATTTAACATGTGGATTATTTGTATGGATGTGCGTCTCTAGTAAATAATAACCATCAAGTATTTGAACAAGCCGTGATATAAATAATCATTCACATTTCAATATGTTGAAAGAAAATCAGTGGGAGTCAGTGTGGATGAGTGTCACATCTGTGCCACCGCAGTCACAGGGAATAAGATCTCGCTCGCCGGACTACTTAGCCAATGCTTTGTCTTCCCCTAGTGTGTCTACGTGTGTACATGTTTCACTTTAGCACTAAATTAAGTTCACCTTTGTCTCCCCTGTGTGTCTCCCTATTTATTCCAGCCAAACCCTAGCAATTTGTCCGTTCACTGTTCAGCATGTCTTTGTTATGAGTTCCTGGCTACGTGTTTGTGTCCTCTTTTCCCCCAGGATTAAACAGTGTCTGCAGGTTGGGGCAACCATTAGTTTGGACGTTCCGCTGTCAAAGTCAAGGCTACGAAGTGATCAGCCTATTTTTCGTTTTTTCCGTTAATTTTTTGGTTTTGTGTTTTTCCTTGTTTTGTTTTGCCAGCCCACCTGCAGATCCAACTGGGGGAGTCATCTTTGGGTTTTTGTTCCTATTGTTTGTATGAAAGACATTACTCTTTAAGGAAAAGAAAAAATAAACTAAGGAGTTAACCCTGCATCTTCGTCCCGTCTCTAAGTACCACGCAACCATGACAATGACTGTGATTCAACTGATTAAATAAACTATAATAATAATAATAATAATAATAGGGTTATCTGTAATTTATAGGTAACTGGTAATATGTCAGTGCAGATTTCCACAGAGATCAGATTGTTGTTTAGACACACAGCTGGGAATCTCCAGAGAAATCTCTCTCTCTTTAATATTAACAGAATTATAACTGAGTTATAAAAGAGTAAAACATGAGTAGAGTCATGGGCTGTAATACGTCTGTTTCAACTGTTCTGAGATCAGTTCAGAAGAACAATGCCACTAAAGCAAATTCAGCACAGTGTTAATAACCTATTAATAATTAAATAATATCCGCTCAAATAGTTAGCAACTTCAGGTTCATACTGTACATTTTATCATAAAACTTGCATGTTTGTGTATCAGTCATATAAAGAGTGATTATAACAGCGCTGTGCCACGGGAGTAACTACGTCCAGGTCACAGGGACACACTGGAGAGTCACAGAGAGGTGGACACCTGAGGCGTGTCTACCCCATTAGACACCTGAGATGCTTTTCTCCTCTCTCTGCACAACTCAGACTGGATCTGCAGAAACGTCTTGTTTTTAGTTTCTGGCACAAAAAAGAAGATAAAAATGGCGACAAGACAACAGATCACCAAAAAGACAAGAAAACAGAACTGCTGCAGTCCATTCTGTATGAGAGAGAAAGAGAGAGAGGGAGAAATCTTTAGTTATTCTGGAGTATTATTTTTCGCATTACAGTTGTTATTATTTGCCCTGCCAATAAAACAAAGTGTTCCTCAAACGACTTGTTCTAATGTTCAGGATGGTACCTTGTCTGTAAAGGGGAGCTCTGTTACATTAGTTACAGTTCTACAGTAGGGCCGTACCACTATGAAGGGGAACAGCATGCTGATGAAGAAGAAGCTGAGCCAGTTGACCGAGCCGGCGATCATGTACGCTGCAGGGCGAGTGGGCTGAGTGAAGAGCTCTGTGATCAGAATGTTTGTTACGCCACCTACAGGACATGACATGAAGAGCACAATTATATACACACAGTGGCATCAACACATTACATTAAGGTCATGCTGAATTTGTTCATTAATTGATTCGTCTAGTGTTTGACCTGGCCCGAGGCCGAAGCTGAGGATGAAGGCGAAGATGCAGATCATGCTGAGATACGGCACCCAGGAGCTGGACTTCTAAAGGAGAAACAAAGTAACAATCATAATTAAATGTAAATCTATTTATGAATTTGTTTAATTAGTGAGGGGAAAAAAGACAAATTTGGACAAATCAGGAACAAAGTCATGTTAAACCAAATTCTGTAAATTCCCGACACCTTAAGCTCTGTGAGTCTCAGCCTGAGGCTTCTGTTCTGAAGTATAAAGCAGTGATAGTGTGGCAGGAATCGGCCTGGAGCTATATTAGTTAGTTCCCATACATTTACCATCAAAACCTAATCACACAATCTCAAAACAGACTTTATTGTGTTTTGTGTAAAGGTCAATGTTACCTGAAAGCTGAGTGTGAGAGTGAAACAGACACACCACAGGGACATGAGCAAGTACCCTCCAATGATCAGGGCTCGCCTTCCCAAACGCTCAATCAGTAAAGTCTGTAACACACAAACACACACAGTGAGGTCCAAAAATATGAGCCTGCAAAAAAGTCTGAAATCATTTATTAAATAATAAATAATAATTGAATTAACATCAACTAATGAAAATCAAGTAATTAATATTTAAGTTAGAGAAAGCGTACGACAGGGTGCCGAGAGAGGAGCTGTGGTGTGGTGTATGAGGAAGTCTGGAATGGCAGAGAAGTATGTTAGAGGGGTGCAGGACATGTATGAGATTTGGTGTGACAGAAGATTTCAAGGTGGAGGTGGGTCTGCATCAGGGATCGGCTCTGAGCCCCTTTTTGTTTGCTCTGGTGATGGACAGGATGACAGATGAGGTTAGACAGGAGTCTCCATGGACTATGATGTTTGCAGATGACATTGTGCTTTGTAGCGAGAGCAGGGAACAGGTGCAGGAAAATCTAGAGAGGTGGAGGTTCGCTATGGAAAGCAGAGGAATGAAGGTTAGTCATAGCAAGAGAGAATACATCTGTGTGAATGAGAGGAACATAGGTGGAATGGTGAGGCTACAGGGAGCAGAGGTAAAGAAGGTGCAGGACTTTAAGTACTTAGGGTCAACGGTCCAGAGCTACGGAGAGTGTGGAAAGGAGGTGAAGAGGCGTGTATAGGCAGGGTGGGACAGGTGGAGAAAAGTGTCAGGTGTGTTGTGTGATAAAAGAGTATCAGCAAGAATGAGAGGTAAGGTGTAGAGGACAGTGGTGAGACCAGCGATGCTCTTCGGCTTAGAGACAGCGGCACTGAAGAAAAGACAGGAGGCAGAGCTGAAGGAAGCAGAGATGAAGCTGTTGAAGTTCTCTTTGGGCGTGACGAGGATGGATAGGCTCAAGAATGAGTCCATCAGAGGGACAACCCATGTGAGACGTTCTGGAGATAAAGTCAGAGAGGCCAGACTGAGGTGGTTTGGATGGGTTCAGACGAGAGAGTGTGAGTGTATCTGTAGAAGGATGCTGAGGTTGGAACTGCCAGGCAGGAGGTCTAGAGGAAGACCAAAAAGGAGATTTATGGATGCAGTGAGAGAGTACATGAAGTTAGATGTGGTGAGAGAAGAGGATGCAGAGAACAGGGCTAGGTGGAGGCAGATGATTCACTGTGGCGACACCTGAGAGGGAACAGCCGAAAGACAAAGAATAATAATAATAATAATAATAATAATAATAATAATAATAATAATGATATTTAAGATTCTGTAGGTTAATAGTTAAATGTAAGTGGATGTGTAATATTGACTATGTTTACATGCTTGACATGTTTCCTCTGGTCAACATAATTTGTAAATATGGTATTAGTTTCCATTGTTATGCTGATGACACATAGAGGGCACTGTGTGCCCAATATGTTTTGTTTTGTGTAGTTTTGTTTGTAGACACAGTTTCCCAGAATGCCCCTCGGTCAGGTGATGAGAGTGCTCACCTGAACCGAGGTAGCTCATTAGAACTTTCTATAAATAGCTGTTTGTTCTGGGAAACTGGGCCGAGCATTATTACTGTTGAATGGGCATTGCGTTTAGTTTAGTCTGTTTCAAGTGGGCATTTGCTTTAAGATGGCTCTAGTTTAGTGATGTTTATGTTCATTGTGCTCTGAGTTGTGGAGCTGTTCTGTTCGAGTGTGTGGTTAGTATGTCTCTTGTTATATGCAAGTTCTGTTCTGTGTGTTTCCCAATGTCTGTGTAAGACTCTAGCTTGGTTAGTTACTCTTGCTGTCCATATGTCTCCTTGTCTCTGTGTCTCCTAGTGTGAGCTTAGCCTCTAGCATGGTTAGCCCCTAGTAGGATTAGCCACTAGGAGGATTAACCTTTTGTGTGTATTCTATCTTGTATGTTTAGATACGAGTCTGTTTAACTAGTAACCATTGAACTACTAACTTGCTTAGCTCTTGGTCTGTCTAGTCTCCCAGTCTGTCTAGATCTTAGTCTGTTTAGTTACTAACCTGATTGGCTCTTACTCTTTCATACCTAGACTGTCTCGTCCCTGGTCTGTCTCGTCCTAGTCCTTTCAGCTCCAGGTTTTTGTTTCGCTAAAGAGCCGGAATGTCATGTTTTGTTTTGTTATTAAAGACTCTTTATGCTGATCTGACCCTCTGCACCTATGTCTGCACTTTTTTGGCCCATGGCAACTACAACAGCCAGAACTACCTGCAATACCACCTGGTTCCTGACAGACAGTTATATGTCTCAGCAGCACGCAGACCTGAGGCAGGAATCGAACCCCTGACCCTGGAGGTGCAAGTCCGAGTTTAACATCTCACTATGATCACAATATTTTCAATTGATCGTTTCTAGTTGTATCAAAGAATAAAAATCAGATGTTGCTTTTGAATTGTGATTCAGTAGAATAAATGTAAAAAACACACAAATGAAACTGACCTGGACAAATTAGTTGATAATTAAATTATTATTTATTATTACTCTTGTCAGCTTCAAGTTAGTTCAGTGACCATTGTGGGTTTCTCTATAAAGGTACCAACAATTGTGTCCCTGTGTGTGTAAGGAAAATAAATGTTTAGCATTTTAAGTAGTTAATATTTAAGATTCTACAGGTTACTAGTTAAATCTATTACACATCAGGTGATGTGTAATATTAACTCTGTTTACTCGTTTGTACAAAAGGTCAGATTTTCCTCATGTCTAATCTCTTCTACTAAAGTGCGACACTCCAACAGGCTCGACCGAACCTGGATCATCAGGTTTCACACAAACCTCTGGACTAAAGCATAAAGGGGATGAATAAATACTTAACTCTAAATAAAATAATAAATACTTAACTCTAAATAAAATAATAAATACTTAACTCTAAATAAACTAATATAAATATTTCTAGATTTCATTCAAGCTGCTGCTGATTTTATCATTTCTACTGAAAGCCTTAGTGTTACACTGAAAAAGAAACGGGAACATTTTGACTAATGAGCTCATTCTGTTTCATCTGTTGTATGTTTTGTTTGAGTCATTGTGAGTTTGTGACTTACACACGTCAGCGCTGTTATGCACTCGCACGCTCCGGTTCCCACCGTGACGTAAGGAATGTTTTTAGCCGGGATTCGAGCTTCACTGAAGACATATTCTGCATAGAAATAAATCTGACAGCGATGCAACTGTTACACACATTATAGAATACACACGAAAAGCTGGGGGTAAAAAGCAATATGTATCTGCACACCATGTATGGCTTGTTCAGTGTGTGTGTGTGTGTGTGTGTGTGTGTGGACTTTACAGCATTGATGCCACTGAGCTGCTGCGCTGTGCAGATGATGATGATGATGAAGATCGGCCAGCGAGTTCCGCGCTCAGTGAAAACCTGCCAGGGCTTTTTGGCTTCGATTCCTTCAGCACTGATCCGCTCTCGCTGCATGTCCTCCATCTCAACCTGGAAATGTTCTGCACCATGGAGTCGCCTCAGAGCTGAAGGAACCAAGACTCACACACACACACACACACACACGCACACACACACACACACACACACACACACACACACACACACACACACACACACACACACACAGACACACACACACACAGAGACATTACAGACACCAGAGAAATTGGATTCAGATGTGTGTGTGTGTGTGTATGCTTACACTCAGTGTGTAATTAGAGACAGTGTGTTTGAAGTCAATGTGTGATTAGAGTCTGCATGTTTTGAGCGTGAGTGTTGAGTCACTGTGTAATTAGAGATAGTGTGTGTTTAGAGGCAGTCTATGTTTAGAGACAGTGTGTTTGGAGGCAGTGTGTCTTTAGGGTCAGTGTGTATTTATAGGCAGTGTGTGTTTGGAGGCAGTGTGTGTTTGGAGGCAGTGTGTGTTTATATGCAGTGTGTGTTTATAGGCAGTGTGTGCTTATAGGCATCGTGCGTTTAGGGGCAGTGTGCATTTAGAGTCAGCGTGTGTTTAGAGTCAGCGTGTGTTTAGAGTCAGTGTGTGGTACCGGCGGTGCATGCAGCTTCCTCGGCTCGGTCGATCAGCAGATATCGTGGACTTTCAGGACACTGAGGCAAGAAAATGAGCTGAAGAACAGCAGGAACACACGGAGAGACGAGAAGGAGAGGCCAGTAGTCTCCACCCAATAGTTCACTGAAGACACACACACACACACACACACACACACACGCACACACACACACACACACACACACACTGCTATAGAACACAGATATTACAGGTAAAGTTTGATGAGGTTCCAGTCTTGGTCTGATGTTCAGACACTACTTGCTTCCTCTTGTTCAGATCAGATCAGACAGCAGAAGAAGAGACTCAGTGTGACTGGTGTGGAGATGACGACCGGATATTGTCTCCCTGTGTGGAGACATAAAGTGAACCAGACTCTGCATTTACACGAAGATAAAACTGAAGCGATCCTTTTAGGAAAAAACCTTGGTGTACTGCAGGCCGCGTATCTCAGTCTAACTACACTGATTGTTAAAGCAGGAAATACATCAACATTCTCTGACCTTGTTGACCTTTGATGTCTAAAGGACACTTAGAGACACTCACTCACCTTCCTCAGTAAGTCAGATTCCTGTTATGTTCTTATTCAACATGCTGCTGCCAGAGTGCTCACTAAATAAAATGATCACATGACTGCGGTCACATGACCCAACGTGCAGACCACTAAGAATCTTCATTGACATGTGACTGCTGTTCTCAGCTCCTTACACTGACTTCTGATCATATACAGGTTTGCTCATAAGATACTGTTTCTGGTGTACAAGTTGTTAAATTTGTTGTTAATTTTGTTGTTAATTTAAGTAATTCAGATGAACTAACCACATCACATCAGAACTTAGAATACTTTACTCCTCTTGAAACGAGGGAACTAATTTCACTCATCTCTTCTTCAAAATTGTCAACCTGTATATTAGATCCTATACCGACACATTTTCTCAAACAGATAGTACCAGCAATAATAGAACGCCTGTTGAAAGTAATTAACTGTTCACTCCAAGATTCTGGAAAAGGTAGTATCACAGCAGCTATGTTCACATCTACACAGAAATAACACAAATGAACTGTATCAGTCAGGATTTAGGCCTCATCACAGCACAGAGACAGCACTTGCTAAAGTAGTAAATGACCTCCTATTGGTCTCTGATCAGGGTTGCGTCACTATACTTGTGTTACTGGACCTCAGTGCAGCTTTTGACACCATTGATCATAGTATTCTCCTTCACAGATTAGAAAAGCTAGTAGGAATTAAGGGAACTGCCCTCTTGTGGCTCAGATCCTATTTGACTGATCGTTATCAGTTTGTAGATTTAGATGGTGACCATTCCTCATGTTCTCAAGTGGAGTTTGGTGTTCCACAGGGTTCGGTTTTAGGCCCACTGCTTTTTCCCTTTACATGCTTCCTCTGGGCAACATAATTCATAAACATGGTATTAGTTTTCATTGTTATGCTGATGACACACAATTATATGTCTCAGCAAAACCAGATGAGAAAAAACAGTTTGCTAAAATTGAGCAGTGTGTGCAGGACATAAGAGATTGGATGTTAGTTAACTTTCTTCTGCTTAATCCTGATAAGACAGAAGTTCTGGTCATAGGACCACAAGTAGCTAGAAGTAAGCTTTCTGATCACACTGTAACTTTAGATGGCCTTTCTGTTCCATCAAATGCAACAGTAAAACACCTTGGTGTGATTATAGATTCCAGCCTTTCGTTTGAAGCACATGTAGAAAATATTACCAGGATAGCTTTCTTTCACCTTAGATATATTGCCAAGATAAGAAACATATTGTCACTAAATGATGCAGAAAAACTAGTTCATGCTTTTATCACCTCTTATTTGGACTATTGTAACACCTTACTGTCTGGTTGTTCAACAAGGTGTATAAACAAGCTTCAGTTGGTACAGAATGCAGCATCGAGAGTCCTCACTAGAACCAGAGAATACGAGCACATCACCCCTATCTTATCTACACTGCATTGGCTACCTGTGAAATTTCCCATCGATTTTAAGATACTACTTTTGACATTTAAAGAACTAAATGGCCTCTCGCCACAGTATTTGAGTGAACTGCTAGTGTCTTACGATCCGCCACGCCTACTTTGATTAAAGAATGCAGGCTGCCTGTCAGTACCACGTATTATTAAAACTACAGCAGGAGGGCAGAGCTTTTTCTTACAAAGCCCCAAAGTTATGGAATAGTCTTCCTATTAATGTTCGGTACTCAGACACAGTCTCAGTGTTTAAGTCTAGGCTAAAAACCTATTTATTTAGCCAAGCATTTTTGTAAATAGATTAACCTTAGGTAAGGGAGCAGATCTGGGGGACTCATTGATTACTCAGGTTTGTTGACGGTGAGGTGATTGGTTGCTTTACATCACAGGGAGCCCTCATGTTTGTGTTTCCTTCTGGCTCTCCCTTTTAGTTATGCTGTTATAGTTAGTCCTGCCGGAGACCCTGCTTGCACTTTGCACTAATATACATTCACCTTATACATGTTGACTGTGACCAGACCTAACTGCCACCTCTCCTTATTTTCTGTTCTCTCCTCTTCTGCTCTCTCCTCTCTCTCTCTCCCTCTCTCCTTTCCCTCTCCCTGTCTCTCTGTCAAGCTTTACATGTCGCTCCTGAGCTGCCAGTGATCCAGACCCCTCTGCCCCTTGGACCCGTCTGAGTCCTGCTTCTGGTTGGAGATCTCGTCGCATGGATGCCCTGTGTGGTCTGCCTGGATTCGTGTTGTGGCTGGGGATGGTTTCCACGAAGACTGTCCTGTCCTCGATTGATGCAGACAGCTGTTCTCTGGGGAATTGTGACTTAAGGTGTTCGATAGCTCAGAACTGGAATTTCCTACAGTCTACCTGAGCCTTCAGGAGCAAACTGGACTCCTTTTAATTTTTATTTTAACACATCTCCTGTTATACTGAACTTCCAGTACACATTATTATGCTGATCAATCCCTGCTATCAGTTATCACCCAGATGAGGATGGGTTCCCTGTTGAGTCTGGTTCCTCTCAAGGTTTCTTCCTATTACCATCTCAGGGAGTTATTCCTTGCCACCGTCGCCCTCAGCTTGCTCATCAGGGACAATCTTATCATTTTGATTCATACACATTGCATACAAACTTACTTCCTTTGATTGTGTAAAGCTGCTTTGCGACAATGTCAATTGTTAAAAGCGCTATGTAAATAAAATTGACTTGACTTGACTTAAATGATTAAATTTCTTAAAAGCGTAAAGTATCACATTACTGACATGTCGGTCCAGGACTCGGATCATTAGGAGTGTGAAGCGGACTATTACACATATTACTACTTTTTTTTGTGCATTGTTACCTGGGATCTGTCTACCGGATTTCTGTACTAGTAACCACCAGTAGTCAAAGACTACTTGAAGATGTTAGACACGCCACTTTAGGCAAGCCAATATTATGCTTCCTTTAAACAAGTTAACATTTGTTCCTATTGATGTACGAGCTGAAATCACACTCAGATCCTGCAAGTCTGTTCTGTCTCACTTCTGTTCCAACATTGTGCTCAAACAGATTTATAGACAAAGTTGCAAAAAGAACAAAGAAGAGATCTTTTTGTTTTTGGTCTGGGTACACACACTGGAGAGCCATGTCAATGTTCACAAAGTATCAACTGAATTTCACGTAATAGATGCCCTTTAAACAATGATTTATTTTTTTATATATATAATAAGTGTATACACTCGTCTGTGTTCATTCCTTTAACATGCCAATTTCAGCATCAGATCATGGCAATAAAACTGCTACTTCACTCGGTGAGTCTGTGCGTTACCATGGCAACTCACAACTCGCTGTGAATCCTTCAAGAAGTATTTTTGTTGTTGGAGCAAAAACACTGATAATATTGAGGCCTATTGTGTTTAAAATGTCAGTCACTCAGTATTACTCTCTCATTTATACAGCTGTTGTGTACAAGCAGCGTAACATGCTGATACTCTGTGTCTGATTATTAATGAATTCATTACGATCTGATATATTCTGATTATAAATCTGATACTGACGTCAGTCCCATCACTTGTCCTGTTAGAATCCCTCCTGTGAGGAAAATGGACGTCCCCATCGCCATGGCACCACGCAGAGCACGGGGGGCGATCTCCCCTAGGTACAGCGGCTGGACACAGATCCCTACACCTGTCAATCACACACACACACACACACACACACACACACACACACACACACACAAACACACACACAAACACACACACACACACACTCGTCACTACTACTCGTCACTACTGCTGTATGCATGGCAGTTATTTATGTCAGACCCTGTGCAGTTTTACATCACAATGAGTGTTGCTCCATTTGTGGAGATGAGTC
This sequence comes from Clarias magur, assembly GCA_013621035.1. Taxonomy (NCBI): domain Eukaryota; kingdom Metazoa; phylum Chordata; class Actinopteri; order Siluriformes; family Clariidae; genus Clarias; species Clarias magur. The sequence continues at coordinate 141,903 of QNUK01000898.1, read as the reverse complement.
TGGTGTCACGCAGTGGTGAATTCTGGGTAATATTGTGTTTATGCTGTGATGATGTGTGTGCATTAGTGAATTGGGGTGAGGGGGGGTCCTGTGTGAGGGCTAAGCCAAACCTGAGATCATTTACACTGTGCAGTGTGTGTGTGTGTGTGTGTGTGTGTGTGTGTGTGTGTGTGTGTGTGTGTGTGTGTGTGTGTGTGTGTGTGTGTGTGTGTGTGTGTGTGTGTGCGTGTGTGTATTTTATTACCTGCATTTATCCCGCAGATGAAACGGCCAGCTATGAGCAGTTCAAATGCAGAAGTTTGGGAACTCAGACCCATCAGCACCGCTGCTAATACAGCAAACGAGTTGTTGATCAGAAGCGTTCCTTTTCTGAGAAAAGTTCAGAGCGAGGCTCATTTAGCCCAGAGGCTAAGACATGTGTCAAGTGACTTGAGCTCACATGGTCAGTTTGAGAGAAGCTTCACTTATGGATGTGGAGTTCGATATAAGATTAGTGTTAGGTTTTTGTTAGTATATGTTCCTTATAAGGCAATACTTCCTAAAGCCTGTGTCTGGACGGATATTCACGCAATTCCTCTGTCATTTTTCACTCTGTAAAATGTTAATGACTTTCTGTTCTTTGATGTTACAGATGTGACAGGCGTCTCCAGTGTGGCTCAAGACTTAAATAATCTTCCTCTCTGGTCTCAGCCCATTAGCTCGGCTCTCAGCTCTTCAGAAGTGATCCAGTGATGTTGTATGTTTGTGTGTGTGTGTGTGTGTGTGTGTGTGTGTGTGTGTGTGTGTGTGTGTGTGTGTGTGTGTGTGAGAGAGAGAGAGAGAGAGAGAGAGAGAGAGAGAGAGAGAGAGAGAGAGAGAGAGTGATTAGGACTCACCTTCCATAGCGCATGGCTAGTGAGGCTCCAACTGAAGCTCCCACCAAACCCCCGATGGTGAAGATGGAGACGATGGAGGTCCAGAGCAGTGTGAGGAGGTTTGCTGAGATCTGTGTGTTATAACGCTGCATCCAGGTCTGATTAATAAAGAGCTGCACTTCCTGAACACACACACACACACACACACACACACACACACACACACACACACACACACACACACACACAGGATTGCACTTACCGTACAGTGGATTTAAATATAATTGTGCACCATCACAGTGATATTCATTATAGCCTTAATACAGCACATACACACACACACACACACACACACACACACACACACACACACACACACACACACACTTGCCTTGGTTGGAGCATTTATAATAGACAGATTGTAACCATATTGAAAACTTCCTCCAATTCCTGCCGCCCAAACCGCCATCAGCAGGGTCTTACTGGGAACCTGACAATATACACACACACACACAGACACACAGACACACACACACACACACACATAAAAAAAAGAGATCCAAAGGTCTGATTCAGGTCGTGAAATTTGAATGTTTTTTTTTTTTTTTTTTTTGGAAATAAACAGCAGAGGTTAGAATTGTAAAATCTTTAAAGCAGATAATGTACAGGTGTAAAATCTCAGCTGTTTAATATTAGACAGTCTGCACGAGTCCCTGGTTAACTGTAAGTGGACGAGTAACATTAACCCTGTTATGTTAACTCTTCTGTACAAAAGGTCAGATTTTCTATGTGTCTAGTCTATTCTAGTTAAGTGTGTGATCAGACCACAATCAGACGGATTCGATCTAAAGCAGATCAACAGATACAACCAAGAAACTCTGAAATTCAGTTAAATATTTCAAAAGTTCTACTTTTCATTATTATTATTATTACTATTATTATTATTATTATCTTACCTTTTTTTTCTGTGGTTTTCTCAATAAAGTTTGTTTCTCTGTATCTTCTTTTTTAGTCATTATGAACAGCTCGTTCAATGAGGTATAACAGCTCAACATTCATGTGATCGTGTGTGTTTGTGAGAGAGAGAGTGAGTGAGGGTGTGTGTGTGTGTGTGTGTGTGTGTGTGTGTGTGTGTGAGTGAGGGTGTGTGTATGACCTATAATGTCTTAAAGTTTTAATATATTGTAACACACACACACACACACACACAGCCACTCTGTAACACACTCACGTTTGTCCTTCCTCCTGCTGATCCGTCATGTTCAGTCATGATGCGGTCTCCGTGATTTGGCAGAAATTAGTCGAGCATGTGAAGACTTGGCAGGAGAAGCAGCTTTAATACTGTAATCTGTGTGTGTGTGAGCGTGTGTGTGCGTGTGTGAGTGTGTGTGTGCACCCGGGGCCACTCAGCTGACTCACATGTCACAGATGCTACACATCTGACAGTCTTTTTTCAAATTGGTTCAAATTGAGTTTAAAGAAAAATCAGGGATTGTAAAGGAGAAATAAAATGTCTCAAATCTAGAGACGTGGGATTTTCCTAAAGAAACAAGCTTCATACAAGTTCTATATACACACACTACTAGTCAAAAGTTTGTATACCTATGGTCATTCCTCATTGTTTATTTCTCTCTACACTGTAAAACAATCCTGAAGGCGTTTATCCCAAATACACAATAATCTCCTCTGGACAGTTGATATTGAGATCCTGGATGGCAGCTCATCACCTGAAGATCAATCTGAGTAAAATCGAACTGTTGTTCATCCCTGGTGACTCATCCCTAGGTCAAGACCTTGTGATCTCCCTGGACAACAATCAAATCACTCCTTCAGCCACTGCCCGCAATCCATGGACAATCATCTGTCATTTTCCCCACACATCGCTAACATACTCGCTCTTGTAGATTTCTTCTTTACAATATCAGATGAATCCACTCATTTCTTTCTTCACTGGCTACTCAGGTGCTTGTTCAAAAATGGTGCTTATTTAAAAAATGGACTACTGCACCTCACTCCTGGCTGGTCTGCCTCTGTCCACGATTTGTCCTCTGTAACTGATCCAGAATGCAGCAGCACGTCTCGTTTGCAACCTTCCCAAGTTCTCCCACATCACCCCACTCCTCCGCTCCCTGTAGCTGCTGCATCAAATTCAAAACGCTGATGCTCGTCCACAAAGCTACTCACTTACCTTTCTGCTCTAATCACACCACGCACTGCACCACGTCCCCTCCGATCCTCCAGCACCACTCGCCTCATTCCACCATCTCTCAGGGATCGAGGACATTCATCCAGACTCTTTTCTGTTCTGGCACCTAGGTGGTGGAACGAACTTCTTCTAGATGTCCGTACAACAGAGACTTTGACAATCTCTAAACGACGACTCAAGGCGTTTCTGTTTCTGAAGTACTTGGGCTAATTTAGGATGTAGAAAAAAAAAATCACTAAACAAAAATACTGTAACAGAGGCTGTGTCCAAACGTTTGACTGGCACTGTATGTAAAAATAGAACTCACATTGGAAATCTGTTGGGTTACATTCAGTTATACTTCAAGTTGGACTGATGATTAGCCACAGCATGGACCACCATGGGTTTGTACATGGGTTTGAGACATTCAGAACTCGAACATTTGTCAGAACTCGCTGTTTCAATGGTCTTTATGTTTCATGTTCTGAAGGAACAATTTTTTTGTCTGTCTGTCTGCCCAGACTGTGTCTCATCACACACAACTGTCTGTGCAGAATTTCCTGAATCTTCTGCAGTACTTAGATCTCTGCCTGAAGTTTAATCTGCACCATCAGTGAAATCTAAATGTTGAGTAAAAGTGATGTTATGAACAGTTATGTGTGGGATTTAATAATCTACTTTAAATCAATCTACTAATGCGCTACTGTCTGAATGTAAACACACACCAGCACCAATAGATATTAATTAGAAAAGATAAAGTGAATATTTTTTTTACTGGGATTAGTTCATATTTTCACTTTGCCTGAAATAACAGCGGTGAAGTGGTATAAGTGAATTTTAACACGCTGGACTCGTTTTAAGACAAAACGTCATCTTTATCCGAGCTACTTTTTCCATTTCTCACAGTAATATCACAGCTCTCTCTCTCACACACACACACACACACACACACACACATCAATGTTCAGAAGACCTTTTTTTTTTTTCAAAAAAAATTTTGTAATTTTTTTTTTTTTTTTTAATCGTTCATCAGGTACATTTGAATGTAAATGAAGTTACAGAAGCAGACGGAGCGGGCGGAACCATTGTTGGTTAGTATGTGTTTCCGGGTGAATGTGGGATGACACGGACACACTTCCTGTGTTCCTGTGGATGTTGCAGCGGCGGCTTTTCTTTAGGGATGGAGTTTGAGTGAGACTTGGATCTGCAGGACCAGAGTGTGAGGAGAGCAGGGAGTGTACCGCGGTGCAGTGTGGCAGGGTCCACACTCCTTATCTCCAGGAGAGGACTGTGACTGTGTGTGTGTGTGTGTGTGTGTGTGTGTAAAGCCCGCGCGCGCCGACATGAAGCTGCTGAAGCCGAGCTGGGTGGCGCACAATGGTAACCTCACCTCACAACTCTGTTTATAACGCATTATAGCGCTGCTCATAAGTCACCCCGCAGTGTTCATCACACACACTCTTCATCCTGCACCATCACTCACATTCTACATAAACACACTTAGTTATACCGCGCTACGTTACTCTAAGCGCTCGCTCCTGAATGCGCATGCGTCAGAGTTTACGGAGTTTGAATTAATAACGTGTATGCAGGGGTGTTCAAGTCAAACCGGGACTTTTATACCAGAACTCAGCTTAATATACAATAATAACAATCAAAAGTTAGTGCTTAACATCCCCCCCACACACACTCAGTTCAGAAGGACTTTATCCTCCTGAATGTTAACAGAAAATTACTTTGTTGCCAAAGCAACAATAAAACATTGATTCCATTATAAATAACAACAGTCTGAATTTATAAATATATATATACAGTATAAGCTGGAGGATCTCGGCTCGTCTGCTGTACACGTCACAGTGTTACACTCACACACCTTGTCTGTCAGGTTCAGTCTGCTCAGTTACTCTCACTATTACAGATTATAACCATTACACACACACATACACACTCAGTTTCACCATCACTGTCTTGGGTTTTCCGTATTTGTACTGTTGTCACTTTGCCACATAAAAAATGTACTGCAATTAATTAATTTATTATTTTATTTTATATTTATTTTCCCCTGAATTTCCTCCTCGACACTCGGAGGCTCCTACATTAAGGCAACTTATCCCAGTCAGTCAGGGAGGGACAAAGTCTCCCACAGAGTCTCTGACAGATGGGACTGGGTTTGGACCTGCGCTCTCGGGGTGTCAGAGCCTCCAACCCCCCCCCCCAAAGATGGACTAGGATGTCTCATTAATAACTAAACTCCTCCTTTTGCAGGCAAGCCGATATTTTCAGTTGATATTCATCCAGACGGGACGAAGTTTGCCACCGGGGGCCAAGGTACGCGCACGCACGCACACACACACACACACACACTTTAGTTTTATATGTGTGGAGCTTTACACAGAGTATCTGGTCTCAGGAGGAGACGACAAACTCGTCATGTGTAAAGAAGTTTTACACTCTCACAGTGTGACGTGTCTCTCTACAGTCACTGTCGTCTCACTCCCTCAGCTGTCTCCCCGAGTCAGACTAGTGGGGGTGGCTCTAATATAGTATAATCACGCAATAGTGTGTGTGTGTGTGATTGACAGGAGAGGACTCTGGGAAGGTGGTGATCTGGAACATGGCTCCGGTCCTGCGAGATGAGGACGAGAAAAACGAGAACGTCCCCAAGTTACTGTGTCAGATGGACAACCACCTGGGTACAGAGGAAGAGTGTGTGTGTGTGTGTGTGTGTGTGTGTGTGTGTGTGTGTGTGTTGGATACAGATGTATAATGTATCTGTGTGTGTTGCAGCGTGTGTAAACTGTGTGCGATGGTCCAATAACGGTCAATATCTGGCCTCCGGAGGAGACGACAAACTCGTCATGGTGTGGAAGAAAGCAACGTGAGACACACACACACACGCACACACACACACAAATACACACAAATACACAATAAAAATCCTGACAGTTGAGATGTGTTTCAGGTTTATAGGCCCGAGTACAGTGTTTGGGTCGAGCAGTAAACTGGCCAATGTGGAGCAGTGGAGGTGTGTGACCATCCTGAGGAACCACACAGGAGGTAGTGTGTGTGTGTGTGTGTTATCAGTTTACTGGATACGTTTCAACAGGGAACCTTTAGTTCTGTAGAAAAGTCTGGTGTATTTTGTGTGTGTGTGTGTCAGACGTGATGGACGTGGCCTGGTCTCCTCATGACATGTGGCTCGCCTCCTGCAGTGTCGACAACACCATCGTCATCTGGAACGCACGCAAATTCCCTGGTGAGTGATGAAGGGGTCGAGGACGGGGGGACTGGGGGAGGGGGAGGGGGGAGATGGTGCAGTAACTGTGTGTGTGTGTGTGTGTGTGTGTGTGTAGAGATGGTGACCTCACTCTCGGCTCACTCTGGGCTGGTGAAGGGTTTATCCTGGGACCCTGTGGGGAAATACGTGGCGTCTCAGGCAGACGATCGCAGCCTGAAAGTGTGGAGGACCATCGACTGGCAGCTGGAGGCCAACATCACTAAACCCTTCTCTGAGGTACACACACACACACACACACACACACGCAGGGTGATGATTTCTTTATTAGACGATGTGTTGATGGTGTTCAGTCCTCCAGCAGCAGGTCAGAAGGACTCGGGTCAGAGTTCGCAGACCTTCACAGATTTTTCTTTAGAACGTAAATAATGATTGTTTGTAGAAATCTCAACTATCCTCCACCATTTTCTTATGTTTTTATGACTTTTTTTTTCCGTGGCAGTATATAATTTCTCATTCATTTTAACGCAAAACTATTAAGAACAATATCATTTACCCATTTTGTAACATAAATATTAATGTAATTTCAGCTAAATTTCCATATAAATTATAAAATATAATTTTTTTAGTACTGTAGAGAGAACAGAAAGCAGCTGTAGAGGAAACACAGATCGGGATTTTGAATTATTACTGTTTTTACGCTACTTGTACCGAATAAAAACACTAAAAAAGTTTCTGTACAGTGAACAGGTTTATCTTTATTTATTTATTTATTTATTTATTTATTTATTTATTTGTTCGTTCGTTCGTTATTTATTTTTAAAGTTTAGTGTAAGAAGCTGAATTCAAAATTAAGTGAAAGTGTTTGGGGGAATAAACATTAAATAGAAAAATAAATAGACATTTACAGGCATTTTTTTTGCCCTCATTCAAAATGTCCAGTTTTTCACACTTCATGTGTGCTCTGGGAACATAAGCCTCGCCCGTTTAGGGTGTCGGCTGTATTTGGGTTCCTCTGCACTGATTTGGACGACTCGCACACACTCTCTCACACACACACACACACACACGCTCCAGCATGATCCCCTGGAGTTCCCTCTGCTCTCTGTGTTCAGTGTGGAGGAACCACTCACGTTCTGCGTCTCAGCTGGTCTCCCGACGGTCAGTACTTGGTTTCGGCCCACGCGATGAACAACTCGGGTCCGACGGCACAGATCATCGAGCGAGATGGCTGGAAAACCAACATGGACTTCGTGGGACATCGGAAAGCCGTGACTGTAGTGGTGAGGGAGGAGCTTACGCTTTAATTACAGCTGGACGTCCTCGTAAAGAGACTGAGCGCTCGAGTTTACTTTAACAGTCACTCTGGTGTGTGTGTGTATGTGTGTGTGTGTGTAGAAGTTTAACCCTAAGATTTTTAAGAAGAAGCCGAGGAATGGAAGCTCCTCTAAACCCACTAATCCCTACTGCTGCTGCGCAGTGGGCAGTAAAGACCGCTCGCTCTCCGTCTGGGTAACATCACACACACACACACACACACACACACACACACACACACACACACTGGTTACTTCCTGTTCTGTACACACTCCTGTAATGTACTACAGGATATATTTTTGAATGCTGTGTGTGTGTGTGTGTGTGTGTGTGTGTGTGTGTGTGTGTGTGTGTGTGTGTGCGCGCAGCTAACCTCCCTGAAGCGCCCTCTGGTGGTCATTCATGACTTGTTTGACAAATCCATCATGGACATCACCTGGTGAGGAAAAGCTCGCTCTCTCTCTCACACACACACACACACACACACCTAAGTGTAATAAGTTTGTGTGCGCGCGTGCAGGACCCTGAGTGGTTTGGGGTTGTTGGTGTGTTCGATGGACGGCACTGTGGCTTTTCTGGATTTCTCTCAAGATGAACTTGGAGATCCACTTAATGAAGAGGAGAAGGTATAACCACACACACACACACACACACACACACACACACACACACACACACACACACACACGGTTCATGACCCCTGATGTATTTTTAATTTTTATAGAATACTATTCATCAGAAGATGTACGGGAAGAGCTTGGCCATCACCACGGAGACGCAGCTCTCCTCCACCATCATCGAGAATCCTGAGATGCTGAAGTACCAGCAGGAGACCCGAATCTCCAGTGGAACCCTGGGGTCCAGCGTAGAGACGCCTCTCCCTAAACTGAGCAGTGTGGTGAACGGAGAGTCACTGGAGGACATCAGGAAGGTACACACACACACACACACACACACACACACACACACACACAGACAAAGAGGGAGCCTGACATATATATATATATATTACCTGTGCATTATCTTTTAACTATTTTAAACATTATGTCCTGTTACATGCATTTATGATCATTAGTGTTATTACAGAATATTTCAGACTCCAGTTGGTTTTCCGCTCATGTGTTTCACGCTGACGTTACAACTGAAACACAGTGATACGTGATTAAAGACGTTTTTTCACATTAAGACTTAAAACTGTTCCAGAACCTTTTGAAGAAACAGGTGGAGACGAGAACTGCAGACGGGCGGAGGAGAATCACACCGCTGTGTATCGCACAACTGGATACGGGGTAACGTGTACACACACAAACACACACACACACAATAAAATAACTGCAATGAAGGGATTCGCTCTGAATGCCTAAATGTGGATTAAACTGTGTACTTGTGTGTGTGTGTGTGTGCGCACGCACAGGGACTTCTCCCCCGCTCTGTTTAACAGCGTCCCCATCCTGCCTGGCTCCTCGGTCACTCAGCTCTCGTCCGACTCGAACACTTCGCTCAGTCTGAGAGTCACACACGACACACCGGCTCCGTCCCAAACCAAATCCACTCAGGAGGCGGCGGCGGCCGCGTCCCAATCCAAGGGCACCGCTGACAATAAGGACGGGTTTGTGCTCCTAACCTGCTGTATTTTAGACCCAGAGTGTGTGTGTGTTACTGTTGAGTGTCTCACTACCTGTCTCTCTCTGGACATCTTTCTGCTGCAGCGCTCTGAAGTCTCCTTTGCTGCTCACTGCAGCCTCTAAGATTGAGCCGATGAAGGCCCTGGACTCGCGCTTTACTGAGAGGTCAAAGGTCACACCAGGGCTTAGTAGTTCACCTGCTGCTGTAAGCACCGCTCCTGTGGACAGGTAACAATGACGTCACTGCACTTATTTCTTTATAACGGTGTCTTTTTTTTATTTCACTACACAGTTGTGCAGAAAATCACAATCGTCTCTCTGTCTGTCTCTGTCTCTCTCTCTCCTCCTGTCCCCAGGATGAAGGATGGCACCGGTGGACGGACTGAAGGACTGAAAGACTGGAAGGCGAGAGAGGACTCGAGCAGTGACAGTGAGGAGAAGGCGGTGCAGAAGGTGGCCCCCCCACTGGCCAAGCGCAGGAATGACTTGGATGGAGGGGAAGTGGTGGAGAAACGGAAGAAGGGACGACCCAGGAAGGACTCCAAGATGATGATGAGTGTCCCTCAGGTGTACGCACAGGTAGGTGCACACACACAAACACTCGCATTTAGATTTACATGATGGTGTTTGGCGGACGCTCTTATCCCGAGCGACTTGCGTTTTTATCTCATTATACATCTGAGCAGTCGAGGGTTAAAGGCCTTGCTCAAGGGCCCAACACGGACAACCTGGGACCTTCTGAACCGTAGTCAGGGTTCACCCCTTAACCACTAAGCTCCCGCTGAACCCTGACACACACGCACACACGCGCGCGCACACACACACACACACACACACACACACACAGACGAGGAGGGGGCGCTGTGGGACCAGTGCGCTGAGTACACACAGGCATTAGAGTATGAACACAACGTGTGTGTGTGTGTGTGTGTGTGTGTGTGTGTGTGTGTGTGTGTGTGTGTGTGTGTTGGGTTTAGACTCCGGTCCCAGTGGATAAGGAAACTTCCCGAGCGTCGGCCCCTCTAGCAGCGATTAAACTCCACACACCTGCAGTACAGAAATCATTTAGCACACAGGTAACTCACACTCACACATTCTCACACACACACACACACACACACACACACACACTCACACACTTTCACACTCACTAACACACTCACTCTCTCGTACACGCTCATCCTCTCTCACACACACACACACACACACACACATGCTCTCTTACACACACACACACACACATGCTCTCTTACACACACACACACACATGCTCTCTTACACACACACAGTCCCTTTTTCTCTCTCTCACACACACACACATCCCTATTTCAAACACATCAATGTGTCCTCTTTTTTATTCTCTAGATAAATACTGTGTGTGTGTGTGTGTGTAGGTGGGCTCAGACCCTGTTGTGTACCTGGAGGTGGATAACGAGTTGTGTGTGGTTGCTGGTTCTCGGATCAGTCAGCTCCGCCTCAGCACGAACGGCCGGGACTGGAACACGGTTCTGACCAGCCGCGTTGTGACAGCGACGGCTAGCAGGTACAGGTGCACACACACACACACACACACACACACACACACACACACACACACACACACACACTCTTGTTTGTCGTGGCCTTAACATCTCACCCCTCACAAATGCCCTCCCCCCCCTCTGTCTCCGTAGCGACGTGGTTGCCGTGGCGTGTGAAGACCGGACCGTCTCTGTGTTCTCTGCGTGTGGGCGGAGACTCGTCCCACCAATTATGCTCTCTGCACCAATCACGGTGCTGCACTGCTCCGCCCACTTTGTCATGGCACTAACTGCATCAGCCACCTTGTCTGTCTGGTACTTCCCCCGCCCACTTTGGTGTGACATCACAGCCCCCTGAGAGTAACGTTAATGAGTTTAGTTTGGACTGTGATGGAGCGTGTCCTCAGCTTTTATAAAGACAAACACAAACATAACACCAAGCTGTCAGTATCTCTAGCAGGGTTATAATGTATTAAAGTGTGTGTGTGTGTTACAGGGATGTTCAGAAACAAGTGGCTCTGGTCAAAAATGAATCACTTAACTCTATTTTATCAGGTGAACTACTTCACACACACACCTGACCCTCTCTCCCTCCGTCTCTCATGTCTCTCTCTCGACGTCTCTCATGTCTCTCTCTCTCTCTCTCTCTCTCTGTTTGTCTCTCATGTCTTTCTCTCTCTCTCTCTGTTCGTCTCTCATGTGTCTCTCTCTCTCTCTCTCTCCGTTTCTCATGTCTCTCTCTCTCTCTCTCTCTCTCTCTCTCTGTCTCTCATGCTTGGCTTTTTCATTTATTTTTCTCTCCGTATATTTACACTTTCTCTCACCCTATCTCTCTCTCTCACATTCTTTCCTGTCTGTCTCTAACCGTACCCGTTTCACACTCCTTGTATCTTTCTAACAGTCTGTTTGTCCTGCAGGTTCTGATACAGTCGTGTCCTCCATGTTAACGGGACACGGTGTTCCTGTAGTCACTCTGTCTAACGGCCGGTCCTACTGCTTCAGCTCTACTATGGAGACATGGTGATATGCGCGCGCACACACACACACACACACACACACACACACACACACACACACACACACACAAACAAACACTTGTTCGATTGGTCGATTAGGCAACTGCATCAGAGTACAGGTGTTCCTAATAAAGTGGACAGTTCGACCTTGTTTGTCTTTCTGTCTGTGTGTCAGGAATCTGATCGTGGATAAGCAGGACACTTTGGTCCAGTGTGCAGACTTCAGTAGTTGTCTCAGTTCCCATGATGCACTGGGCTACACCGGACCTCTTGCCACCACTCAGGGACGGAACCTGAGGTACGAGCGCTCTGATTGGACAGTGACCTGCTGATGAGCTCTGTGATTGGACGGTTTCTGTTATCCTGTTCTAATCTGTCTGTCTGTCTGTCAGTGCGGGACGGTTAGCATCTCGTCTTTCGTCCACGCCTCATCACGTTCAGCAGGTGATGACTCTGTCCTTCCTGGAGAATCAGCTCTCCTCTGCCCGCGTCCTCCACTCCGCTAACGAGTACAGGCACTGGCTGCTCATCTACGCACGCTTCCTGGTCAATGAGGGTGAGGAACCCAGGATGGACGGAGAGATGCTGGGAGGGTCTCTGAGAAAGATACAGATCATGGATAGTGTGAGAGAAATGGGGACAGATATGACTGGAGAAAGGGATGAGTGTATGGTGGAGGGAGGAGTAAAGAAGAGTTTTGAATGAACAGATGCCCATATGTAGGGAGGAATCGGGAACCTCAGAGGGAGGGATCAATGACAGAAGGGGAGTAAAGGAACAGAGGATGGAAGGAAGACAGGAGGAGTGATGAAAGTGATAAAGTTTAAAATTATCATGTCATATCAACACTTAAATTATTCAGTGAGTTAAAAGAGGGCTTGATTGGGTGGGAGGGGTAAGTGTGTTTGTTTATTCAACACTGAAGCTCTTCTTTGTGTGTGTGTGTGTGTGTGTGTGTGTGTGTGTGTGTAAATATAGGTTATGAGCAGCGCTTAAGGGAACTGTGTAAGGATTTATTGGGGCCGGTGCATAAATCCAGCAGCAGTGCCTGGGAGTCCACAGTGCTGGTAAGTTTAAAGGTGAAATGGTGCCAATGATGGTAAACAATGATTATTTAATTAAATTAAATTTTATTTCTATAGCGCTTTTAACACCGGTCATTGTCTCAAAGCGGCTTCACAGAAAATGAAAAGAAAATTTATGTAAGTGTGTATGTGTGAGAAAAATGTGTCTAGATAATGAGATTGTCCCTGATGAGCAAGCTGAGGGTGACGGCGACAGTGGCAAGGAAAAACTCCCTGAGATGGTAATAGGAAGAAACCTTGAGAGGAACCAGACTCAACAGGGAACCCATCCTCATCTGGGTGATAATGGAGAGCAGAAATATATAACATCATGTGTAATGTAGCTGAAGGTTTCATATAACAGAAGTTCTTTAAATTAACATGAAGTCCAGTTCAGCACAGGGATGAGTCAGCAGGTTCAGAGGGCTCAGGAGCAGCATGTTTAGCTCCAAACCAACATGAAGCAGAATCCAGCTGGAGCAGGTTCTTCTCTGGATGCCTCAGGGACCTCGTAGGGTTGGTCTCTGTCTACTGAAGCTGGCACAATCTCCAGATGCCTCGGGAAGAGAAATAAAGTAGAGAAATAAAGAACAGGTGGAGAGAATTAGCGTAGCTGCCGTTCAGGTTAGATGTACTGCAGTATGAGGTAAAGGAATTATGTGTAAACCAGATTAAATAGATGTGTCTTGAGTCTACTTTTAAACTGGGAAACTGTGTCTGAGCCCCGAACACTGTCAGGAAGGCTATTCCAAAGCTTAGGAGCTAAATAAGAAAATGCCCTACCTCCTTTTGTAGATTTTGATATTCTGGGAACTACCAGAACTTCATAGTTTTCTGATCTTAAGGAGCGTGGTGGATTGTAACGTATCAGAAGACTGGTTAGGTATGTGGGAGCGAAACCGTTTAGAGCCTTGTACGTAAGTAATAGTAGTTTGTAATTAATTCTTAACTGAACAGGTAGCCAGTGCAGGGATGATAATATTGGGGTTATATGATCATATTTTCTTGATATGGTGAGAACCCTGGCGGCTGCATTTTGGACTAACTGAAGCTTGTTTATTGCGGATGCAGAACAGCCACCCAGTAATACATATTACAGTAGTCCAGTCTGGAGGACATGAATGCATGAACCAGCTTTTCTGCATCAAATACAGATGAAATGTTCCTAAGCTTGGCAATATTTCTAAGGTGGAAAAAGGCTGTTTTTGTGATATTGGAAATATAATTTTCAAAGGATAAGTTACTGTCTAATATGACACCCAGGTCTTTCACTGTTGAGCTGGTGGTAACAGTACATCCTTCTAAATGCAAGCTGAATTGTGGGTGCTGTTGTGTACTGGTTTTTGGGCCAATAAGTAATATCTCTGTCTTATCTGAATTTAGTAAAAGAAAATTATCGGTCATCCAATCATTTATATTTTGGACACACTCAGTCTAGACAACTTGGGTATTTCGTCTGGTTATGTGTAACTAGATCTAGATGTATAACTGGGTATCATCAGCATAACAATGGAAACTAATCCCATGTCTTCTAATGATGTTGCCCAAGGGAAGTATGTATATTGAGAACAGCTTTTGTTAGTCTAGTCACTGTACTAAATAAGAACCTGGGATTGTTTTGGTTTCTTGCTATCAGTTGGCTCATATGCTCGGCCCTAGCCGCTTTTAGAGCCTGTCTATAGCTGCACATACTGTATTTATACGCAGTTCGAAAAACTTCTAATTTAGTTTTTCTCGACTTTCGCTCGAGGTTATGGGTTGCTCTCTTTTGGGCGCTAGTATGACTGTTGTACCATGGTGCAAGTGTTTTATCTCGACTTGGTACTGGTAAAAATAGTGCCCATGCTGCTAGTCACTTCATCTAAATCGTCTGCACTTAGGGCTCTGATAAGAAATTGGGACAGATCCAGCAGATTACTTGTGAATCTGTCTTTAGTAGTCGGATTAATATTTCTACCGAATTGATACCGTGGGGAGACACAGCTAATCTGTTCTACAGGTAGAGTATATAGCAGGAGGTGATGGTCTGTGATATCACTTTGAGGTAGAAGCTCTATATTAGAGACATCTATACCATGGGATATAAGTAAATCTAGCATATGATTAAAGCGGTGAGTTGGTCTATTTATATTTTGTTTAACCCCGAAGAAATTTAGTAAATCCATAAATGCGAGTGCTAAAGCGTCGTTAGCATCGTCTACATGAATATTAAAGTCTCCTACTATCAGCACTTTGTCAGAGTTAACCAATATGTCTGACAGCAGATGTCAAAACTCTTTAAGAAAATCTGCATATGGCCCCGGGGGTCTGTACACGGTGGCAAGGGCAAAATATGTTTATTATGTAATTCGCTGAGTGCAACATTAATGATAAGCACCTCAAACAAGTTGAACCTGGGCCTTGTTTTCTGAGTAACAGTGAGAACATCATTGTAGATAGTTGCGACACCACCACCACCACGACCAGTTAGACTGGGCTTGTGCATATAGGAATATCCTGACGGAGTGGATTCATTCAGACTAATATATTCATTTGGTCTAAGCCAGGTTTCAGTAAGATAGAGTGCGTGGAGACAGTAATCTGAAATCATTTCATTAACAATAGGAATAACAATTATCAGGGAACATAATGGATGACAAGGCAAAATAAATCCAATAAGAGGCGGAGTGTATTAGCTTAAAGACCAGTGCAGCTTTACCTCACTGTGTGGAATGTATTCTGTCACAGTGAATATGAATATGTGGGAGACTTTCATGCTTAATTTCAGGACATTTACATCTATATCAGTATCAGGTAAGTAGTGTAGAAACGTGCGGCTTTCCTTTTTTGGAGGAACCAAAATTAAAACAATCAAAGTAATTTGCATTTTTACACTTGGTTGCAAATCTGGATGCAGTAGACATCACCAGATTCTGGCTTTCTTCTTCTTGGTGAAGCTCTGCCAGGTCAATTCAAGTCAATTCAATTTTATTTGTATAGCGCTTTTAACAATTGACATTGTCGCAAAGCAGCTTTACACAATCAAAAGAAGTAAGTTTGTATGCAATGTGAATGTGTGTATGAATCAAAATTGATAAGATTGATCACCTGATGAGCAAGCCGAGGGCGACGGTGGTTAGGAAAAACTCCCTGAGATGGTAATAGGAAGAAACCTTGAGAGGAACTAGACTCAACAGGGAACCCATCCTCATCTGGGTGATAACGGATAGCAGGGATTGATCTGCACCCATACTGTGTAAGACTGCCAGGTCTTTCCTGCTGCCGTCTTCACTTTGTCTCCTCTCGTGGTGTTTTCTTCAGTTTTACCTTCAGTAATTTAAGTGAAGTTCCAAAAAATACAGCATATGTAACAATAAAAATGTGCGGTTGTCAGAATGTCTCATATAATCACTTGACACAGACAGGAGATGACATCAGAGCTACATTTTGTGTGTGTGTGTGTCTTCGTACACA
Organism: Clarias magur; assembly: GCA_013621035.1. Taxonomy (NCBI): domain Eukaryota; kingdom Metazoa; phylum Chordata; class Actinopteri; order Siluriformes; family Clariidae; genus Clarias; species Clarias magur. Next base: position 125,634 of record QNUK01000898.1, on the reverse strand, counting down.
GGGTGTGAGGAAGAGAGACCTGCTGATGGACGTGCTGCCTGTGGTGGGACAGAATCTACGATTTCAGCGTCTCTTCACTGAGTATCAGGATCAACTGGAGCTGCTTCGTCTCAAATAGCACTGCGCCCTTGGCCCTGCCCCTTAAACATCACCCCTCCCACTCTGCCTTGTCCCACCTCGCTAATTATTGGAGGTGTGAGTGTGAAGAGAAGAACTCTGTAGCTGTAGCAGAGCTGTCTCACCCACTCTGTATCTGTCTGTACCTTAACTGTAACCTGGATTAGAAAAAAGCCGAGTGTGCGACAGAGAGTGAAACAGTGCGAGTTTGTGTGTACAGCACTGATGATGGACAGCTTGAAGCTCCACCCCCACTCAGTTTTTGTATTGTACATGTTTGTAAACTTTTTTTCCCCTTTTTGTATTAAATGAATCAACTGACAAATAATTTAGAGGAAATAAATAGTTGATTAATTTTGTGTGTGTAATATAATAATAATATAATGTCACTATTATAAGATTGAAATAATAATGTTTTATTTATAGATATGATTCTTACATTCTGTGGGTCAGTTATTAATTGAGGATCAGTTCACATTTATAAAATTATTGCACCTGATTCTACATGAAGCCAGTGGAGGGAGCTGTGATGAGTTCAGTGTCACTATTATGAGATTTAAGTGATGTTTTGTGGGTTTTGATTCAGTTCACGTTAAAAAAATATTTAGGTAAAGTTGCAGACGTACTTTTGGATGTTCAAAAGTTACAATTTCTTTGAAAATATAGTTAAGGAATGTAGTGGATACAACCTGGCCATGAGAGAGCAGGGCATGACCTCACAGCGAGAGAGTAGGTATAGAAGACATGACTTTGCTGAGAGAGAGAGAGTGGGTATAGAGGACATGACCTCGCTGGGAGAACTGGACTTGGCACCGCACCTTGTGGGACACCAGTCAAGTAGTCTTTGTGTAGCAGATGTGTATTTTCTCCACCTGATATGAGGGAACGATCAGGTGAGAAACATCCCTCTGACAGGTAATGTCAAAGAATGGATATTTTTAAAGGTTGTAAAACTTTCTGCTTAATTATTTGATTGACCAGAAATCGGGAGACTCAGTGTCAGGGTACTCCAGAGAGATGATGGGTCAGTGTGTGTGCCTGCCTGTCTTTAACATGGGATTGGAAAAGCTAGCTTTTACCCTGATTAGTGCCAAGGGCTCACTGTCACACCACACATCCTAAAAATAAGGCTGTCAATAAAAAAACTTTCTTTATATTATGCCCTGCTACACTAATGCACGTATCCCAGGACTATCCATAACATAACGTAACATATCGAGGTTTTTGATGCACTGAGTCAAAATTGCGCCGGGGTGAAAGTGTCTGTTCAATACTCGGGGTCTCTGTAGTGGTTCGCTCTTCTTGGACTAGGATACAAAATGATCTCAATGAGTAATGTAAAGTTTGCAAAATCATTTGATGTCATTGTAAATTAATTAGATATTACACCTAGTGCTTATTCCATGTGTAAGATTGATGACTGAGTGCACCACAGACACGACAAGAGGTGAGGTTCTACTGGAAAAGTGTAGTTTTATTGGCAGAATAGGGGAATTTTAAGGAGGAAGGAAAGTGTCTCAGTGGCTGCAGCAGTGATCCCGACTTGTAAGGGGGCCTTAATGTCGAGAGCGGCCTTTTCTTTCGGCAGCCGGGTCGCGATGACTGGCCGTAACCGAAAGTGACAGTCCAGTGCAGCTCGTGCAATCCTTCAGCGGCTGTTTCTCGGCAGGCGATTAAACAGTGGTGTACAGTCTGCATGCCTTTAAAGTCCAAGGGGTGCATGGCATGGCCATTTCATGTGCCAGGTTCTGCTAACTTCCAAACGCTTTCTCCTGACCTCCGAGCTGAGCTTTACACCTCGATTTTAAAGAGCAGAGCAAGCTGAGGTCCATGGGTGATAATCTCCTGCCAGTTGTAACAGATTTAGCGTCCTCAACCCCTTTACAGTTTTGTGCAGCAGGCTCTCTCAATGATGCCATCACATCAGGAGCTAATATGAGGGTTGGGTACCAGTCTAGTACACAAGCCATCCGACTACAAAACACAAAGGGACTGGACTGATAAACACACACAAATCAATCAGATAAACTCAGTAACATTGGGCCTGAACTGATATAAACACATGCGCAAACACATTAATCACCAAATCGCCGCAGGTGAGCCACATCAAAAAATTGTAAAAATTGTTCATACCTACCTTAAACTGCTCTTTTTGCACAATATTTATTACTGTTATTATTACTGTTATTTGCACAAAAGTATTTTTTCCATCATTGCTGCTACTTTTTAGGAATGTTTACTGTTTCTCCTATCGCTACCTCAACTCACTACCTCATTACTACAGAACAGTAGGAAAGTAACGGATGACATTCACTCACGTTACTGTAATTGAGTAATTTTTTTTTTTGTGTACTTCTACTTTTTAAAGTAGTTTTTAAAATCTGTAATTTAACTTTTACTTAAGTGTGTCATGTTTGAAGTATTGTTATTCGCTACATTTTAAATCATATGCGCTACTGAGTAAAACAAATGAATGAAAATGCAAAAATAATAAAAAAAATATTCTGCTTTGTATAAATCAGGGGTGTCCAAATCCAGTCCTGGAGGGCCAGTGTCCAACACAGTTTGGTGCTTCTTCTTCTCAAACACAGCTGATTTAACTAATCTATTAATTACTAGGTTCAGTGGGTGTGTTTAGGTGTTGGTGAATTACAAAATGTGTTGGACAGTGGCCCTCCAGGACTGGATTTGGACACCCCTGGTATAAATGCTTGGTTGCGCGCGCGCGCGTGTGTATCGTGTCCTGGTCGCGCGCCGCTCCAAACTCCACTCCAGGTTTTCTGACTGTCCCCACATCAGCGTCTACCTGACCTTCCACACGGTTGCTTCCGCCCTGAGAGTGACGTCATCAACCAGCGCCACCATATATAAACCGGAGAGAGACGCGGGAAAGAGGAAAGAGATTGTGATTTTTGACTTTTGGTTGTCGTTTCTGGTTACATCTTTTTTTAACTACACTAGAATGCCTCATCCCACCCTGCTGTTAAAAATAAAATAATAATTTATAGGAAAAAAATAGATTTTTATAATGGTAGCTTTACTTGTACTTCAGTAAAATTTCACTGGAGTAACAGTACTTTTACTTGAGTACAAAATTCCACCACTGCTACAGAAGTATTGAAACGTGTCGTTGTTGTGTTGTCACTCTGCACATTTGAACGTGCACTTTGTATTGTCTCTTTTTGTATAAGACTAGATAGTTTTTCAGTTAATTTAAAATGTAAAGCTGTCAAGTCTGAGTTAGTCAGATAATTAGGTCTCTTGTGTAGCTAGCTAGTTCTGTTAATTTATGTTGTAAATTTGTGTTGCATGTATGTAGCACCTTGGTCCTGGAGGAACGTTGTTTCGTTTCACTGTGTACTGAACTGCATGGTTGGAATGACAATAAAAGCCTACTTGACTTGGCATAAATAATATTGAAATAACTATATCTCTAACTCAGTGTACCCTAACTAACACCTCATTTTTTAAATATTTATTTTCTTATGTTTTCTAAAATGATAAATGTTATTCATTGTGCTTTGTGCTCAATTGTGGACACTGTCAAACAGGTCACTAGATGGTGCTTATCGCTGGGAGGAACCTAAAACCCCACAGAGGCTTTGTATTCACACAGCTTCTTAAGCCTAAAAGTTTATCCTAGTAATGAAATTCTAAGAAAAACTTTAGAATTATGGCATTTTCTTAGAATTTTCCCTTAAATTTAGGATTAAATCTTAGTAAATATAAAAATTATTCACAAAACATTTTAGCCCTAAAAACAGCTCCTAAGGTAAAAATAGTTAAGAGTAGAGAGGAGGACTTTTAAGAGGGTTAAGAGTTTCTATAGCAGAGGACAAAATGGAGGAAAAAAGAAATATTCTCCAAACACTGAACGTGAAGCTAAAAGTAAACACTGCTCTTCTGTCCAGTTTGGTTTTCTTGTTGTTTTACTTCCTTACATCTCTCTTGGATTGTTGGCTACATACCATCCAAAAGTGCAACAGACTGTCCTGTGATCATGTAAACTGATAAAAGGTCACCATTTGCTCCCATCAATCTGAAATGGATCACAAGTAATAAAATCAGTTTAGTAAATAAATGTGCGAACTTTAATATAATTTAATTTAATAATATAATTTAATATAATGTGTGGAAAATGGTTGCTTCAAAGGTCGACACATTCAACATTTGTCAGTTAAGATATTTCGCCTATAACAGAAACTTTGTATAAAGTAGCCTGTAGTCATGATTATGCAATTTCATTATATACAAACATTATGATTTCACTGTCTGTTGCAGCAATTCAAGGACTTTGAGTGGTTGATAAAAAATGACCTCTGACCTCTGCAAAGGTCTTGAAACGAGCTCTTTGTGAAAATATAGAGTACATGATAATAGAATAAACAGTGAAAATGTTTGTATATAATGAAATTGTATAATCATGACTACAGGCTACTTTATACAAAGTGTCTGTTATAGGCAAAATATCTTAAAGCTAATTAAAACAGCCAAATGTTGAAAATGTGTTGGCCTTTGAAGCAACCAGTTTCCACACAGTAGTTACTATATTAAAGTTCTTACATTTATTAATAATACTGATTTTATTACTGGTAATCCATTTCAGATTGATGGGGTCTTTTTTTTTTTTTTACATGAACCAGTTTACATGATTGCAGTACAGTCTATTTTAGTTGCACTTTTGGATGGTTTGTAGCCAACAATCCAAGGGAGATGTAAGGAAGTAAAACAACAAGAAAACCAAATTGTACAGAAGAACAGTGTTTGGTTTTAGCTTTATGTCTAGTATTTGGAGAATATTTCTTTTTTTTCCGCCATTTTGTCCTCTGCTATAGAAACTCTTAAGCCTCTTAAAAGTCCTCGTCTCTACTCTTAACAGTTTTTACCTTAGGAGCTGTTTTTAGGGCTAAGATGTTTCGTAAATAATTTTTTATCTTAACTAAGATTTAGTCCTAAATTTAAGGGGAAATTCTAAGAAAATGCCATAATTCTAATATTTTTCTTAGAATTTCATCACTAGGAGCAACTTTTAGGCTTAAGAAGCTTTGTGAATACGGGCCCTGGTGTTGCTGATTAAGTCCTGCAGCCAAGCTAAACTCAAGCTAAAGTTTTGTGCTTCTTTGCTCCTAAATACAGGTGGGTTAATATTCCTCCAAATGAGATGTGAATACCCTTGAGTAAGACATAAGTGTGTTGAGAATCTGTGGTGGTAACATGAAAAGTAAGCACACTGTTAGTAGTTTTGCTGTAATGTTGTGAGAAAGATGTTTAGCTGAGCATTATTATGACCTGTTGCCAGTGAATTTGGTAGCATACGGAGCCATAGCGAGGTTAGAACCATAGGGATTGTTGCAATAGTAATGGCAGAAACTTTAAAGGGCTAATATACAGTACATATTGTTTTACTTTAGGGCACTGCATTTTTGTAGGTATGTGGTTGTCGAATATATGTACTAAGGTAGTCGGCATTTGAAACATATCATTTGATAATTTTGCTCGGTTATTTACTGTTTGAATTGCTATGTTTACTTTGTTTCATCTGGAGAAAAATGTGTGCTGTAAAACTGGAACTGTTGTTGAACTGAGCCAAATGTGTAAAATGTTTTTTTTTCATCATTTTGCAGTATTTTGAAGTATATTTTAATGTACAATGCTTAAATTATTGATGTCAGACTAGAGTCACAGGAGATATAAACGTGTTTTCTTATTATTGTCAACAATGAAGAGAGTCTAATTTAATTTCCATTTATTCTTTGCCATTATCTGTGGAATCAGTTTCGGGCCAACCTGTCTTTGGCCCCACCAATGAGCCAATGTTGGGCCAATGGACAAATTGACATTGGGCCAACCACTGATGCAAACATTGGACCAATGTATGCACTCCTGTTGGCCCAGTGTTGGCCCTTCAGCAGTGTGCTATCTGGGCTAGATTTAGCAAGGTGTGAAAAAAGATTTGGGCACACGCCCGCCATGAGAGAATTCATGACGCATGACACTAGGTGACTTCTTGACCTCATGAGAAAATACAGGGATTTGAACCAGTTAAAGGGACGTTTCTTTCTCTGAAGACATTGTTTCCTGTCACATTAGTCTCTGAAAAGTCTGAAAAATCATTTATCAATCGTTTATCTGTTAGAGGCTCACTGGGTTGTATGCAACCTCAATACATGTGTGATCCCCATGTTATGGTCAGTAGGTTAATGCACCATAGGAGTGATCAGACATCAGAGACCCTTGAAAACAGGACACATCAATATGTAATAAATCACAGGTCTCACACACTGGAATGACTTGAGCATGAGATGTCAGTAGAGACCCATATTCAAGTCAAGTAGGCTTTTTATTGTAATTTCAACCATATACAGTTAGTACACAGTGAAACGAAACAACGTTCCTCCAGGACCAAGGTGCTACATACGTGCAACAACATAAATTAACAACACATTATTTTTTTTTTTTACATTTTTAAGTTAACCTAAAAAAAACAATAGACAAAGTGCACGTGCAGATGTGCAAACAAAGAGCTACATAACAGACACAACAAATGTAACACATAACAGTACTTTGTTTGATGAAGTATGAGTTGAGGTCGTGGGAAGAGCAGCAGTAAACAATTTGACATTGTGACAAGAATATAGTGTGCAAATAGCAGAGAAATAAATATTGTGCAAAAATTGCGAAGAGCAGCACAGGTAGGTAGGTATGAACAGATTGAGATGGATGTATATCAGTGTGATTGTGCATGTGTGTTTATCAATTCAGTCCAGATGTTATTTAGTTCATGTGAATGATGTGTGTGTGTTTTTGTGTGTGTGTATGTTTATCAGTCCAGTCCCTTTGTGTTGAGGAGACGGATGGCTTGTGGGTAGAAACTGTTACATAGTCTGGATGTGAGTGCCCGAATGCTTCGGTACTTTTTTCTAGATGGCAGGATGGTGAAGAGTGAGTGTGAGGGGTGTGTCCGGTCAGCCACAATGCTGGTGGCTTCGCGGATGGAGCGTGTGATGTAGATGTCCTCGATAGAGGGAAGAGAGACCCCGATGATCTTCTCAGCTGTCCTCACTATCCGCTGTAGGGTCTTGTGGTCCAATATGGTGCAATTTCCAAACCAGACAGTGATGCAGCTGCTCTGGATGCTCTCAATAGTTCCTCTATAGAAGGTGCTGAGAATTGGTGGTGGAAGCTGTGCCTTTCTCAGCCTTCTCAAGAAGAAAAGATGTTGTTGGGCTTTCTTGTGCAGAGAGCTGGTCTTGAGGGACCAGGTGAGGTTCTCTTCCAGGTGGACACCCAGGAATTCTTTACTTTTGACGATCTCCACAGAAGAGCCGTCGATGCTAAGTGGAGAGTGATCGTTCTGTGTCCTCCTGAAGTCAACAACCATCTCTTTGGTCTTGTCGATGTTCAGAGCCAGGTTGTTGTCTTTACACAAGTCAGTTAGCCTCTGCACTCTGTGTATGCTGACTCGTCGTTCTTGCTGATGAGACCCACCAAGGTTGTGTTGTCGGCAAACTTGATATGATTGGAGCTGTGTGTCGCTACACAATCATGAGTCAGCAGCGTGAACAGCAAGGGACTAAGCACGCAGCCCTGGCCGCCCCAGTACTCAGTGTGGTGGTGCTGGAGGTGTAGTTCCCGATCCGCACTGCCTGAGGTCTTTTGGTCAGAATGTCGAGGATCCAGTTACAGAGGGAGGTGTTCAGGCCCAACAAGCTCAGCTTCCCGATCAGGTGTTGGGGAATGATTGTATTGAATGCTGAACTGAAGTCTATGTACAGCATTCTGACGTAGGTGTCCTTTTCGAGATGTGTCAGTGCCAGGTGGAGTGTGGTGGAGATGGCGTCGTCCGTCAAATGGTTTGAATGATACGCAAACTGCAGGGGGTCCAGTGAGGGGGGGCAGCAGCGTCTTGATGTGTCTCATGACAAGCCGCTCGAAGCACTTCATGATGATGGGTGTGAGTGCAACAGGGCTGTAGTCATTGAGACAGGACACAGAAGACTTCTTCGGCACGGGAATGATGGTGGAAGACTTGAAGCATGTGGGAACGACGGCGCTACTCATATTCAATATCAGAGATATTGAAGATGTTAGTGAGAACACCTGCCAGCTGTTTTGCACATTCTCTGAGCACTCTGCCTGTGATGTTGTCTGGTCCAGAAGCTTTACGAGGGTTGACTCTTCGCAGAGTTTTGTTCACATCAGCCGTGGTGAAAACACAGCACCTCCTCGTTCGGAGGAGGGGTGGTCTTCCTCGCTGTCACGCCGTTCTGCATGTCGAACCGTGCGTAGAAGCTGTTCAGCGCATTCGGAAGGGTGTCGTCACTGTCACAGGAAGGTGATGAAGATCTGTAGTTGAAGTGCACGCAACTCCTCATTTATCCACAGTTTCTGGTTGGTTCGTGAGATGATGTTCTTGGAGACAGTGATGTCATTGATCATGTGTGCTGGTCACTGATAACGTGTGCTCCTCCAAGTCAGTGAAGTCGCCGTAAGTTGCAGCCTCCCTAAACATGTTCCAATCAGTGTTCTTGAAACAGTTCTGAAGAGCAGAGATGGCTCCTGCTGGCCAGGTTTTCACCTGCTTCAGAACCGGTTTTAAACGCCTGACGAGTGGTCTGTATGCTGGAATTAGCATAACAGAGATGTGGTCTGAGTAGCCGAGGTGGGGGCGGGGCTCTGCCCGATATGCACCGGGGATGTTTGTGTAAACAAGATCCAGCGTGTTTTCCCCTCTGGTTGCAAAGTCCACATACTGATGGAATTTAGGAAGCACTGACTTGAGATTTGCATGGTTGAAATCTCCAGCAACAATAAACAGTCCATCCGGGTGTCCATACATACAGTTCACAGAGCGCCTCCTTAGCATTAGGTGGAATGTACACACCAATAATGAAAACAGTGGTGAATTCCTGCGGTAAATAAAAAGGTCTGCATCTAACAGTCACAATCTCCAGCAACGATGAGCAAAAGCTATAAATTAGCACAGAGTTCTTGCACCATTCCGTGTTGATGTAGACACACAAGCCACCACCGCGAGTCTTACCACGAGTTGCGTTTCTGTCGGCGCGAAAAAAAGCTTCTTAGAATTCTTTCAGAGAGCTCATATCTTAGCCTAAAAAGTCCTAGTCGGGAGTCTTAGATTAGAAAACTTCTTAGAGAAACTCTGACTAAGGAAAGTACAAAAACCTTTATTATATATTATATATACATTATATAAAAACCAGTTGCTAGGGATGATGCAGCAATTCAAGGACTGTGATTGGTTGATAAAAAAATAACCTCTGACCTCTGTAAAGGTCTTGAAATGGGCTCTTTGTGAAAATAGAAATAAAACAAGAAAACCAAATTGTACAGAAGTGCAGTGTTTGGTTTTAGCTTTATGTTCAGTGTTTGAAGAATATTTCTTCTTTCTGCCATTTTGTCCTCTGCTATAGAAACTCTTAAGCCTCCTTAAAAGTCCTCCTCTCTACTCTTAACAGTTTTTACCTTAGGAGCTGTTTTTAAGCCTTAGATGTTTCGTGAATCATTTTTTATTTTAACTAAGATTTAATCCCAAATTTAAGGGAAAATTCTAAGAAAATGTCATAATTCTAAGAATTGTTTAGAATTCGTCACTAGGAGCAACTTTTATGCTTAAGAAGCTTTGTGAATATGGGCCAAGGCATTTCAGTTTCATTGTCCAACTCCTGTATATGATAATAGAATTAATAGAAGAAATTGTATAATCATGAATACAGGCTACTTCATGCAATGTTTGCTTTAAATATTTTAGTTATTTAAAACAGCCAAATGTTGAAAATGTGTCTGCTTTTGAAGCAAGTTCCACACAATATTTACTATATTTAAGTTCTTACATTTATTGACCATACATTTTATCACTTGTAATCTTCTCCTCTGCTATAGAAACTCCTATAGAAAGTCCTCCTCTCTACCCTTAACAATTTTTACATTAGAAGCTGTTTTTAGGACTAGAATGTTTCATAAATAATTTTTATCTTTATTAAGATTTAGTCCTAAATTTAAGGAGAACTTCAAAGAAAATGTCATAATGCTAAAAATTTTCTTAGAAGTTCGTCACTAGGAGCAACTTTTAGGTTTAAGAAGTTTTGTGAATACGGGCCCTGATTCTTTAATTAAGACTTAATCAGGTGTTCCTGCAGCACCCACACAGAGGAAATAACAGTATCTTGAGGTACATGGGTACCTCAGAAGTGGTTAATGTTATTTTTTATATAACCTTCTCTATAAACATTGCATAACTATATAAGGAGCAGAGACAGAGTCAGATCAGTTAAATTGAGAAGCACTCTCGTGATCTGAATGATCTGTCCTGCTACATCTGCTGAAACAGATCCACCCACAAGTCAGGCTGAGGAACAAGCATTTCAGCAAGTGTATGTACATTTATACAGCTAAATCTGTGTGTGAGTCAAAAATACCAATTTCTCTAGGGTTGTTTGAGATGTATACAGATTTATATCTTTAGAAAAAAACAGTTTTTCTAGACTTAAACCTTAATCTTGGCTTGATGAGAGTTATAGAGTGTGGAGAATGCTTGCAAGTTTTTGATAAGAGAGAGTACACTTACCTTAGAGATCTGTTCATCACCCTTGTGCTTTTTACGCTCAAGCTGATCTACTCACTCAAGTGCATGCAACAGATACACCTGAACAGAACCTTCAAGATCTTTCTCTGCTTTGAATAAATGCACAAAGGGCAAACATTGCTCCCTGGTCCATTAGCTGTGTTCTGCAGTAGAGAGATTTTTAAATAGCATTGCCTCTTTCTTTACACATTTTTTTCAAACGTATCCCCGGTTTCCTTAGAAAGCTGGCGTTATCAGCATGGAGCAGTGAGGAACACCCTCTATCATACTCAGGATCCTGAATGCATGATGTCATGCTGTATAAACAGTGAAATGGTAGCCACAGGATTAATTCAATGCAGTTTTATTTGTATAGTACTTTTAACAGTTGTCATTGTCACAAAGCAGCTTTACACAATCAAAAGAAATGATGGAAGTTTGTATAAAGTGAGAATGTGTATGAATCAGAATGATCAGATTGTCCCTGATAAGCAAGCTGATGGTGATGGTGACAGTGGCAAGGAAAAACTCCCTGAGACTGGAAATAGGAAAAAACCTTGATAGGAACCAGACTCAACAGGGAACCCATCCTCATCTGGGTGATAGAGCAGGGATTGATCGGCATTCATCGACTCTTTTCTGTTCTGGCACGTAGGTGGTGGGTAACTTCCTCTAGATGTCTGTACAGCAGAGACTTTGACGATCTTTAAACGACGACTCAAAACGTATCTATTTCTCCAGTACTTACAAGATTAAATACCCCCCCCAAAAAAAAAACCCTCTTCCCAGTTGTGTTAGACTAATGGCACTTAGTTATTGACCTAGTTAACCCAGTGTAAGTATCTATCCAGTGATGTAAACTTTAAAGCACTTTTTGTAAGTCGCGCTGGATAAGAGCGTCTGCCAAATGACAATGTAAATGGAGTTGAGACAGGCTCTGGGTTGTCAGGAGGTGCTTCCAGTTGACTGGACAACTACAGCTAAGGTGATCAGGGAGATGGGTAGGAGGGTACTTGGTGTATCGTCAGGAAAGGGAAAAGTGGACAAGGAGACTTGGTGGTGTAACGAGGAAGTACAGGAGTGAATACAGGGAAAGAGGCTAAGAAGAAGTGGGACTCTGAGAGGACTGAAGAGGGTAGACAGGAGTACAGGAGATGCAGTGTAAGGTGAAGGTAGAGGTGACAAAGGCCAAACAAAGAGCATATGAGGACTTGTATGCTAGGTTTAACAGTAAGGATGGAGAGGTGGAACTGTACAGGTTGGCAAGGCAAAGAAATGGAGATGGGAAGGATGTGCAGCATGTTAGAGAGATTAAAGATAGGGACGGAAATGTATTGACAGGTGCCAGGAGGGTGATGGGAAGATGGAAGAAGTAATTTGAAGAGTTGATGGTGGAAAATGACAGAACAAAGATTAGAAGAGGTGAGTGTTGTGGAGAAGGAAGTAGCAAAAATCAGTAAGAGTGAGGTGAGGAGGGTGTTAAAGAGGATGAAGAGTGGAAAGGCAGTTGTTCCTGATGACATACCTAAGGAAATGCTTAGGAGAGGTTGCATTAGAGTTTCTGACTAGTCTGTTTAACAAGACTTTGGAGAGTGAGAGGATCCTAGAGGAATGGAGGAGTAGTGTATTAGCACTGATCTTTAAGAACAAGGTAGATGTGCAGAGCTGTGGCAAATACAAAGGAATAACGCTGATGAGCCATACAATGAAATTTTGGGAAAGAGTAGTGGAAGCTAGGTTCAGGGCAGAGGTGAGCATTTGTGAGCAGCAATATGGTTTCATGCCTAGAAAGAGTACAACAGATGCAGTATTTGCTTTGAGGATGCTGATGGAGAAGTACTGAGAAGGTAATACGGAGTTGCATTATGTCTAGTGTGGCGCGGCGGGCACGGGTCGAGTCTCACTATGAGTACCCAAAGAGTTAAGAAATAAATACCGATTACGCCACCCCTTGACAGTAAGGGGAACTAAATACTAAATTAACTCAGGCACACAAGTTCGTTACCATGGAGGGCAAAGACATGGAATCAGTATACAAAATATTTATTGAAATTACATGAACTGAATAAAACATTTAAAAGACCAAATTACATAACTGGGATGAGCTACACAGCGTAATACCCCACTAATTTTGAAGACACAGAGGCTTACCCGTAGCAGGGTAGGCTAGCTGTAAAAATTATTCCTACGCCACACACACACGCATGCATACAATACGGTGAGTGATCACAATCAATCCACACTCCGTGCTCCTGACACCACCACCACGGTACTAGAACAGCTAGCCTTCCAGCCCAGGGGCCTAAAACAACCAGACACAAAACACAAAATTACAATAAACCTGAATGAGAAGCACGCTATACAATACTCCTCAATAACAAAAGCACAATTGACACTTTGCTTAAAAGAAAGACAGAATGTAAAAAAGAAAGAAATCAAAAATAATTATAAAGAAAGCTCAGTCAAGCTAAGCAAACAACCAAAAACAAGAATAAAAGAAATACAAGAACAAAAACAACCAAAATCCAAATACAGAAAACAATGACCCGTAGCAGCACACACACAGTAGCAGCACACACACAGTATCAGCAAAAAGTAGCAGCACACACACAGTATCAGCAAAGAGTATCAGCAAAGAGTATCAGCAAAGAGTATCAGCAAAGAGTATCAGCACACACACAGTAGCAGTAAGAGTAAGCAGCAAAAGGTAGTAGAAAGTAACAGCAAAACAGCGCCATCTCATTCTGTATAAAAAGGCGCTCCCAAAGAACGGATTTGTCTTGCAGGTATTGATCACCGGGCCACCCAAATCAAACAGTTGCTCACAGTCCAAATCTCTGCAGTATACTCAAAGGTGACGGATGCAAAGATGAAAGCAGCAGGGAATGACAGCCTGCGCACCACCCCAAAGCCGGGAACAGGATGCTATTTCAACAACAATAAGTAAATATAGTTAGCCAAAATACACAAGCTCCCTTCAGCATTAGTCAAACAGCCAGAACATACCTGCTAGCCAAGGACCCACAGACCCCAATGGTGGAGCTGGCAATAACGCATCCCAGGTAGCCTACACACCACCCTGAAGCTGTGAACAAGGTACTATTCCAGCTACAATAACGTAGTTAGCCAAAATGCACAAGCTCACTGCAACATTTGCTGAACAGCTAAACATACCTGCTAATTACAGACCCACACACCCCAAAAGCGGAGCTGGCAATGACACATCTCTGGTATCTTACACGCCACTGAAGCTGCAAAGGTGCTATTCCAGCTACAATAAACAAACAAAACAGGGTTAGCTAAAATGCACAAGCTCCCTAAAATATTAGCAAAAACAGCTAAACCTACCTGCTAACCAAAGAGAGAGACAGACAGACAGACAGACAGACAGACAGACAGACACACACACACACACACACACACACACACACACACACACACACACACACACACACACACACACACACACACACACACACACACACACACCAAGGGGGCGGAGCTAGCAATGACGCATTCCAGGTAGCTGAGTTGCAGGCTTTATATAACCTGTACCAAGCTCTGATAGGCTAATGTTCTAAATCATAGGTGGAACTTACCCACTTGACCACACTAGGTTTAGAGAAAGCATACGACAGGGTGCCGAGAGAGGGGCTGTGGTGTTGTATGAGGAAGTCTGGAGTGGCAGAGAAGTATGTTAGAGTGGTGCAGGACATGTATGAGAGCTGTAAGATAGTGGTGAGATGTACCGTAGGTGTGACAGAAGAGTTCAAGGTGAAGGTGGGTCTGCATCAAGACAGGATGACAGATGAGGTTAGACAGAAGTCTCCATGGACTATGATGTTTGCAGATGACATTGTGCTTTGTAGTGAGAGCTGGGAACAGGTGGAAGAAAATCCAGGTGGAGAGAGGTGGAGGTATGCTCTGGGATGCAGAGGAATGAAGATTAGCCATGGCAAGACAGAATACATGTGTGTAAATGAGAGGAGCCTAAGTGGAATGGTAAGGCTACAGGGAGCAGAGGTAAAGAAGGTGCAGGACTTTTAGGTAGTTAGGATCAACGGTCCAGAGCAACAGAGAGGGTGAAAAGGAGGTTGAAGAGGCGTGTACAGGCAGGTTGGAATGGGTGGAGAAAAGTGTCAGGTGTGTTGTGTGATAAAAGAGTATCAGTGAGAATGAGAGGTAAGGTGTACAAGACAGTGGTGAGACCAGCGATGCTCTACGGCTTAGAGAGAGGAGAGAAGAAAAGACAGGAAGCAGAGTTGGATGTAGCAGAGATGAAGATGTTGATGTTCTCTTTTGGAGTGACAAGGATAGATAGGACACCTAAATAGGAACAACCAAAAGACAAAGAAGATATTCCTTCTCTTGGCAATATTTTTTATTTAAAAGAATGTTATCTTTAATGTTATGTGCTTCAAATTAAATACTGGAGTCTATACCGTGGTCACACTGTGGTCTTTTAATGTTGTACTATATGATTAATCAGGAAGGCCATCCAGAGTTACAGTGGGATCAAAAAGCTTACTTCTTGCTACCTGTTATCCTTGTACCAATAGTATACATGTTACAATTACATTCTGCCCCCCTACCCCTACTACTCTTTGTGTAAGCGGCTGCTGCTGTAATGCAATAATTTCCCTCACTCTGTCAATAAAGTCTATCTATAGTTGAAACCAGATATTTAAACACACAAAAACAACTTTTTTTCTTTATTGTCAAACATTAAATCAGAGTAAACTTCTTCTGTTTTAGACCAATAAATATAATATTTTTTGCATTTGTTAAATGTCAGAATCAGGTGAGGGAGAATTTTATGGATTAAAAAAAAAAAAATTCATCAGTTTCATCAATTTACGGACACTTCCTTAGTATTTCGTAGAATTGCCCCAAAACGGTTTCACTTGGGCCAAATGTTTCGGGTTACCTTCCACAAGCTTTCTACAATAGTTTGCTGCAATGTTGGCCCACTCCTCTCGACAGACTGGTGTAACTGGGTCAGGTTTGTAAGCCTTCTTGCTTGCACTCACCTTTTCAGTTCCATCCACAAATTTTCTATTGGATTGAGATCAGGGCTTTGTGAGGGCTACTCCAATACCTTGACTTTGTTGTCCTTAAGCCACTTTGTAACTAATTTGGAGGTACGCTTGGGGTCATTGCCTATTTGGAAGACCCATTTGCGCCCAAGGTTTAACTTCCTGGCTGATGCTTCAATATATACACAATTTTCTTTTCTCATGACTGCCATGTTTTTGTGAAGTGCACCAGTCCCTTCTGCAGAAAAGCAGCACCACAATATTATACTACCACCCCCATATTTCACAGTTGGGATGGTGTTCTGAGGCTTCAAAGCTCCGCCCTTTTTACTCCAAATATGCTGTTTATCATTATGGCCGTACAGTTCAATTTTTGTTTGGTCAGACCATAAGACACGTCTCCAGAAATTAAGATTTTTGTCTGTTTTTTTTTTTTTTTGGTCTTTTGACTGTTGTCTGGCTTTTTTATGATGGTTTTGATGTAATGGCTTTCTGCAAAGTAACCTTTCAGCTCATGGTGGTACAGGACTGGTTTACTATAGATAATGACACTGTCTTACCAGTACTCTTTAGTCGCTTTTACTGTGATCTTAAATTTGCATACTGATTCTGACTGCAGTGCATCAGTCGGACACCCCTTGTCTCCGCAGTTTGGTTTGTGTTGCCGTTTCTGATCCTAGACGACAAGATCATTGTTTGGAAACAGTCTACAGTGTCAACAGTCTGGACTTCGTGATGCTCCCTGAGCTGTGTTCATAATTTGTTCTCACTTGCACCGCTCTGTGTTTTCATTGTGATAGTTTTAGTTTTAAATGGTGCGTTTTCTGAATACAAGCTGGATCTCACTACATAAATATGGCCACATTGTGTATGTTCAGTGTATGTAGGGGTGTGACTGCTGTTTCTTATGAATATTTTTGGTCTTTGATTTTGTTAAGGAAGTTTAGGGGAGATAATCATTTTCTCTAAAAAGTCATGTAGTGTCTAAAACAGTAGTTTGTATTTGTGGTTGTGCCTTGGCCCACCCTGAAGTTGGCTCCATCTGATTGTAACACTCGGCTATTAAAACAAACCTAGTTACAATGCTACGGAGTCGCGAATCTAAATAGGGGTTAATAATACTTACTGTATGAGCTTTGCGGAATGAGTAAAGACGTGACACACTAACAATTCAAAAATAATCCAAAGTGTATTAAGTGAAAAAACCAACAAACAAACAAACAAACAAACCAGGTGCACCAAAGAAACCAATATATACAAAATATGTACAAATATAAACAGTTGGTGTGTGTGTGCGTGTACTGTATGTATGAGTCCAAAGTCTGTGTTTTTATTGTTTGTGTGTGTGATGTTGGCTGGGAGAGATGTTCAGTTTGGGAGCATGAGAAAACGGAACGGAGGGGTATTGTATGTGTCCAGAAAGATTAATCCTCCAGGGAAAGTAATCTTTTGGCTGCGGCAACAATCTCATTCTCTTTGAAACCCTGTATAAGCGCTGTATAACCTCATCTCTCCTCCCTGAAGCCTTTGCCGGTTCTGCTTTTAAGCCGGCTCACGTGATTCGACACGTCATCACAGTGGCCTCGTATTCTCACGAGAGCTTAAACCCCAGATCCATACGCTGTCATGAAACACTTAAAACCATATCGGGTTCATTTCCACATAGGTGAGATACGGGTATAACAGCAGGAAAAACAGAGGGGGCAGGTTATCGGGGATGGGGCTTGTAGGACGACTTTCTCACACACACACACACAGACTAATGGATTAGGAATGACTGCTGTCTGGCTCACGGATTACATAAATTGTCTGAATAACAGAACAGCATTTTTGAAAAGGTAACTAAAAAATACTAAAAGAGTATTTGAATATTGGACCTAACACATTAGATTACTCGTTACATCAAAAAAGTAATCTACTTTTATAGATTACTTTGTGAGCTAAAACCTTTGCACTGGCCTCATTTTTGAGTGCTCTCAGGGCAACATTTACTTATTTAAATTAGGCATGTCACTACAGTCTGAAATTCTAAGGCTCAAGCTATTACACCTTACACAAATAACAATTACCTTATTATCTTACCATGCCTTCTACATTTATGCATTTTTAAAAGATTCTTTTAAATTATTTTTTTACCATTTTGTTAATTATATTACCATTTACATTTTTCAAATCTCAAATGCATGTGAAAATCACATGAAAATCACATTATGTGGTGTCTGGATTTAAACAAGCACTTACTGAAGAACCATTATTCATGTAATTACTGCAGTGATTAATGCGTTCCAGCAGCTACAGCGCTATTAACGCAATTTTGTACAAGCTATACAAATAAAATTTAATTGAACTGATGCAATGAGGAGCTTCTCCTTTCTAACACAGCCATTTGGGAAGATGTGTCTCTTCGCCGTGGAAAAGATGTTACTGTGTTTTACAAAAGTCAAATTAAATTGTGTAAAAAGTCATGCGGTAAAAAAAAATGTCCCATAGAAATCTGAGCTATGATTAATAGTTTAAGTAAGAGCTTTCAATATATATATTTTTTTTATTCTGAACATGAGTGTACATTCTATAAATATTGTGCAGTAAACAACTATATTCAGCATCTTTTCCATTTTTAATCAGGAATATTATATAATGATGATGTAATAAAATTTCAGAGAGGTGAGTACTGTTGAGCAGGTAGGTTATTTTACAACATTTACATCCCAGCTGCTCATTTGTTAGTGATGTAATATTCTTATTTTATTTAAAAGGGAAATGCATTACGTAGCAAAACCAAATGAGCTTGTCCTCAGAACAATCCATTCATTAATTTGACTGAGAATTACATTATTTTAAATTTGGGTTAAGTCTAGGAGTAGTATTTTCTGTGTGCTTGTGTGCTCTGTGTGTCTGAGTATGTAGGTGCAGAACTGTTTCCCTTATTTTCAGAATCTCTCAGTTTTTCTAAAAAGTTGGCAGATCTGGTTTACCATTACCATACAGCCGAGAGGAAAAGCTCTCGTGTCATCTATGATGCATGCTTATATATGTTTACATGGCATTCCTTCAAAGTTCTGTTCCTACCAACACAATACTCCCATACATGTCCTCTGTTTCTAACAAGATACAATGCTTTAATACATAAGTTTACTCATTCCCACAAGACACTCTCATACACTCTCATATGTGCTCTCATACATGTTCATCTTCTGGCTAAAGGAAACATCACTCACTTAATTGGACAGTTTGTCCATGCACTCCCATCCTACAGCGGGATGCATCTGCTCTGTAGAGTCATACTGAGGCCTTGGTGGCCCAGCACATACTTTTTAAGACTTCAGTCTCTTTATTGGGTACTGTGATACATTTTGCACTATATTGTTCCCTACATATATAACATAGCAGATTAAATATGATCTGTTTAGGTACACAATTCATGATTAATATTTTGTGGTTAAATCACTACACCGGCAGCGTCTCTACCACTTCAGACGCTTGAGAGACTTCATCTCAGGAATTTTGATTCCTGCACCATAGAGAGCATCCTGAAGGGACGCATCACGACCTGGTTCAGGAACAGCACCATGCAGGACAGACGAGCCCTACAGAGGGTTTGTGCAATCAGTTGAGAGCATCATCAGCACCGAGCTCCCTGACCTGCACTCAATCTACTGGACCGAGGCCAGGGAGACGTGATGGACCCCAGCTGCCCTAATTATGGACTTTTTTTCTCTGTTGCTGTCAGGAAAGCGCTTCTGCTCACTGAAGGCAAATACAGAGAGACTGAGGAGCTTCTTCCTGCAGGCGATACGGTCTCTCAATTACAACACCAAACAGGACTAAGCCATTTTTGCACATTACACATTTATGGACATTTGCATTTGCACTCACTCTGGACATTTATGGACATTATAGATGCGTATGGACATTGGACATCTGCACATTCATGCACATTTGCACATATTTCTATTTAATATTTGCTCATTGCACATTCATGGGCATAGTACACATTCTTGCGTATTTGCACACTTCCTGGACATTTCTATGTAAATTTTATTTCATTTCCACACTAAAGTTTTCTATATTTTCTATGTTTGTACAGAATTTTCCCATATTTGTACAGCTAAGTTTTTCTTATATTTTATATTTTGTTCTTGTTATAACTATTTTTCCATAGCTCAAGTTTCTGTAAATTTTATTTCTTATTTTATTCCATAATTATTTCCTATTGATAATCTTTTTTTAAGGTCATGGGCAGTCGTATAAGCATTTCACTGCATGTACTGTGTATGACTGGTTATGTGACAAATAAAATTTGAATTTGATTTAAAAGCAGCTTTTCCAAAGTTTGAAGAGCAAAAATGTGCCACTCAAGGGAATAATACACTGAACAAAGCCAACTCGAGAACAGGTTTAGAACAATAAGGCACATCTAGGTATCCATACTCCTAACCTCAACATACAACTTCAAATTGTGAAATTCTAATTATTTTTTGTCACATACACAACCATACACAGTATAATATTCAGTGAAATGCTTATACGACTGACTGACCTAGATTTAGAAAGACATCAATAAAAATGTAAATATTGCACTAGAGAATACAATTAAACTAAAGATAGAATTTGGAGGAAGGTAATGAAAATTTAAGATTGGAATTAAGTTAAAAAAATTTAATAGAATTAAATATAAATAAATAAATTAAAAAGGAACAGAATTTACAAAATGAATGGTTAAAATTTTAACTTCTAATCTTCAAAATCTTCTTGGCCTTGATCCAGCACCGCTTGCTGTGGATTGAGTGCAGGTCAGGAAGCTCGGCACGGATGATGCGCTCAGCTGATCCCAAACTAGGTTGAACGCTCTCCATGGTGCAGAAGTAAAGTTGCTAAGCATCTTAGAGGGCAGTCGAAAGTCTCTCAAGCGCCTGAGGTGATAGAGACACTGCCGTGCCTTTTTCACTACGGTGTTGATGTGACAGGACCATGATAAGACCATCCCGCTTGATGTGAATACAGCGGTACCGGAAACTGTCCATTCTCTCCACTGGGCTCTCGTTGATGATGGGGCCTGGTAGTTCATCTCCAGCTAGTAAAGTCCACGATCAACTCGTTTGTCCTGCTGACGTTCAGGAGTAGGTTCCTTCGGCACTAGTTCTCCGGATTTCTAATCTCCTGTGTGTGGAGGGAATTCTATTATTAAATACTGAACCATAATCAACAAAGAGCATGTAAAATAATTCCCCTTCCCAGTATCCAGGTGACATAGGGTTGTATGGTTGTAGGTGTAAGATGGCATCAATTAATGATTCATTTGAAAGGTATGAAAACGGTCACAGATAAGTCGATCAGGCGACTGAATATTTAGAGTCAACATTCCGTTATACCTTAGATAATGTAGCTCCAGTTAAAAGGAAAATGATTAGAGATGAGAAACTAATGATCACACGCACAGTTTAAAAACAGACCGCGCGGAAATTAGAACGTAAATGGCATCAAACTAAATTGTTAGTATTTCAAATAGCATGGAAGAAAAGTGTAAACTCTTTTTTAGTGTTGTTAGACCAATGTCTAACCATGTATCTCTCCACTTTTATAGAAAAAATTAAATAAAAATATTAAAATTAATATTATTCATTTAATATTATAAAAAATTATTCTCATTAAATTTTAATGTAAGTGTAATTTAAATTAATTTCCTGTTCATGTGGAAAATCGCTGACTGGACTGCTTCGCCACAGTATTCTCGCTCCGACATCGGCCTCCCGGTTTTATTCCATCATATCCGGTGAGACCGATTCATCTCTCTCACACACTCTCACAATAACCTGGACTTTGGACATTCAACACACTCACACCCACACAGCTTTCAATTGTAAAAATTGTGTATATATTATTTTCTTGGTTGGTTTCTTTTTTGTTGAGTTTTTTGTATAATATAGTTTTTTGTACACTTTTTGGTTTTGGTTAATTGGTCGTTGTCTTGTTTTTCTTGTTCACGGGTTTAAAGACTTCGACACGAAGGTAAAGATCTCTCTTTTTGTGTATCTTCAGTTAGGAAGACCGCACAGAGAAACCTGCACACCAGCACCATGCAGTAAGGAGCTTTATGCATTTTTTTTCAATGTCAATATTGTAAAGATTAAGTAAAATTTCAGGCTTTAAAACCAGACAATTTTAATAAATGATGATGTAGGTAATAATCTAACCATAGAATAGTTTACTTCCCTTCAAGAGACTGAACTAATTTCACTACTCGTTTAAGCAACATCATCAACTTGTGTAGTAGATTCAGTACCTACACACTTTCTCAAACAAATAATACCAAAAATAATGGAACCCCAGTTAAAAAAATAGTCAGCTCTCCATGCATATGGCTATATTCCTAAATCTGTTAAGAATCTAAAATTCCTAAATCTAATTAACAGACTTTACCTTGACCCATGTCAGCTGTCATTACAGCACAAATACAGCGCTGGTTAAAGTGTTAAATGACCTCCTACTGGACACTGATCAGGGTTGTGTCTCTTTGCTTGTGTTATCTGACCTTAGTTCAGCTTTTAACTCCATTGCTCATAGTATTCTACTTCATAGATTAGAAAATGTTGTAGGAGTTAAGGCAATGGCCCTCTCCTGGCTTTAAACTAAACACAATGGCACACAATAACTCTGGCTGTGTACAACAGACCTTGGTGTAGATTCTAGTCTTTCATTTGAAGCTCATGTAGATAATATCACCAGGATAGCTTTCTTTCACCTCAGAAATATTGTCAATAAACGATACAGAAAAACTAGTTCATGCTTTTATCACCTCTAGGTTGGACTATTGTAACGCCTTACTGTCTGGTTGTTCAACTAGGTGTATAAACAAGCTTCAGTTAGTCCAGAATGCAGCAGCGAGTGTCCTCACTAGAACCAGAAGATACGAGCACATCACCCCTATCTTATCTACACTGCATTGGCTCCCTGTGAAATTTCACATTGATTTTAAAGCACTAAATGGTCTCGCGCCGCAGTATCTGAGTGAACTGCTAGTGTCTTATGATCCGCTGTGCCTACTTCGATGGGCAGAGCGTTTTCTTACAAGGCCTCAAAGAAAAAAAACTATTTATTTACCCAAGCCTTTTTGTGAATAGATTTGTATTAGAATTACTGTTCAGTTTACAGTTTTTCGTGGTGAAACCTTATAATTACTGGATCAATTGTAGTGCCGTTGAAATAAAGCAGATATGTATGAAATTTATTTAATAGCAAATGTTAATGCTAAAATTTAGTCTTACAATAATGAGTCTTATATTAATGTTAGTAGTGTTATTTACTCCATAGTGTGAGTTTAAACATAAAACTAGTCTTTAGGTCTAGGGTTCACCAGGACATTTTCTTATGATCTAGACACAAACCCTGGTGTGAGCTGACTTTGACTCTATGTCTCATTTTATATATATATATATATAAATCCACTCTGCCTCCTACTGACTGACTGAGGATTTCACTCTTAACATGTTCAATATTACTGCCATGATACAGATACACATTTTCATATTTGATAGTTTATTGATCAAATCTATTTTCCAAACTATACAGTACCAATTATAATTACTAAAGACAGTCTATTTAACAGTATTTAAAGCTTTGTAAAAAAAAAAAAAAAGAGAAAAAAGCAAATCTCCAAACACCTTCTGCCTAGCCAAGCAATCCTGAAAAAGACTTTTAGATCACTTTCAGGTTCTCTGTTTTCACACACAGCATGTAGTCCATACACATTTAGATTTATAGACTTCAAGCTAATTAGCAACAGAGCTATCAGTAAGTGCTGCACTTTGAGCATGTCTAAAGGCTGACACTGACATGTTTTGTTAATTATGAACTCCATTTTTTTTAAAGAAATCACTTTCACTAAAATCTAAAGCGCTAGCGGAGCACATGGTCAAAGACTTCTAGTGTTTATGTTGCCTACACTCCTAATGCAGAATAATCATCGTTCTCCTTGTGCCACACCAGTCCATCTGATCCTGTCCTCCACTTCAGTGTGATGTTTTTGGTCATCCCATGATCGTTCATTTTTTGCTGGATCTGAAGGACAAATTAAGATTCATTAAGATCACTGAATAACAAACAGTAGTATAGATTCTAATCTGCTGAATGAGTGTGTCACTGCTGGATGTCTAAAAAAAAATTATAATTGTAGAGGAAGAAATTCACTTTTTCCAAAATGGCCGACATGACCGTGGTATCATTCATGTCCTGGTTGGACTGAACCTTCACCTTGAGGATTTGTTGAACGTTTGGATACAAAACTGTAGAAAAGCAGATATGTAGACAGAGGGTTTTCATCTAAAATCAAATTAAACTTGTCAAAATATGATACTAAATACAGCTTTAAATCACCTGATTCACAGAAAAAAGGGTATACTTTAGAGCAGTTAGTGTTTGTGGCCTTGCCATCACAGACATACACACAGTCATTATTCCCTACAGCGTCATTAATGGCCCAATTAATGAAGTTTGAGTTTGAGCCGTCTGACCACATCCAGCCTTTTCTGAACAGACCGAACCAGGTGAAATCACTCGTCTGAGGAATCTTTGACATCAAGATTCTTTGTTCATTCATGTCTCTGGAGCTTGGGAGGTCTGTGTGATACAGCCTGCAGTAGCTCTGTGCATCGCTCCATGATAGTAGAGTAGAGTTGTAAATGTATTTGTCAGTGCCTGTGTTTCTGTCTGTGAGGATGAAAAAACAAGAAGGGTGCAGAATTAAAAATGTCCCATCTCTCACTAATTAGCTTAAAATGGGTGACTGAACCAGAGAGACCTCTTGTCCCCTTTTGCTCCTCCAAAACATTTTTTGCTCTGTGTAATTGTGTAGGAAAATACCTGTGGAGCAGTGCAACATTTCCTAAGTGCACTAAATATAAACATTTATAAACGTTTATCTGTGTTTCATAGGAGATTAAACATAAAAAGCAACTTTTTCCTCACCATCAAAGCACATAAAGGCAAATAGTTCTGTACACGTTCGATCGAACCATCCCTGTAAGTTGAAAGCACAGCAATCTTCAATGCCGTTTGCATTGTTCGGTTCTTGGTAGGGCACGACCGAATACCAGTATGTAATAGATCCGAGCGACTCGTTTCCAAGGGACCAGTGCCAGTCACTAGTGTTGGTGTATACCCCGATCCAAGCGCAGGAGTGAAGCTCTTGTGTCTGAGCTTCAGTGTTTAAATTGGCGAGGTCGTCCCACCCTTCCATGGCAGCCAGGTCTGTGTAGGTGTCTCTGCAGTAAGCCTGAGCTTTAGGCCATGTTTTCCTCTCCATGATCAGTTCATATTTACGGGTAAGGGACTGCATGCAGGGCACGACTGTGGGGGGGGGGGATTTTTACAAATATTTTTAATATATTAGAACATACAGCATTTTTTTATTCTCTAAAGAGCTGGTGTATGTACCATCATACATACAGTGATGCAGATCATATCTCCACTGGAGGCAGTTTTTATGTTTAAACAAAAGCTATTTAATGTCTATTGTTTGTTAAACAGGTTAATTTAAGCATCACATCAGTATTTTTAAACCAGTGCTCTCGCTGAGTCCAAAAGTGTGTAAAGAAAGTTCATCAAACTATCTAGAAAGTTTTAATTCAATAGACAAGAAATCAGACATTTATTAGTGAATGTTTGATGGTAATTGTTCTTTTAACGCAGCAGGTCTTTGATCAACACTTTCTCTCACCTGTGAGAAACAGGAGGATGAACATATTCCGCTTCATTACTGTTGATTTTGGGGAAAAAAGTAATAGATGTAAAATCTCCCCAGTCTTGAAAAACAAATAATTTCTCCAGTAAGACTTAATATAATTACTGATCATTTAAACATTGACATTTAAAGCTTTACAATTATAAAATGTAGTTATGAATAGATTAAAACACACACACACACATGTATACTTAAAACTAGAGACTACCTGAACTGAGAGGGAAAGCGATCACTCCAAGGCTTTACTGTCTCACCAGTGTTACTGACAACCCAGATGTATATTATTACTTGCTGACTTTTTAAACCATATGTCCTAATTTCCATTCTTTCCTTTCAGGAATGCTTAAAGCTAACCAAAGTGGATGGAAATGAAATGATCACATTTGAATGGGATGGAAATTAAAGAGGGTCATCAGCCTGAACGGTCACCATGGATATGGC
This sequence comes from Clarias magur, assembly GCA_013621035.1. Taxonomy (NCBI): domain Eukaryota; kingdom Metazoa; phylum Chordata; class Actinopteri; order Siluriformes; family Clariidae; genus Clarias; species Clarias magur. Next base: position 99,716 of record QNUK01000898.1, on the reverse strand, counting down.
TTTTTCCGGGGAAAAAGGGGGTTGACTCTCTTGTCCATACATTTAAGTGCACACACACTAGTGGTGGGAAGTTTTTTTGAGTAATTTAGTTCATTTAGTTCTTTTGATCAGAAATAAAATAAAATGTTACATTTTCAATAAAGAGACCCCCAACATGTCTACACACAAGTTTTGGCTCTAGTTCTAGTAATGAGAATATTACAATGCAGCTGAGGACATATTATGATAAACAGAATGACCAGCTCATCATCATATCTTCTGGTCCGAATTGTTTGTTCTTTTGTCACATGTCTCCCATAGACGCTATGCAGTGCATTACACAGAAAACAGAATTTAGAGGTTCTTCTCATGAGTCTTCTAGTCCGAGTCATTTGTTCTTTTAAATCTATTGCACTGTACGGCATCTATGGGAGACAAATGACAAAAGAACGAACGACTCGGACTAGAAGACTTAAAGGTAACTACTCATTTCTGGAGCCAAGATGGCAGCGATGTAGCGGGAGCGTTTTTTTATTTTCTGTCAGGTCTTTTTTGATGTGACTGAATGGTTACATTTTTCATAGGGTAACTGAAACGTGAAGCCAGCAACTTGGTACTCCTACTTCATTTAGTTAGAGTCCAGTTTGCTGAATTTTTATTGCGTATTATGGATGAGTATGGACGGTGAGGATGCTGCCTCTGGCTTGTGCTACAGCCAGTAGTGAAGCTCATACGTGGAATGAAGTCGACACAAAAATACATTCAGACGTTCTTGCACAGCCCCTTCCTGAAACTCCAGAAAAATTGCCCCCACCAAAGAGACAAATACAGGAGAAAAATTAAGTCTCTGCCGTTGAAAAGGTCTCTTTATCCACCTCCGAAGCTCACAGCTACAGTTAACCAGCATGTCATTGATATGAGTGATCAGAAAACTAAAATGATTAGACCGAAAGAAATGGTGGAGCAAATTAAAATTTGAAAACAAACAACTGAAGACGACAATATTTTGGGGAAAGTGGCCCCCATACATCAGGACAAACTGAAAGAGGTTGTTGACATCGCACATGGCTAGAGCCTGCGCAGGAAGGACGGATCTGCTCGCTCAGTCATAGTGAACTTTTCCATGCGCCACTGCAGAGACGCTGTACAAACTGTGGCCTTTGCTTAAAAAAGCGAGTGAGAAAGGCAAGAAGGCATCATGGTGCGCAACCTCTATCATCATCAATGGGAAAAAAATTTACTGTGAGAGTAATGGTTGAAGATTATTTTTACTGTGTTTACTGTGTAAACTTGCTGCACATTATTTAATACCTATACATGAGGTACTATAATACCTCATGTAAGTGTTTAATCACTTTTTATTGTTTATAGAGATATGACAGTTAATTTTTAACTTACTTATTTTGTGTGTCTTTTTCATATGTCTTCTTTTGGTTCCTTAAGTATTACGTCTTTAATGTTCGAGGTATTCAGGCCATGAGCAGAAAGAAATCTTTTTGCAGTGTAAACAAACTGATTCAAGAAATTGCAAGAAACTCATTCCATTGAAAGTGATTGATTCAAGTTTTGGAGATCACAGTGGGGGAATAGTGGCGATGTTGTATCCTTCTGCATAAATCCAAAGGCAAAGTTCTAGAGCATCTAACTTCAGATATTGGTAGGTGGTTAATTCTGGTGATTAAATTGGGTAGTTCTGTTTTCATTAGGTAATAATAATAATATGTCTCTGCCTAAAATTTATTTCCCCAGCAAAACATAAAATAGATTAAAAATTTTTTTTTATGTTTAATAATAGCAATTAAATGAGACTTCATAGTTGGATTTGATACTTTTTTTTATCCTTTTCTTTTTATTTACTGTATGGACAGATGTATTATGCTTTCTCTGGGAATAAACAAACCTGGTAGATTGTCTTGACAGTCTTGAGCAGTGAAGGACTGGCCATCTGGAGCACCATGAAACATTCATATGAAATGCAATTCTTATGCACAGAAAAAAAAAAAAAAACACTGAGACTGTGTCTGAGTCCCGAACATTAATAGGAAGACTATTCCATAACTTTGGGGCTTTGTAAGAAAAAGCTCCGCCCCCTGCTGTAGTTTTAATAATACGCGGTACTGACAAGCAGCCTGCATCCTTTGGCGTGGTGGATCGTAAGCGCGAGCCCATTTAGTGCTTTATACGTCAACAGTATCATTTTAAAATGGATGTGAAATTTCACAGGGAGCCAATGCAGTGTAGATAAGATAGAGGTGATGTGCTCGTATCTTCTGGTTTTAGTGAGGACTCTCGCTGCTGCATTCTGTACTAACTGAAGCTTGTTTATACACCTAGTTGAACAACCAGCCAGTAAGGCGTTACAATAGTCCAACCTAGAGGTGATAAAAGCATGAACTAGTTTTTCTGCATCATTTAGTGACAATATGTTTCTTATCTTGGCAATATTGAAAGATATATCTAGATATACAGTATATCTTGAAAGAATGCGATCCTGGTGATATTATCTACATGAGCTTCAAATGAAAGACTAGAATCAACAACTGTTTGATGACCTGAATGAGTTCTATTATAGATTTGAAACTCCCTGTCTCACACCACACGCCTGTCTTGACCCTCCTTCTACATCACCATTATCACCTCTGGCAACCACCCTTTCTCTCCCTCCTGTACTCGACGTCTGTGAAAACGATGTCTGTCAGATGTTACAGAAACAAAAGAGAAGGATAGCTCCAGACCCAGACGGCGTTACACCAGCCTGTCTGAAATCCTGTGCTGACCAACTGACACCCATCTTCACACAGATCTTCCACAGATCACTGGAACTACTGTAAAGTCCCTTTTTGCTTTAAACATTCCATAATCATCCCCTTTCTAAAAAATAAGCCAGGGCTTGTTTATAGATTTCACATCAGCATTTAATACAATCATCCCAGCACTGCTTCAGACCAAACTAACCCAGCTCTCTGTTCCTAGCTCTATCTGTCATTGGATATTCAGCTTTCTGACAGACAGGCAGCAGCTAGTGAGACGGGTCCAACAGCCATACCACCGACACTGAAGCCCTCTCCACTGCTCTTCTGCCTCTACACAAATGACTGCACCTCTACAGACCCCACTGTCAAGCTCCTGGAATTTGCAGATGACACTACAATCATCGGTCTCATCCAGGACAGTGACGAGTCTGCATATAGAAGCGAACACATTAAAAACAGTGGAGATGATTGTGGACTTCAGCAGAAACCCCCTGCACTTCCCCCACACACCATCATGAACAGCACTGTGACAGCAGTGGAGTCATTCCGGTTCCTGGGCACGGCCATCTCTCAGGACCTGAAGTGGGACATTCACATTGACTCCATTGTTAAAAATGCCCATCAGAGGATCTATTTCCTTCACCAGCTGAAAAAGTTCAACCTGTCACAGGAGCCGCTCACACAGTTCTACTCAGCCACCAATGAATCCGTCCTGTCCACTTCAATAACTGTCTGGTTTGGCTCAGCTACAAATTTAGACTACAAAGGACGGTTCAGACTGCTGAAAGGATTATCGGCACTTCCCTGCCCACGCTGCAAGAACTGTATATATCCAGAGTAGAGAAAAGGGCTCGTAAAATCCCTTTGGACTGCTCACACCCAAGTCACCGTCTCTTTAAACTTTTGCCATCTGGTCGACACTACAGAGCACCGGAGTCCAGGACAGTCGGGCACAAGAACAGTTTTTCTGTTCAATTTACCTCATGAACAGTTAAACATTCTTCTCACTGTGCAATAAATATATGTGCAATATTGTATTGTTTTTTTTTTGTTTTTTTTGTCATCTCAGGAAGCTCCGTCACTAAAACAAATTCCTTGTACGTGCAAACATACTTGGCAATAAAACTCTTTCTGATTCTGATAAGAGGCGGAGTATATTAGCTTAAGGACCAGTGCAGCTTTGCCTCACTGTGTGGGACAAACTCAGTACTTGAGTTCATAAATATTGGGACACTAACAGAAATGTATTCTATCACAGTGAATATGAATATGTGGGAGACTTTCATGCTTAATTTCGGGACATTTACATCTATATCAGTATCAGGTAAGTGGTGTAGAAACGTGCGGCTTTCCTTTTTTAGAGGAAACAAAATTAAAACAATCAATCATAAAGTAGTTTGCATTTTTACACTTGGTTGCAAATCTGGAAGCAGTAATCATCACCAGATCCTGGCTTTCTTCTTCTTGGTGAAGCTCTGCCAGGTCTTTCCTGCTGCCGTCTTCACTTTCTGTCTCCTCTCGTGGTGTTTTCTTCAGTTTTACCTTCAGTAATTTAAGTGAAGTTCCAAAAAATACAGCATATGTAACAATAAAAATGTGCGGTTGTCAGAATGTCTCATATAATCACTTAACACAGACAGGAAATGACATCAGAGCTACATTTTGTGTGTGTGTGTCTTCGTACACAGGGTGTGAGGAAGAGAGACCTGCTGATGGACGTGCTGCCTGTGGTGGGACAGAATCTACGATTTCAGCGTTTCTTCACTGAGTATCAGGATCAACTGGAGCTCTTTGTCTCAAATAGCACTGCGCCCTTGGCCCTGCCCCTTAAGCATCACCCCTCCCACTCTGCCTTGTCCCACCTCGCTAATTATTGGAGGTGTGAGTGAGAAATCTGTAGCTGTAGCAGAGCTGTCTCACCCACTCTGTATCTGTCTGTACCTTAACTGTAACCTGGATTAGAAAAAAGCCTAGTGTGTGACAGAGAGTGAAACAATGTGAGTTTGTGTGTACAGCACTGATGATGGACAGCTTGAAGCTCCACCCCCACTCAGTTTTTGTATTGTACATGTTTGTAAACTTTTTTTCCCCTTTTTGTCTTTTTGCTTTACATGAATCGACTGACAAAATAATTTAGGTGAAATAAATGGTTGATTAATTCTCTCTGTGTGTGTGTGTGTGTGTGTGTGTGTGTGTGTGTGTGTGTGTGTGTGTGTGAGAGAGAGAGAGAGAGAGAGAGAGAGAGAGAGACTATGTATTACGCTGGTTAAAGTACTAAATAACTGTAAAGCTACACATGGCTCTTTACTGGTTCAAGTCTGGTTTGACGGATTCGATCAGTTTGTAAATGTTAACGGACACTTGTTTAAAAACAAATAAAATGTGGAATTAGATCTAATGTCCAGTAAGCTGCTCCACAGCCTCGATGCCATGAAGCCATAATGTAACAGTCCAGAGTAGCTGACAGGCTGGAAGCAGTGATGTAGAGAAGCACAAGTTAACGAGCATGTGGAAGTTGCATCCAGTGACACTGTTGCTGCAAGAGTGAGCAGTGAGCGGCACCAGATGGAGCTTCTGTTAAAAGTGTGAAGCTGGTTCATTACTGGTTCCTGGTTCAGTGTTCGTTTGTGGAGCTGTGATGAGTTCAGTGTCAGCATTATGAGTTTTAAATGATGTTTTATTTATAGATTTGATTCCTACATTCTGTGGGTTTTGATTCAGTTCACATTTATAAAAATTAAGGTCTCCCGGTCTGACCCCCTTAGACTTTTATCTTTGGGGTCATCTGAAGGCAATTGTCTATGGTGTGAAGATACGAGATGTGCAGCACCTGAAACTACGGATACTAGAAGCCTGTGCTGGCATTTCTCCTGTGGTGTTGCTATCAATGTGTGAATAGTGGGAGAAGAGGGCTGCTTTGACAATCCATCACAATGGGCAGCACATTGAACACATTTTATAAGTGGTCAGAAACTTGTAAATAACTCATGAAAGAATAAAGTTATGTTAAAACCAAGCACACCATTGTTTTTCTTGTGAAATTCCCAATAAGTTTGATGTGTCACATGACCCTCTTCCTATTGAAAAAACAAAAGTTGGATCCAAGATGGCCGACTTCCAAATGGCCACCATTTTCACCACCCATCTTGAAAATATACTACTGTGCCACAAACAGGACGTTAATATCACCAACCATTCCCATTTTATTAAGGTGTATCCATATAAATGGCCCACCCTGTATGTAACATATCTAGGTCTTTGATGTACTGAGTCAAAATTGCACCGGGGTGAAAGTGTCTGTTTAATACTTGGGGTCTGCCACTGCAGAGGTTCCCTCTTGTTATACTAGGATATGGGTAGTTTATTGGTAGTTTATTGGGATTTGGAAGAAAGGGAGGAAAGTAAGGAAGAGTGTAAGGCTCAAAGTACATACGGCAGATCAGCAGAAGTACTCATTATTGTCAGTACATAACCTGAACAGCCATTGATTTAAAGGCCATGGTTTGTGACCATGCAGTTTGTTACCATAAATATTTTAGAATAATTGTGAATAATTTAGAATAAACTGCTTTGTGAAGGCTTTATTAGTTGGTTTTGAAGCCATGGCTATGCTCTTTTTTTTTCTTTTAGCGCAAACAAATTAGTTGTGCCACTAGAGGGGGATTTGAATAATGATGCATTTATTCAAGTGCTTATCCACATGTCTCTGTGGTATTAGCCAAATTACCTGCATGATTTAAAACACATTCAAAGGAATCCATGTGACGTTAAAATCTGGTATGAAGGCTTTGTTTTTGTTTGTGGAGCACTAAAACTCAAGTCTTCCAGTTTACAGAAATAACAATTATCTCATTATCATACCATGCTTTATATGTTTCTGCTTAAAATAAATAAATAAAATAATACTCACCTAAAGGATTATTAGGAACACCTGTTCAATTAATCATTAATGCAATTATCTAATCAACCAATCACATGGCAGTTGCTTCAATGCATTTAGGGGTGTGGTCAAGACAATCTCCTGAACTCCAAACTGATTGTCAGAATGGGAAAGAAAGGTGATTTAAGCAATTTTGGGCGTGGCATGGTTGTTGGTGCCAGATGGGCCGGTCTGAGTATTTCACAATCTGTTCAGTTAGTGGGATTTTCACGCACAACCATTTCTAGGGTTTACAAAGAATGGTGTGAAATGCTAACGTAGAATGCTAAAGGTTAGAGGAGAATGGGCCAACTGATTCAAACTGATAGAAGAGCAACTTTGACTGAAATAACCACTCGTTACAACCAAGGTATGCAGCAAAGCATTTGTGAAGCCACAACACACAACCTTGAGGTGGATGGGCTACAACAGCAGAAGACCCCACCGGGTACCACTCATCTCCAGTACAAATAGGAAAAAGAGGCTACAATTTGCACGAGCTCACCAAAATTGGACAGTTGAAGACTGTTGCCTGGCAAATGTTGCCTGGTCTGATGAGTCTGGATTTCTGTTGAGACATTCAAATGGTAGAGTGAGAATTTGGCGTAAAACAGAATGAGAACATGGATCCATCATGCGTTGTTCTCACTGGTGGTGGTGGTGTAATGGTGTGGGGAATCTTTTCTTGGCACACTTTAGGCCCCTTGGTGCCAATTGGGCATCGTTCAAATTCCATGGCCTACCTGAGCATTGTTTCTGACCATGTCCATCCCTTTATGACCACCATGTACCTGTTCTGATGGCTACTTCCAGAAGGATAATGCACCATGTCACAAAGCTCGAATAATTTCAAATTGGTTTTTTGAACATGACAATGAGTTCACTGTACTAAAATGCCCCCCACAGTCACCAGATCTCAACCCAATAGAGCATCTTTGGGATGTGGTGGAACGGGAGCTTTGTGCCCTGGATGTGCGTCCCACAAATCTCCATCAACTGCAAGATGCTATCCTATCAATATGGGCCAACGTTTCTAAAGAATGCTTTCAGCACCTTGTTGAATCAATGGCACATAGAATTAAGGCAGTTCTGAATGCAAAAGGGGGTCAAACACTGTATTAGTATGGTGTTCCTAATAACCCTTTAGTATCAGCCGGTAAGTACTGTACTGTATATGACCCTGAGGCTGCTTTTTTCCGAGCTCCGGCAGACTGACCAATTTTCCAGCTCAATCCAGATTGACGTTCTAACTTTTTGTCTTCTTACGAAGAGCGAACATATAATAGATAAGTATTTATAATATATTCACTCGAAACTCCTGTTATATTGCTAAGTTTTAATAGTTTTGCCACGCACCCGCGTCTACCCGGCTATCCCATTAGCATCGCTAGCCCGTTAGCCCGGCTATCACAAGTTTGCCTACACGTTTTCCACACCGATTATATCCGTTTTTTTTTGTTTGTTTGTTTTTTGTTTTTTTACACCATGTCGGTTGTGTGTCTGCCTCCGAGTGCAGGTGAGAACACATTGGAGCTTCACTCGGCGGATTTGGAGATGGAGGCCTTGGAGAAGCAGATCCGTGACCTACAGGTGAAGCTGGCCCAGCTACAACAGCGGAAAGCCGCGCTGGAATCGTCACGGACCGACGCTCACCTGTCCCAGGTAAATTCTCGGCATGACATACATCCTTCCACAACCTCTACTCCGCGTGTTTCTCTGTCCAGGTCCAACGCACCACGGACGCAGCCCGCCCAGGTTTCCTTCACGAAGCCTGGATACAGCAGCAGCGGAAGACGCGCGCTAGGCCCCGGGCGAGGACCTCTCCCCCTCCGCCGCCGCCCGTCTTCGAGATCCCGACCCGAAACCGCTTCGCTCCTCTTCGCGAGACGGTACACGACACGCTGGTCATCGGAGACTCCATCGTCCGGCACGTCCGTGCTACCACGGCTAAAGGTAAGGTTCGCACTCGCTGTTTACCTGGTGCTCGTGTTCTTGATGTTGCTGCACAGGTGCCTGCGGCCTTGAGGGAGAACTTTGGAGCTGTGGTCCTTCATGCTGGCACGAACGACACCAGGCTGAGGCAGACGGAGATCCTGAAGAAGGACTTCAGGTGTCTGGTTGAGAAGGTCCGCAGCACATCACCCACGACAAGGATCATTGTATCTGGACCGCTTCCCACATTCCAGCGAGGAATCGAGAGGTTCAGTAGATTGTTCGCTTTTAATGAATGGTTACAATCTTGGTGTCAGCAACAGAGATTACCCTTTGTTGATAATTGGAATGTTTTCTGGGAGCGTCCTAGGCTCTACCACACCGATGGACTGCACCCTAGCAGAGCTGGAGCAGCAGTCCTCTTAGACAACATCTCCAGGACACTACGAACCATCTGACTGGCGGTAAGTCGTGTCTTAGATTCCAAACATAATAGCCACAATGCAACTCACCATACAGATAGACGCGCACACACAGCTTGTCCTATAGAAACTGTGTCTGTTCCCCGAATAGTGAGAAAAAAGAATACATTTGTTAAAATTGCTCGAAACAATCTAATAACTATAAAACCAAAAAAAGGCCAAATAAGTAATCACAATATACCTCTAAAGTTTGGGCTTCTCAACATCAGATCCCTTGCGCCTAAAGCGCTGATTGTTAATGAAATTATCTCAGATTGCTGCCTTGATGCACTCTGCCTTACTGAAACCTGGCTCAGACCAAATGAATATATTGGTTTAAATGAGTCTACTCCGTCAGGATATTTCTATAAGCACGAACCCCATCAAACTGGTCGTGGTGGTGGTGTCGCAACTATCTACAGTGATGTTCTCACTGTTACTCAGAAAACAAGGCCCAAGTTCAACTCGTTTGAAGTGCTTATCATTAATGTTGCACTCAGCGAAATACATAATAAACCCTTGCAACACTTCGTTCTGGCCACCGTGTACAGACCCCCAGGGCCATATGTCGATTTTCTTAAAGAGTTTGGACATCTGCTATCAGACCTATTGGTTAACTCTGACAAAGTGCTGATAGTAGGAGACTTTAACATTCATGTAGACGATGCTAACAATACTTCAGCACTCGCATTTATAGATTTGCTAAATTCCTTTGGGGTTAAACAAAATATAAATAGACCAACTCATCGCTTTAATCATACGCTAGATTTAATTATATCCCATGGTATAGATGTCTCTAATATAGACATTCTACCTCAAAGTGATGATATCACAGATCATCATCTCTTAGTATATACTCTACCTGTAGAACAACGTAGCTGTGCCTCCCCACGTTATCAATTCAGTAGAAATATTAATCCGACTACTAAAGACAAATTCACAAGTAATCTGCCGGATCTGTCCCAATTTCATATCAGACCCCTAAGTGCAGATGATCTAGATGAAGTGACTAGCAGCATGGGCACTATTTTTACCAGTACATGAGACACTATTGCTCCCATCAGATAAAAAAAAAAGTCAGAGATAAAACACTTGCACCATGGTACAATAGTCATACTCGCGCCCTAAAGAGAGCAACCCGTAACCTCGAACGAAAATGGAGAAAAACCAAATTAGAAGTTTTTAGAATCGCGTATAAAGGTAGTATGTGCAGCTATAGACGGGCTCTAAAAGTGGCTAGGGCCGAGCATCTGAGCCAACTCATAGCAAGAAACCAAAACAATCCCAGGTTCCTATTTAGTACAGTAGCTAGCCTAAAAAATCCTAAGATGCCTGCAGGGAGTATCCCATGACAGCTTAGAAGTGAAGACTTCATGAACTTCTTCAATGAAAAGATTGATAGTATCAGGAAGAAAATAATGGAAATTCAACCTCTAACAGCATCTCATGATCCAGTCCAGTCTAAAGCTTCACAATTAGATTTTCAGTGCTTTACAGGTGTAGGACAGGAAGAGCTGTATAAACTTATCACCTCGGCTAAATCAACAACATGCTTGTTGGATCCAATCCCAACTAGACTTTTAAAAGAAGTGATAAGTATAACCGGAGCGCCACTTCTAAATATTATCAACTCTTCATTATGTCTAGGTCATGTCCCTAAACCTTTCAAGTTGGCAGTTCCTAAGCCTCTTCTTAAAAAATCTAATTTAGACCCAAATGATATAATAAATTACAGACCAATTTCAAACCTTCCGTTTATATCAAAGATATTAGAAAAGATAGTATCAGCCCAAATATGCACATTCTTGCAGGAAAACGATATCCTCTAGGAATTTCAGTCAGGTTTCAGGCCCCATCATAGTACAGAAACTGCACTAGTTAAAATTGCAAATGACTTGTTTTTAGCTTCAGACCAAGGCTGCATCTCAATTCTTGTCTTACTTGATCTTAGTGCTGCATTCGACACTATAGATCATGATATTCTAATAGATCGCTTACAAAATCACATTGGTATTCAGGGACAGGCGTTAAAATGGTTTAGATCCTACCTGTCTGATCGATTCCATTTTGTAGATCTGAATGGAGAACAGTCTGGTGTAATGCCAGTGAAATATGGGGTCCCACAAGGGTCAGTTTTAGGACCTCTGTTCTCAATATACATGCTTCCCTTGGGTAACATCATCAGAAGACATGGGATTAGTTTCCATTGTTATGCTGATGATACTCAGTTATACATTTCCACAAAACCAGATGAAATACCCAAATTGTCTAGACTAACTGAGTGTATTCAAGATATAAAAGACTGGATGACCGATAATTTTCTTTTACTAAATTCAGATAAGACAGAGATATTACTTATTGGCCCAAAAACCAGTACATACCAGCTCTCACAATTCAGCCTGCGTTTAGAAGGATGTTCTGTTACCACCAGCTCGACAGTGAAAGACCTGGGTGTGATATTAGACAGTAATTTATCCTTTGAAAATCATATCTCCAACATCACAAAAACAGCCTTTTTCCACCTTAGAAATATTGCCAAGCTTAGGAACATTTTATCTGTATCTGATGCAGAAAAGCTGGTTCATGCATTCATAACCTCCAGACTGGACTACTGTAATGCATTACTGGGTGGCTGTCCTGCATCCTCAATTAACAAGCTACAGTTAGTCCAAAATGCAGCCGCCAGGGTTCTCACTAGATCCAGAAAATATGATCATATAACCCCAATATTATCATCCTTGCACTGGCTACCTGTTCAGTTTAGAATTAATTACAAAATAGCATTACTTACGTACAAGGCTCTAAACGGTCTAGCTCCCACATACCTAACCAGTCTTCTGATACGTTACAATCCAGGACGCTCCTTAAGATCAGAAAACTCCGGACTACTGGTAGTTCCCAGAATATCAAAATCTACAAAAGGAGGTAGGGCTTTTTCATATTTAGCTCCAAAACTTTGGAATAGCCTTCCTGACAGTGTTCGGGGCTCAGACACAGTTTCCCAATTTCAAAGTAGACTCAAGACGCATCTCTTTAATCTGGCATACACATAATTAATTTCTTTACCTGATACTCCAGTACATCTATCCTGAATGGCAACCACGCTAATTCTTTTCACCTGCTCTTTATTTTTCCACCCATCCCGAGGCATCTGGAGATTGTGCCAGCTTCAGTAGACAGAGGCTGACCCTGCTTTGACCCAGAGGCATCCAGAGAAGGACCAACTCCAGCTGGATTCTTCTTCATTTTGGTTTGGATCTACACATGCTGCTCCTGAGCTCCCAGTGATCCAGACCCCCATCTGCCCTCTGCACCTGCTGACTCATCCCTGTGCTGAACTGGACTTTGTGTTAATTTAAATTAACTTCTGTTATATGGAACTTTCATCTGCATAACACACATGATGTTATACAATTTCTGTTATCTGTTATCACCCAGATGAGGATGGGTTCCCTGTTGAGTCTGGTTCCTCTCAAGGTTTCTTCCTATTGCCATCTCAGGGAGTTTTTCCTTGCCACTGTCGCCGTCACCCTTGGCTTGCTCATCAGGGACAATCTCATTATCTAGTCACATTTTTCTTACACATATATACATTTCCATAAGTCTTCTTTTCATTTCTGTGAAGCTGCTTTGAGACAATGACCATTGTTAAAAGTGCTATAGAAATAAAATTTTATTTAATTTAATTGAATTTAGGTGAGTGTATAATATAATATAATATATAATATAATATAATATAATATTGTGCATGGTTATGTATGTCACAAATAAAATAATTTTATTTGATTAATGTTTCTAATAAAACATGTACCTAACATAGCTATTTACTGCACACTGTAAAATACCTTTAGTACATATACTAACATTTAACTAGATGAAATACTGAAATTTTATTTTACTTTTTTTTTTTTAAACATAGCTCAGATTTTTACTTGACATTTTGGCCATGTGACTTTACCAAGTGATTAAGTGATCTCCCGTCACGCTGATTCAGGATGTTTTTCTGATCGCTTTTCTTCTGTAAATTTGAGGAATCCGCACTGTCCTTCCAGGGTTTAATAATATTTTGTGTAAAAAAAAAAAAAAATGAGAAGCATCAGTTGGGGGTTAAAAGAAGTGTCATACTCCAGATTATATTATAATATAATATAATATATAATATCATATCGTATAGTATAGTATATTAATCCCAGTCCAGGGTGTATCCCGCCTTGTGCCCTAAGTCTCCTGGGATAGGCTCCAGGCCCCCTGTGACCCTAGATACAGGATAAATCATTATAATTATTCAATTCAATTTTATTTGTATAGCGCTTTTAACAATTGACATTGTCGCAAAGCAGCTTTACACAGTCAAAAGAATTAAGTTTGTATGAAATGTGAGTGTGTGAATCAAACTGATAAGATTGTCCCTGATGAGCAAGCCGAGGGCGACGGGGGCCAAGAAAACTCCCTGATGAGTGAGTAAGTGATTTAATGATGTTTCAGAGAGGTGAGTAATGATGAACAGGTAGGTTATTTTACACCATTTCCATCTAAGCTGTTCATTCGTTTAGTGATGTAATATTCTAATTGTATTTGAAAGGGAAATGCATTACGTAGTAAACATTTTCAGCGCTGAACAACTTGCATTGGATGAAAAAGGCACAGCAGTTTTTCCTCTTTTTTTTGGTAATCTGTTTATAACAAGCCTATATAAAAAAATTTAAAAAAACCTTTATGTGGCTGCGCTACAACATGTCCAGTAAGAGGAAGCGACAGTGGGTGCGCCTTTATGTACATAAAAATTCTAGATTCTAAAGTCTTGTGCTTCTCATCTTTCTGGCATCCTGCAATACATCTTCAACCTTAGTCTGATGCAGGAAATAATACCGGTGCTATAGAAAACATCCTAGTACCAATAACTAAGAAGGCCATCCCTTATGGCCTCAATGACTTCAGACCGGTTGCACTGACGTTGCACTGACGTTGCACTGAAGATTTGAGTGCCTAGTTTTACGGCTAATGCTTACAGCATATCGTGAACATGTGAGTATGTTGGTTAAGTAAATATGTTTGTGTGTGCAAGGCCCGCCGTGGCATTTATCTGTTACACATTGCTGCTTTTTATTTACGTGTATTACTCCTGCTGTGGTTATGCAGGAGGGTTTTTTTTTTGTTCCTCTTCTTCTCGCTTGTTGTCTGTTTGTCTCTTCCTCCTGTGTCTTCTGCCCCCGGCCGTGTCAGCGCATCGTGTGCGGTGTTTGGGTGGCGCTAGGACGGTATCACTTTTTATATGGACTTTGTTTGAGTGAGCTCATGGACTCTGATCAGTTGCCAAGTAACCGGACTCTGCGTGTGTGCGTGTAGTGGAAGATGCAGGGAGTGAATGGTATGACACTGTAAAATAAATGTACGTATATACACTTTTGATTACATAAATATTAATCTCTTGTGGTCCTTATCCTACCCTGATTCTGTTAACAGCTAGTTATTGTTTGAGCAACAGTAGGTGGTTTGTTATAGTGGCGCACAACGTGGGGCCATCAGAGTGTCACTATTATTGTTATACATTGTGTGTATTGTACATTGGTGCCTGGTTCTTAGCTGTTAGCTACCTAGCCATTTCACGCACAGCTTCAATGTATACTTTCACACAAAGGAAAATGCACTCACTCAGAGGTTTGATTAATCGACCTGTGTATTTAAATTACAGTGGGGTGAATTATGCACGAGCTGGGGAAGGGTTGCTGGCTCACGACTTCACAGCAGGCCCTTTCATGACCAAACATGAGCCCATCCAAGACGAGGGCTCACAAGGTGCCTCCACCTACTCCTCCCGTTGACGCTGGAGACGACCCAAGCTTCATTTCCATGGTGCTAGCAGTCTTCTTCGGCCAACTAGAAATGTCTCTGCAGGTGCTAGAAGACAATCTCATCCGGCGAATGGATAAACTGTTTACATTGACGACATCGTTGTTTACTCAAAGGACATCACTTCTCACCTTAACCATCTCCAACAAATATTTACACTCCTTGAAGCTGCTGGTCTCACCCTCAACCTAAAAAAAATGCAACCTCTGCCAGCCATCCCTCTCCTTTCTAGGTCACATCATATTGGCTGAAGGCATAAAAACTGAAGAAGCCAAGGTAGCGGTGATACAGACTTACCCCATTCCCAGCAACCTGAAGGAGCTACAGCGCTTCCTAGGTCTGGCTGGTTGGTACCATCAGTTCATCCCCCACTTCTCAGAGCGTGCTGCTCTTTTACACGCTCTGAAAAAGAAAAGAGCCAAGTGAGTGTGGACCCTCGAATGCCAGTCAGCCTTCGAAAGTCTGAGAGTGGCTCTGCAAAACACATGGGTTTTAACAGCTCCAGACTTCAGCCGCCCCTTCAAGGTGCAGGCGGACACCAGCAACTTTGGCCTGGGGGCAGTACTCACTCAGGGTCACGAGGATGGGGAGTATGTGATCGCCTACACCTCCCGGCTGCTACATGGAGCTGACAGCAGATATTCGGCATCAAAGTAAGAATGTCTGGCTGTGGTGTGGGCAGTGGAGAAGTGGCGGTGGCTGCCGCGTCACCATTAAAGGGGAGCAGAGCAAAGCGCGTCCCGGGACGGTATCGCTTTTTATATGGACTTTGTTTGAGTGGGCTCACGGACTCTGATCAGTTGCCAGGTAAACAGACTCTGCGTGTGTGTGTAGTGGAAGATACTGGGAGTGAATGATGCGACACTGTAAAACACATGTATATACACTTTTGGTTACATAAATATTGATCTGTGGTGGTCCTTCTCTTACCCTGATTCTATTATTTGCACCCTTAATACACAATTGCACATGGTCTACATTTTGCAGGACTGGTACTTTGCACATTGTTTCATTTATGACTGGACATTGTTTTTCTATTTTAATTCCATTTAAATTTTATTTTATCACTTTTACATATTGTAAATTTTAGAGCTAAAAGTGTAACGACGCAGGTCTCACGAGGGGCAGAACTGTGCATAAATACTCTGCACTGCTCAAAACAGGCAGATCCGCAGGCTGCTACCCCACGGAGTTCTGAACAAGCAGAGGCGCAATCAGGTATACACGTGGTTGCCAAGCAATGCCGCCTTAAGACAGTTAGCCACACCTGGGTCATGTCTATTTAAGGGTCCATAGAAAAGATAGATAGATCGAGATCTGGCCATTAAGAATGCACGTTTCGAGAAAAGGGATTTTGCACGCTTCCGCGGCAGCTCGCGGGAAGCTGTGAAAATGCCGTTCATTACCTGTAGGGGGCAGTCGTGTTTCAATCTGAAGTATTGTGTGTCTACTGAAGCCAAACATGTGTTCTCTTTCTTAGGTGCCCATTGACAGCAAGCAACAGAGCTCATAAACGTGTCGGGCACAAACTTTAACCCTTAGGAGTCGGCGGAACCGCCGGCGGGTCCAAGTGCATTTTTTTTCTGGTAACCATAAAATGAACTTAAAATTCTCCGTCATTTTTTATCATATATATAAGTGTAGTGCATCATTTAAATCTGCAAAGGGTCTACTTTTATTTATGCATACTCACTATATATAAAGAAAATAAACAGGGTGCGCTTTTAGCCGTCTCAGTCTCCGTGAATATCTTTCTGAAACCCGTCACTAAAATTAACTGAAACTCCGCAAATACTTCACACACCGACATGAGAAATGTATCTATTTAAAGCTTAAAGGGTCTACTTTTAAACAACGAAAGTTAAATAAAAAATAAATACTCATTTTATGTAATCCGTATGAATCCGAGGAGAGGCACAGTCTTTCTGTCGCACTTCATTATCTGATAATGACCGGAGGCAGGACACGCCCACATGCTGTTCACAGGGAAAACAGCTGTAGAAGCACGCTACATACAAGACCACGCCCTCTGCATGCGCACACAGATTCAGTGAGTTTCCTGCACGTGTGGAAGATGGCACGCGCTGTACAGGTTACAGAAGCTCTACAGAATGTTCTGGACGGTGGGAGGAGTTTATCTTTTTTTCAGAACAACCCTGAAACTCTGACAGAAAACGGGTGTGTTTTAAAGTGTTATTTGCTCCATCGGAGGAGGAGAATCCAGCAAGCTGCTACCATGGGTGAGTTAAGTCTCATATAATCCTTTTTCTTATAATATAAATCTCATCTCATTTTATTTTTACTTACATAGTTTAGGGTAGCACGTGGAAAACACTGCTACTCGGCCTACCATACTGCCTTATGTAGCTTAGCACAAACCTGCTAGCTCCCGATGGCTAAGCTAATGCCTTATGTGATGGTTGTCAGTATCAGCTGTGGTGTAAATATTCCAATTATTTATTTTATTTATTTGATTGATGATGTACAGTAGTTTTTTTTATTGTGTTATCATGCTCATGTTGTATTTTTATTTTTTTATATAAACAGTTGTGACAGTGAAAATGATCAGCCACCTGTTTGATAGAAATCAAGGGCTGTGGATTCTGGATGGAAGGGGTCTGGATTTTGGTCATTTTAAAGTGGATGGACACACAATAAGCATCTGTCTATACCTGTGACCGTGTACAACCAGCACATGGACTGACCTCGGGTTACAGAAGTGTTGCTCCAGCTAGTAACAGTGTCTGTGTGCAGTGTAAAGCAGTGTATGGTAAGAAGCAAAAAACACCATGGAAACGCCAGGTATGTAATGTTCCCTTTTTGAAAGTGGCACAAAGATGTATGACTGTGGTGTAAGAGTGGACTAAACACCCTTTTTTTTTTTTTTCATTTTATTTTGCACGGTCATATATATGCAATAAATTTAGCTTCTGTGTATAAGATGATCTGTGTCTGTCTGTCTCCATTCAATCCTGAACATTTTCTTTGCACTATGTAAGTGAGTAGGTTATGTATAGGGTGTAAGAGTGAGTTATTCTGCCCGATCAGTTAACTATATTCTAATAATATATGTATTTTGTCCTGAAATTATTTTCTTGTAGCATTTCCCTGTGTCACATACCTGACTGAAAGGCTCCTTATGCAAATCATGTAGCGCAGCCACATAATTGGGGGGTTTATATAGGCACCTAAAGGGGGTAAAGAAAAATAAAACCGCCTGGCCATATAAACTGACCATGATATGGTTCATTTTGTTCCAGTGTTTGGTTTCGGGATCGCTGCGCGAGGGAACCCGGATGTTGCGCCGTGTCACGTGACCCGATATAAAAGCGGAACCGGCAAACATGTCGAGGTGGAGAGATGAGGAGTATGCAGCGCTGCATTTGCAAGAGAGAGAGATTGATTGTTGAGCCAAGTGGATTATTTTCCTGTGTGTATTTATCTTCACTGGACCCCATCAATACCCCTCTTTTTCCGTTTCGCGGACATAACATCTTATACCGATGAGACCGAACCATCTCTCCCGCCACTCTTCGACAAACACTTGCAATAACTTCACGGACTTTGGACATTGCTTTCCACACATACACACACACACACACACTTGTATATTTTGTATATATTGTGTTTTTTTTCTGTGCACCTTTTTGTTTATTATTTCACTTAATACACTTTGGGTTTATTTTTTAATCATTATTTTGCATCATTTCTTGTTCTGCTCGGCTTACACCATACCGGAAGTAGATTCTAGGACCCCGTTAAGTGGAACTGATTGTAACAGTCAGCTTTGTTGTTATAATCATTATTCGGGTCTTTGTCTTCTCTGGTGTGAATTACAGCATTATTCATGATCATTCACGCCTCCTCGCATATGGCCGTTCCAAAACAAAAAGTGTCTTAGAAAATGTAAATGAATACATTGTTTTCTGTGAATGAGTGATCAAGATGATTATCACATCATTTTGAAGTAAAAACTCTAGACTATAAGATCCAGGTAACCACAAAAAATATAAACAAATGTTATGAATGTGTTTTTTTGTGAACTTATTTCAGTGATATTTTTTGTTATTTTCAATAATCACGCATAACTGTTATTTTCTCCAAAATACAAACTTGTACATATATGCTGCTCACATATTACTGTAGCCCAGTTTGTGCTCTATACAGTGTAGTTAGCCTTTAGACATTTATATGTTTATAAGTAAATGAAAAATATACAAATGTCAGGACACCCTCAGACTCCTAAGGGTTAAATACTGATATGTATTTATGCTTCATTTTCTTCTGTCCTGCAATACTCTTCTCTCCTACTTATTTGACTGGGCTTTCTCTATTCACTATTATTATCATTAATAATAGTAGTAGTGAAAAATACCGCTGATTAACTATCTCAAATAGTAACCAGAAACAGTTAAAATAGTCCAGCACTTTAACATTTAACCCAGCAGTTTTTAGAGTGTAACATAAATACTCAATTTGTAAAATAGCATCAGTGAATTCATAGGTTGTGTATAGAGTGATTAAAAACAATACATCGAAGCTTATGGTAAATAAATTCTCTGACTCTTCCACTGCAGGTATTAAAAAAACGATGTAAATTTTAGAATCCGTAGAAGCTCAGTGGTCGCACAAAACCTCTCGCAGGGAAGCCTTTCCCTGAATTCGCCATTTTCACAGGGGTGGGCATCTCGGTTTATTCATACAGATGTACAGTATCTATTTACAATACATGGAATTTTATGGGGTTGTCACTGAACGATTTACCCTGACAAAGAGCAATATAAGAATAGTGCCAGCTGGCACACCTTAAAAATAATTCGGCATCTATTTAGAGTCTAATTTGTGCTACTGCTGTTTGCTTACAATATTTGTTAATTATTTTTTTAAATTTAAATGAGGCTTGGGCTCCGAGATGTTGAGCTTACTGTGCGTAGTCTAATCAGAGCTCTACCGCCCATTCGAGTGTAATTCATAAATTATGTTTATAATAATGAAATGAGATGCCCTAAATTGTGCTTTAAATTTAATCTACAATTCATTTCAAACCCGCGGCTCGCAGTTTCACAAAAGGCAGCGTTTTGATCAAAAGGTGATAAACACATGTGATTTATCGATAGAAATGCAGACATACTGCATTGATGGATGGATGTTGTTGATAAATAATGATTATTATTATAATAATGATAATTAAATAACACAGTACATAGAACAGTTGGGTATATTCATTATCATGTAATGTATAAGGTGAATGTATATTTAGTGCAGAGTGCAAGCCGGGACTCCGGCAGTATTACCTGACATTGTAACTGCACCGTGGTAAAAGGGAGAGCCAGAAGGAAACACAGACATGAGGGCGAACTGGGAAGTAAAGCGACCAATCACCTCACCGTCAACAAACCTGAGTGATCAATGAGAGTGGGGAAGACAGCATCTAAACATACCAGTTCACCAGAATACTCTACGTCCATGAGTCCCCCAGATCTGCTCCTTTACCTAAGGCTAATCTATTTACAAAAATACTGCGCTAAATAAATAGGTTTTTAGCCTAGACTTAAACATTGAGACTGTGTCTGTGTCCTGAACATTAATAGAAAGACTATTCCATAACTTTGGGGCTTTGCAGCCCCGTGCTGTAGTTTTCATAATACGCGGTACTGACAATCAGCCTGCATCCTTTGATGGAAGTAGGCGTGG
The DNA here is from genome assembly GCA_013621035.1 of Clarias magur. Taxonomy (NCBI): domain Eukaryota; kingdom Metazoa; phylum Chordata; class Actinopteri; order Siluriformes; family Clariidae; genus Clarias; species Clarias magur. The sequence goes on along the minus strand of QNUK01000898.1, from coordinate 79,128 downwards.
CGAAACGTAAGACACTAGCAGGTCAAGTCAAGTCAAGTAGGCTTTATTGTCATTCCAACCATATACAGTTCAGTACACAGTGAAACGAAACAACGTTCCTCCAGGACCAGGGTGCTACATACATGCAAACGACATAAATTAACAACACAAGATAAATTAGCCATGCAGATTTTACATTTTTAAGTTAACCTAAGCTATCAATTTTTATACTAGAAGAGATAACACTAGACAACAGACAACAACGTGCATGTGCAATTATGCAAACAAGAGCTACTTGATAACAATGTAACACAGCAATGTAACACGTTTCAGTATTGAAATGCCTTTTCTTTACATGATGAGGTATGTGTTGAGGTAGTGAGAAAAACAGCAGTAAACAATTGACATTTGTCAAAAATAATTTTTTGTGCAAATAGCAGACTGTATGATTAGGTACAAGTTGAGGTAGTGGGAAAAAGCAAAAAAAAACCAGCAGTAGACAATTTACGTTGTGTCAGAAATATTTTTGTGCAAATAGCAGAGATAAATATCGTGGAAATATTGCAAGTTAGGTGGTCAGTTAGGTAGGTATGAATAAATGAAGATGGTTGTAGATCAGTGTGATTGTGCATGTTTATCAGTTCAGTCTGGATGTTATTTTGTTCGTCTGAGAGATGTGTGTGTGTGTGTGTGTGTGTGTGTGTGTGTGTGTGTGTGTATGTTTATCAGTCCAGTCCTTTTGTGTTGAGGAGACGGATGGCTTGCGGGTAAAAACTGTTACAAAAACTGTTACCAGATGGCAGAAGGGTGAAGAGTGAGTGTGAGGGGTGTGTCTGGTCAGCCACAATGTTGGTGGCTTTGCGGATGGAGCATGTGGTGTAAATGTCTTCGATAGAAGGGAGAGATCTTCTCAGCTGTCCTCGTCTTGCGATCTGATATGGTACAATTTCCAAACCAGACAGTGATGCAGCTGCTCAGGATGCTCTCAATAGTTCCTCTATAGAAGGTGGTGAGGATTTGTGGTGGAAGCTGGGCCTTCTGTTGGGCTTTCTTATGCAGAGAGCTGGTGTTGAGGTACCAGGTGAGGTTCTCTTCCAGGTGAACGCCCAGGAATTTTGTGCTCTTGATGATCTCCACAGAAGTGCCGTCGATGCTGAGCGGAGAGTGATCGCTCCGTGTCCTCCTGAAGTCAACAACCATCTCGTTTGCTTTTCGATGTTCAGAGACAGGTTGTTGTCTTTATACCAGTCAGTTAGCCTCTGCACTTCCTCTCTGTACGCTGACTCATCGTTCTTGCTGATGAAACTTGATGATATGATTGGAGCTGTGTGTCGCTACACAATCATGAGTCAGCAGCGTGAACAGCAAGGGACTAAGCACGCAGCCCTGGGGGGCCCCAGTTCTCAATGTGGTGGTGCTGGAGGTGTAGTTCCCGATCCGCACTGCTTGAGGTCTTTCGGTCAGAAAGTCCAGGATCCAGTTACAGAGGGAGGTGTTCAGGCCCAACAAGCTCAGCTTCCCGATCAGGTGTTGGGGAATGATAGTATTGAATGCTGAACTGAAATCTATGTACAGCATTCTGACGTAAGTGTCTTTCTTGTCAAGATGTGACCGTGCCAGATGGAGAGTGGTGGTGATGGTGTCGTCCGCAGAAGATGAGGGGGCAGCAGGGTCTTGATGTGTCTCACGACGAGCTGCTCGAAGCACTTCATAATGATGGGTGTGAGTGCAACAGGGCGGTAGTCATTGAGACAGGACATAGAAGACTTCTTCGGCACGGGGACGATGGTGGAAGACTTAAAGCATGTGGGAACAACGGCGCTGCTCAGAGAGATGTTGAAGATGTCGGTGAGAACATCTGCCAGCTGTTCTGCACATTCTCTGAGCACTCTGCCTGTGATGTTGTCTGGTCCAGCAGCTTTACGTAGGTTGACTCTGTGTAGAATTTTCCTCACATCAGCCGTGGTGAGACACAGCACCTGGTCGTTCAGAGGAGGGGTGGTCTTCTTCGCCGTCACGTTGTTCTGCATGTCGAACAGTGCATAGAAGCTGTTCAGCACATTCGGAAGGGAGCTGTCACTGTCACAGGCAGGTGATGTCATTCTATAGTGAGTGATGGCTTGTATGCCCTGCCACATGTGCCGTGTGTCACCGCTGTCCCTGAAGTGATTGTGGATTCTCTGGGCGTGTGCGCGCTTCGTCTCTCTGATGGCCTGGGACAGTTTGGCCCTTGCTGTTCTTAGGGCCACCTTGTCCCCCGCTCTGAAGGCAGAGTCTCGGGTCCTCAGAAATGCATGCACCTCCGCAGTAATCCAAGGTTTCTCGTTGGGTCGTGAGATGATGTTCTTGGAAACAGTGACGTAATCGGTGCACTTGTTGATGTAGCTGGTCACTGATGACGTGTACACGTCCAAATCAGTGTAGTCGTCGTAAGTTGCAGCCTCCCTAAACATGTTCCAGTCAGTGTTCTCGAAACACTCCTGAAGAGCAGAGATGGCTCCTGCTGGCAGTTTTCACCTGCTTCAGAACCGGGTTTGAACGCCTGACGAGTGGTCTGTATGCTGGAATTAGCATAACAGAGATGTGGTCTGAGTAGCCGAGGTGGAGACGGGGCTCTGCCCGATATGCGCCAGGAATGTTTGTGTAAACAAGATCCAGCGTGTTTTCCCCTCTAGTTGCAAAGTCCACATCCATACTGATGGAATTTAGGAAGCACTGACTTGAGATTTGCATGGTTGAAATCTCCAGCAACAATAAACAGTCCATCCGGGTGTGTATTTTGCAATTCACTGATCTTAGCATACAGTTCCCATAGCACTTTCTTAGCATTAGCGCTAGGTGAAATGTACACTCCAATAATGAAAACAGTGGTGAATTCCCGCGGTAAATAAAAAGGTCTGCATCTAACAGTCACAATCTCCAGCAACGATGAGCAAAAGCTACTCAGATACTGCAGCGCGAGACCATTTAATGCTTTATACGTCAAAAGTAGTATTTTAAAATCAATATGAAATTTCACAGGGATCCAACCTAGAAGTGATAAAAGCATGAACTAGTTTTTCTGCATAGTTTAGAGACAATATATTCCTTAACTTGGCAATATTTCTGAGGTGAAAGAATGCTATCCTGGTAATATTGTCTACATGAGCGTCAAATGAAAGGCTGGAATCTATAATCACACTGAGGTCTTTTACTGTTGCACTTGATTGAACATAAAGTTTGCTTCTAGCTGCTTGTGGTCTTAGTTCTAGTAGAAGTTAATTAGCATCCAGTATCTGGTGTATCTGGCTTTGCTGAGACATGCACTCACCTAAAGGATTATTAGGACCACCATACTAATACGGTGTTTGACCCCCTTTCACCCTCAAAACTGCCTTAATTCTATGTGGCATTGATTCAACAAGGTGCTGAAAGCCTTCTTTAGAAACGTTGGCCCATATTGATAGGATAGCATCTTGCAGTTGATGGAGATTTGCACAGAGGGATGCACATCCAAGTTTAGGTGAGTATATAACTGTATGTCATCAGTATAACAGTGGAAATTTAAGGCATCCCGTTTGTCCTGGTGATAATGTCACTAACCCCATTTTTTTCCAGTTTAATCCTAATTTCATGTTTCACTTTATTAATTTAAATATAGTATACACGCAGTATGTACTGCAATGTGCGAGTCAAACTAACATTGTCTAAATATTAATCAGAGGGAAGTGTTTGTGCGCGTGTGCATGAGTGTGTATTTAAATCCAATCAGTGGGAATGATAGTTTGCATTAGAGAAACCGCAGTTCACTGATGAGCAGCAAAACTACACGCGCATACACACACAAACCTTGACGGAGCACAAGAGCCCAAATATATTAATTTATCATCTAGCAGATTTATTCATGTAGTGTTTTTTGTTTGTTTGTTGTTATTTTACATGCCCTTTAGTGTATATTTTTATTCATCAAATCGTGAAGTTAAATGTTGATCCACATGGTGATGGTGACCTGTCATCATGGCAACTCACGTGGCAAACACGAGAGTTCAAGAGCTGCACTCTGACTGAGATAGGGGTGGAGTCAGTCTGAAAAACCTGGAAGCACTCTTTATCCTGGTATGTGTGTGTGTGAGTGCATGCACATACACACTGATTTTCCATGACAAGAACTGCTCTGTAGGGTTTATAATCTCCATGTGAAGCCATTTCTTGTCTTGATTGTTGTGTGTGTTCTCAGCTAAACAGTAAAAGTCATCTCACACACACACACACACACACACACACACACACACACACACACACACACACACACACACACTATTGACGTAGAGGATGTTTTGCAGTTAAATGAGAACACTTTAATGTGTGTTAATGTAGGGATCAGGCACTTATATCAGTGTGTTCTGTCAATGCAGTGTTTGTGTTTACTGTCCTTCAGTGCTGCTAATTGATTGTTAGCGTTATAATACATTGCCCCTGAAAGCTGAAGGCCGCTATAATGAACATGATAGTGTTTCACGAGTGTGTTACATAAACCTGTGTGTGTGTGTGTCTGTGTTAATGTTAATGCTATAAAGGACCGTAAATTCAAATGAGGAATATTTAAAATTTTAGTGCTATAAAAAATGTAGAATTTTTCTTTACGTGTAAAGTAGGTTCTAATTTTTGTACTCTTTTTGAACACACTTGGTTCTTTATCGTGTACCTAGTTTTGCTGTTCTGTAGTGTTGATTGTAGTGTGATTGAAGAGTAATTTGTTTAAAGTAATTTAGTAATTAATCAAGAGTACTTTCAGGCTTTCAGGAAGGGGGAAAAATACAACAACAACAACAAAAAAATGTAATAAATTCTGATTGCCTTGGGACCCCAGTGGGTGTGGACGGGCCTGGGTGGTTTACTTATGGGAGGGTGTCGTTTGGGCTCAGGTGCTCATGTCTTCCTGCTATCTCTCTGCACCCCATTGTCCTGATCTTCTGCCCTGGATTGGCTCTACGTTGCATGCCTCACTTTTTTAATGCAGCACACACCAGCTTTGACACATATTTGAAAAAGATAAGAAAAATAAATAAATAAATAATAGGGCAAGTGAGGCATGTGTATTGTCACCTGGGGTAGAGGGCTGAGTTACCCTCTGACAGAGAAGATATCAGCATTAGAGGAGCGCATCCAGACTTTAGAGAGGGTTAGTGAGCGCGAGAGCAGCGTTATTCCTGTAGTGGAAAGTCTGGGTGCCGCAGGCGGAGATAACCAGCCCCCTCACTCTGGCATTAGAGCCCTCACAGCGGGGCGAGTGGGTGACGACTTGGCGGCATACTTGTTCAGCCAAAGCTAACGCTAAGGCTAGCCCACCAGAGCACACCTCTTCTGCGCTTCACGTGTCCAACAGGTTTGCTCTCCTCAGTGATGCACCCGCTGAGAAACCTGAAAGAGCTCTGGCTATAGGAGACTCTATGCTGAGACACGTGAAATTAGCTAGGCCTTTAGGGGCGCCAGCGGCAGTGGTCAGGTGTATCCCGGGAGCCAGAGCACCGGACATAGCAGGTAATCTTAGGGCTCTAGGACAGCACAGGTTCTCTAAGATAGTGGTACATGCTGGAGCTAATAATATACACCTTCGTCAGTCAGAGGTTAGTAAGAGCAACTTTACAGAGGTGTTTAAACTAGCGAAGGCGATGTCCGATGAAGTAGTTTCCTCTGGTCCCATCCCAATGAGACGTGGCGACATAGCTTACAGCAGGTTATGGTTGCTGAACGGCTGGATGTCCAGGTGGTGTTCGTAAAATAACATGGGCTTTACAGACAACTGGAACACCTAATGAGGGCAAAGCTGGCCTGTTAGGGCGGGACGGTGTCCATCCCACTCGGGAAGGTGCTGCTCTCATTTCTTGTAGTATAGCGCATAATCTCAGAAGACGCCTAGTTAATCGGTGACAATTCAGAGCCCAGGCCAGGGAGCAGACAGACAGGCTAAACCAACCGTCTGCTAGCTCAATAGAGTCGTCACTCAGGGTTCATCTTATTGAGACGGTGTCTGTTCCCCGAGCTAAACATAAATTTAGAAAGACTCAGAAAGTCTGTTTTAGTAATTTAATTAACATAGACACCACAAACTCGGATCACACTGAATGCGCAGCCGGCACCTCTGATCTGAAGCTAGAACTGTTAAGTATTAGATCTCTCGCATCTAAAGCAGTAATTGTTAATGAAATTATCACAGATCAGGAGTTTGATATATTATGTTTAACAGAAACCTGGATTAAACAGGATGAGTATGTAGCTTTAAATGAAGCTAGTCCTCCTGGATACAGCTACATACACCAGCCTCGGCTAACTGGTAGAGGAGGAGGAGGAGTCGCAGTTATTTACAATGATAATCTGGACACAAATTTGGTTTAACAAAGTTTAACACGGACACAAATTTAATGCATTTGAAGCTCTCTATAGTAACGTAAAGTCAGCTCAGTCGATCCCGCTAATCATCATTTCCAGGGCCATACTCGGAGTTTCTGTGAATTTTCAGATTTCCTCTTAAACCTGGTCATTTCTGTAGAGAAAGCCTTAATTGCTGGAGATTTTAATGTTCATTTTGAGAATCCAGAAGACCCTCTGAGAACAGCGTTTATGTCCATACTGGACTCAGTAGGAGTAAATCAGTGTGTAGTAGGACCCACTCATAAAGCAGGTCACACTTAGATTTAATATTATTATTCGGATTAAGTATAAGAAATTTATTCACAATTCCACTGTCTGAAGTTATCTCAGATCACTATCTTGTCTCAATGAAAGTGTCATAGTAAAAATGTACGCACAGCACCGCGCTACCTGTTTAGAGTCGACATTCCGTTATACCTTAGATAACATAGGTCCAGTTAAAAAAGAAACTCGCTCCCTGGGATAATGATCACATGCTCAAAACAGACTGCTCGGAAATTAGACCGTAAATGACGTCAAACTAAATTATTATTTCAAATAGCATGGAAGGAGAGCATCCTGAACTATAGAAAAGCTTTTAGTGTAGCTGGATCAACGCATCTCTCCATTCTTATAGAAAATAACAAAAATAATCTGAATTATTTATTTAATACCGTAGCCAAATTAACCAGAAATAAGACCACTGCAGAAATCTCCATAACAACAACATACATTAGTGAGGACTTCATGAACTTTTTTTAATAGTAAAATTCTAAACATGCTCAGCTGATCGCACCACCCTCTGTAGAGCTCGTCTGTCCTGCATGGTGCTGTTCACAAACCAGGTTGTGAAGTTTCCCGTCAGCATGCTCTCTATGATGCAGTAATAGAAGTTTCTAAGTACCTTAGCATCTAAGGTGGTAGAGATGTGGCTTCTTTCACCATGGTGTTGATGTGACAGGACCATGACAGGTCCTGCGTAATGTGAATACCAATCGGAATCGGAAGCTGTCCACTCTCTCCACAGGGCTCTCGTTGATGACGGGGGTCTGGTAGTTCCTCTCGTGGTTTGTACTAAAGTCCACTATCAGCTCATTTGTCTTGCTGACATTCAGGGGGAGGTTGTTCCTCTGGCACCAGGTCTCCAGATTCCCAATCTTCTCCAGGTTGGCTGTCTCATTGTTGTCAGAGATGAGGCGCTGGAGTTGCTAGTGGACATGCAGTCGTAGGTGTACAATGAGTACAGTAGGGGGCTCAGAACACAACCCTGGAGGGCTCCAGTGCTGAGGATGAGACATGTCTGCCCATCCTTATTGTCTGTGGTCTGCCAGTTAGGAAATCTGAGATCCACTGACATAGAGATGACCTGAGTCCCAGGTGCTCCAGCATGGTGGTGAGTGTGGAGGGAATTAGAGTTTTAAATGCTGAGCTGTAATCTACAAAGAGCATTTGAGCAGAATCCCCCTTTAGTATTAGCATCGTTGGCTGGAGCCTCAAAGCAAGTGTAGAATGTGTTCAATCCATCTGCCAGAGACACGTCCGCATTTTGGTGCTTAATAGTCAATTATTGTCCCTGCAACAGGCTCCTAGAGTCATTTTGTTGGAGCTGTGTAGTTTCCTCCCGTAGCGCTGCTTCGCCTCCTTCACTGCATTCCGAACATTGTATGATGCAGCCTTATATGAGTTCATGTCACTCGACGAAAGTCTGATGTTACAGGTAGTGGTGTGAGATCTCAAAGCATCACGGATGGTTTTATCCACCCACAGCTTCTAATTATGAAACTCGATTTCAGCTTGATTTCCCTGGGGCCGCTGCTTCGGGTCGCGTCCTTTGTTCTTCCTCAGGAACTTATTCGGCCAGCTTGGATCTGGGATTGAAAGCGTTGAATTGTGAGTTCATTGTAAACCAGGAGAAATACGAGTCTAAACTCTATAGCGTCTAATGTATTCAACTGTGGAGAATTTACTTGTTTAAAGTTAACTTAAAAAAACAAAAACAAAGGAAAAGTCAGACCAGTCGTGACAGCAGCCGACCTCACCAGCGCAATCTCATAGTGTTAACTATGAGGATGTCAAAAACAACATTCCTGCTTTAAAACATAAAATGTGTCAACATTGAGCACCATCAGAAGACATGTATGAAGAAGCAAAAAATATATATATATTTTCAAGTAAATATTATTATGTGCACGTAGAATCTTTCTGGAATCTGTCCCAGAGAAAATTACTCGTCTCATGAACCCACACAAAGCATTTAAGGATTTTATTTTGTTTTTATAATAGTAATCATTATGCTTTTTTGCTGTGCTTTTTTTCCACCATTGAATAATTATTTGATCCACTATTTGACCACGAATGGCTGAAATGTGGTTATGCAAAAGTTGCTGCTCTTTTTGATCTGAGTATATTATGACTGATCCCCGAGAAATGCAACAAAACACAAATATATACTTGCTAAATAAATGCTGACTTTTACAATGTGAAAGTAAGTGCTGTTGTGAAAAACAACATGGCACAATGCAGGTTGTCTGTGAATGGCTGAAATATGCCATGATGTGAATATGTCTTTTAGCGAATGTAAAATGTTCACGTTAACATGTGCCCAGCCTTTTTACTTTACAAAAGGCAGCATTTTGATGCAGACATAGTCCCCTAGCAATGGAACAAATACAAATATATAGGCTACTCACAAAAAAATAGCCTCTAAAAAAATGTAAAAAAAAATTTTTTTTTAATTTTTTCTAAAAAAAATGTGTAATGCCACAAAAGGAAAAAAGTTATATAATGTATTTTTACGTTCATTAAACTATTTTTTTAAAATTTCTTTTATGTTTTGTATAAAACAAACATGGTGCCACAAAACATAAAAATAAAAACAATTAATAACGGAATCATTAATATTTTATTTCTGTTTGAGCTGTACATACAGTAAACAGTACTTAAAAACAGGGTTCCCCCATGTTTATGAGCTTTGTCGCTGGCTGTCAATAGACACCTGAGAGGCACATTAACACCTTAACACATTATTAGTAGTAAAAGACCTCGATGACGATGACAATTGTTAAAAGCGCTATACAAATAAAATTTAATTGAATTGAATTATTGGCTTCAGAAGACCTGAGATTGAAACACAACTCCCCCCTACAGGTAATGCGTGTCATGTGCCTGAGAACATCACCGCGGCCCACACAATGCTGAGGCAGTTCATGAGATTCCTTTCCTCATGACGCACATTCTTAATGGCCACATCTGTAAACCAAGAAATATTTCTCGTCCTGCTCCTTGGCAATCTGATGTATTGAACAGCAATAGAAGAGAATTAAGAACAGTAGAGAGACGATGGAAGAAATCACAGTTTGATGCAGATCTTGTTTCTTACCGTTCTCTTCTTTCTAAATTAACATGTGAGGTGACTTCTGTTAAAACTGCCTTCTACAAGTAAAAGCTGGAAGCTTCTGCACATGAGCCTTGCAAGCTCCACAATATCTTCTCTTCACTACTCCACCCACCAGGTCCTCCTGCTCCATCCTCTCTGACTGCTGATGACTTCACCACATTCTATGATGGGGAAAATCGCAGCAATCTGCCAGACCTTTGCTCCCATCTAAACATTGATGCCTCTCTGTCTCTTGCAGAAAAACCTATATGATCCCAACCAATCCAGCACATTCCACAGTGACTGCCCTTTTATCACTGAAAAGCTCCATGCTGCTAGATCAGCTAAACTGTTATATTTCCTCATCTTCCTGGATCTCTCAGCTGCATTTGACACAGTGAACCACAATATTCTTTTGTCTATTCTTACAAGCCTTGGAATCTGTGGCATGACATGGCAATGGTTTGATTCCTACCTAGAAGATTAGTCTCATGAGGCTCCATGTAGACTCTCTATTGGTGTCCCACAGCACTCAGTACTTCCTCAGTCCTCTTCTGTTTTTCCTCTATACACGGTCTCTTGGTAAATTCATATCCTTGCACGTTTTTTCATACCATTGCTATGCAGATGACGCACAACTCATTCTCTCCTTTCTTCCCTTAGACACTCAGATTTTCACCTGGATCTCAGCATGTCTGGCAGACATCTCATTCTGGATGACAGCCCATCAGCTGAAGCACAATCTCAGTAAAACTGAACTGCTGTTCATCCTAGGTTATTCATCCACCTGTCAAGACCTTGTGATCTCCCTACACAACAGTCAGACAACTTCTTCAGTCACTGCTCGCAATCTTGGGGTAAGTCTGGACAATCAACTATCATTTTCCCTAAAATCGCTCCTGTTGATTTCTTTTTTACAACATCAGAATCATTTGTCCATTACTTTCTACAGGCTTTTCAGGTGTTTGTCAGTCCCTTGTTATTTGGATTACTGCAACCTGCTCCTGGCTCTGTCCACTCCTGCCTCTGTCCACCATTCGCCTTCTGCAGGTGGTCCAGAATGTAGCTCCACATCTCATCTTCAACCTTCCCAAGTCCTCCCACACCACCCCTCTTTTCCGCTACCTGCACTGGTATCCTGTAGCTGACCGCATCAAATTCAAAACCCTGATGCTTGTCTACAGAACTAAAAATGGACCAGCACCCACTTAGCCCGCCCCGCCCCTCAAAAAAAAAAAACTTTCCCAACAGTGTTTGACTGCTGGTACTTAGAGTTAGTAACATAATAACCCAGTGTAAGTTTCCATCATTGGATAGATCCTTATCATAAAGAGCATCTACCAAATGCCTAAATGTAAATGTAGATGATGAAGGTCTGTGACTCTGCCAACTTTTCTGAACAAATTAAATCTGAGCGTGAAATATGACAAACTGTTATATGCCACTAAAATGTAGGAACATGTGGGGTCTGTCTTTGTTTATTAATATGGATAACAAACTTCATAACTCGGAACACACACACATGTAACGATCAGATTAAGAATGTTTTAAACTGAGTTACACTATACAGAGATCTTTATCTTTAGTGCTCAAGTGATGCTCTAAACCTAGAGAACAAGAAGGACAACACTGTGACCATTTAAGAAAAAAACAAAATGTATTATACAACAAAACAAAAGCAAAAGGTGCACCAAAACAAACAAACAAACAAACAATATTTACAAAATATATACAAATCATTCATGTGTTTGTGGATGGAAGGAAAGTTCGGGTTATTTATTTACGGGGGTGTGTAGAGAGAGATGAATCTGTCTCATCGGAAATAATGGGAATATACCCTGGAGCTCGATTTCGGAGTAAGAGTAAACCTCTGGTTGGTAACATTCCTGAAATGAGGTAACTCCTCAACGGTACAGTCTCTTTGTAATTCGGTAGGAGAGTGATCACCAAAATAGTGTGCTGTATCTCCTTACTTTCTCCATCCTCAAGCTTCTTTCTGGGTGCGCTTTTAAGGAGGGTCAGGTGACCGCATGCGTAACCGTGTTATGCTTGAATACATTAGCCTATATAAACGTACCCTTTATGTGACTGCGCAACACACACACTAGGTCCATTAGTACAACCCAATGTGTTTAAGTATAATCTTCTCCACTCTCAAGGTTATAAACTCTCTCTCTCTCTCTCTCTCTCTCTCTCAAATGTATGTGTGTTTGTTCAATCACTAAAAGTGCTCTTATGTTATAAAGCCTTTTAGATGTGGATTTAAAAGGCGGGGTCTGTGGTCAGGGGGTATGGCCTAGGGCAGTATCAGATGCCTCCATGTGATTGGCCAGTTCTCAGTGTAGCGCTTTTGTCCCTCTAAAAGGATTTAGTTCAGGACACAAACAGGATAGAGAGAGATTATTAGCATTAAGGTTAACTGATAAGTTGATCAATGTCCAAGATCTTCATGAAGGGTTTGTGTGTGGGGTATGGTGTGTGAATATGTGAGTGTCTGTGTATGGGTTTCGTGTGTGAGCTGAGTGCAAAAGTTTACACTCCCACTTTAGTTTGTGCCTCGGAAGTTGTGATGAATCGGGAGGATCCTGGTTCGTTTGTAACTGTAATAGGTTTAAAATCCACTAGAGGGCAGCAGGATACCTTTAAACACACAGAGTATAAAACACATTGTACTCCATACCTAACCCTAATAGTGTCATGTGTGTTGTTTTTTTTGTTGTTGTTTTTTTTTACAATGCACCAGCTGTGTGTGGCCTCGTTCTCCCTGGCATTAATGTCCATTCTGGTAATTGTAAGTGCTCAGTCCTGAGTGCAGGTGTGAACGGGGTCATGTGTGTCTTGATGACGAACAGTGATTCCATCACTCAAACCACAAACACAGGTTAGTGTGAACACGATGGTGTCTAATTTGACGGCTTTGTGGCCCTCACTGGGAAATCTGTAATCACATGGGAGAGCTCTCTGCCCGATGGGTAAACACCACGCTGGAACACCGGAGACAGACAACTGGTTCGTGGCATTAGTGCTGTTTCATCACTCATCATAAAATTAAAGCAGAAGATGACTGACACAGTAAACATGCTATTTTAGAGGGAAAGGATGAATAAAATCCGATCTCAAGTGGTCACAGAAGACACATTCACATTGCCAGGTGTGAACAGATGTGTTCCTCGATGGTTCACTCCTGATCCTGAGGTGCATGTTCATGTTGAGCGGGGCCACAGTTTATGTGGATGTTTTCAACTTTAAATGCACAGAAATACTGAACAAATCCCTCCGTTTCACAGAACATTAACACTCATCATACACTCAATATTACTGCTGAACTGTGAGGTTAAAACCTGACAGTAACTTAATCCCCATCCTCATCTTCAACCTCACCGTGCACCTTATTCACATGTCTAACTTCATTTCTAGCTTCATGCTCCTCATGCTTCATGCTCGTCCTTATCCCAAGATTAACCCACAACCTCATGATCATCCTCAACATCATCACCACCTTTAACCTCATTTCCAGCCTCATTCTCATCCTCATTTCTAAACTCATCCCTCGTGCGCATCCCCAGAGAACATACCTGAACACTCAAATACAGGTTATTCACAAATTAAACACATCATACATCCTTTCCTCTGGCTTTTCTCCAGTTACAGTGTTAATAATTAATGAGTAATTCCTGAGCAGAGGAGCTTATAGAGGGGAGTTTATACCCAAAGGTGTGGTAAAGAATCTCTGGAACATAAAAAAAATCCAAAGCAGCAATAATATTTAAAACCATTTAAAATAAAAAAATAAAAATAAAAACCAGCAGCAGCAGAATAAGAAAATAGTAGGAATGAAGAATACAAATTAAATCTAAGTAAAAACAGAGAATTAAGCTTACAGTCCTCCTGCTGTGCTAAAAGTTTATGGGATTCAAAAATGTCTGATGATTAACAAGGTAGCCACACCCCTTCCTGTTTCTATCTGTTTTATTAACAGCGCTTCACTGATGCTTTTAACACTGCTTTAGCTTTGACTCTTCACACGACCCTGACCTTCTGCTGGTGTCCAATTGTTCAGAATTACAGACATCAGATAGATTAGTGTCAAACACACACACACACACACACACACACACCTTCTCTACAGCCCATCTGTAAAAATCCTCAGGCTCGTACGCTCGTGATTTTACATGTTGGTTTTACTGAGTGCAATCATAAAGCCATTTCCTCCATTAGCATCCCGCTGTTCAGCCCTAGCAGCGGAGTGTGTGTTCAAACACTCACATTACACCATTGCTGTGATTTCAGCCCAATGAACGTGTAAAGGCTGATTTACTCAGAACCACTTAACTGTGTGTGTGTCTGTGGTGTGTGTGTGTTTAAATCCAAATGAACACTCATTTTGCAGTTTTGAATGTATTCGTACTCCAGAGTAATCTAACAGAACTCATTATGAGATTGGACGTGTATAAGAACTGAAACGTGACCTCGGAAGGTCCGGGAGCTGATCGGTAGTGCTGTATAAAGGCTTCTTTACTATGATTTAGAGATTCCGTGTCAGTGAGTTTATTCCAGTGTTTACATGAGGGAAGTTCCTGGTGTTCAGACTCAGGTTCTGCACCAGCCTTAGTGAAGCTTCTGAGCTCTACATTCCTTGTGGAACTTTCACACCCTGAGGTTGTAAGATCTTTCTATTAGTCAACAATCTTTAAACTCAAACTGAAAACATCAGGAATAAAAACACAGAATGAAGCCTGGACGACTTTCTTTGCTGCCAAATCTAATACGAGGTAATGTAGGAGCAAGAGAGAAATGAAATTATGAAAATGTAAACGCCCGGTATGATTATATACTGTACCTACTGTACCTGTTTGAGCGAAAAGAGAGTGAGTGTTGGAATAAATCTGGTATATCAGCCATACACTACTGCATGAACAGTGCTAGCTTTAATGATGACATTAATCAATTTTTTTTAAATGAACAAACAATTAGTAATCATCACTGGGGTAAATTGAGCAAAATGGATTTTGCACTCGTTATTCCGCAGCACTTGTTCCAGCACGTCCTGTTTTTTTTTTTTTTTGTACGTTTAATTTTTTCATATTGTCTTCTCGCAGTTACTGTTTCACAACAACTTAATAAATTCAAGGTCATAAACGCTTTGTGTGTGTGTGTGTGTGTGTGTGTGTGTGTGTGTGTGTGTAATAAGGTCATAATTGTAATACATATTGGGGAAACATCCTCAATATATTTAAATAAAAAAGTAAAAAAAAGTAAAAAAAATGCGTTTGTTCAGCTACAACTGGTAAACCACACACTCTGAATGAATTATTAGCAAATGTACTATAAATAAACTTATAACAAATAAACTAAATAAATACAAAATAAATTGCCTTTGATTATTATTACTACCACTTCAGGTATTTTGGTTCAGTCATGAAAAGATAACGATAGCGTCAGTGTGTCATTTTGTGCTGGAACTGTAATTCCAAAATGTTTTGCTATAAAGTGAGTAATTGCATTGAGTAATGCTAGGGGCAGCTAACATTACATGAGCAGCAGTCAGACGATAGAAGTGTACTGTACTGTACTCCTGTACTCTTACGATAGACTGTTAAGCAGGGGCAGGTGTGCTGTAGCTCAGTTGTTACTCAGTGGTTAAGCTCAGTGGATTAGTGATTGGAAAGTTCCTGATTCAAACCCCAGCGCCACCAGTTTCGGACTGTTGGGCCCCTGAGCAACACCCTGAATCCTCGACTTCTCAGATGTAATAAGTCAAGTCGGCTTTTATTATATCACCTATATACAGTACAGTTCACAGTGAAATGAAACAACGTTCCTCCAGGACCAAGGTGATACATTCAACATAAATTAACAAAAAAAAAAACTAACTAGCTAATTAACTAAGAAACCTAATTAGCTGCCTAGCTGAGACAAACAGATTAACATTATAAATTAACTAAAATTATCCAAGTCCTATACAGAGAAAGACAACATAAAGTGCACGTGCAAATGTGCAAACAAGAGCGACAACACGGCAACATGACGCGTTTCAACACTCTGTGGTAATGAGTTGAAGTAGTGGAATGAGAAGCAGTAAACGTTTCCTTGTAGATAGCAGCAGAGAGAGAAAAGAGTTTTTGTGTGAATAACAAATATTTTTTGTTGCAATTTCAGGTTGGTGTGTACGAATTGTGAGATGATTGTTGATCTGTGTATTTATTAGGTGATTGAAGTGATTAGAGTATCTAAGTGTGTGTGCATGTGTATGTGTGTTTGTGTTTATCAGTCCAGTCCCTTTGTGTTGAGGAGACGGATGGCTTGTGTTACTCAGTCTGGATGTGAGGCCCGAATGCTTCGGTACCTTTTTCCAGATGGCAGGAGTGTGAAGAATGTGTGAGGGGTGTGTGTGTGTGTGTGTCTGATCAGCCACAATGCTGGTGGCTTTGCAGATGCAGCATGTGGTGTAGATGTCTGTGATAGAGGGAAGAGAGACCCTGATGATCTTCTCAGCTGTCCTCACTATCCGCTGTAGGGTCTTGCGGTCCGAGATGGCACAATTCCCAAACCAGACAGTGAGGCAGCTGCTCAGGATGTTCTCGATGGTCCCTCTATAGAAGGTGGTGAGGATCGGTGATGGAAGCTGCTTTCTTATGCAAGGAGCTGGTGTTGAGGGACCAGGTGAGGTTCTCCTCCAGATAGACACCCAGGAATTTGGTGCTGTTGACGATCTCCACAGAGGAGCCGTCGATGTTCAGCGGGGAATGGTCACTCCGTATCCTCCTGAAGTCAATAACCATCTCCTTTGTCTTATCGACATTCAGAGACAGGTTGTTGTCTTTGCACCAGTCCGTTAACCTCTGCACTTCCTCTCTGTACTCTGACTGGTCGTTCTTACTGATGAGACACGACCACTTATCAGTCTGGATAAAGGGCATCTACTATAGGTGTTCATGTTATTGTAAAAATAGGTGGTGGGTTTGGGAGGTTGATTGAGTCCCCAGTGTCCATGATGTGTAGTGCAGGGGATTTAATTAATTTACTTTTATTATTTAATTAATAAATTATAATTTACACACACAACCTTCAATCAACCTGAAATCAGAGCCATGTCTCTAATAAAGATGTTTCTCTTCACCACTTTAATGTGATTATATAAATGAATAAATGTGGTTATATTTATTTATTTATTATAAGACTGAGACACGCCTCTGTTTTACAACGACGTGTCTAAAGCCTGAATACTGACGTGTGTAACTTTGAGCAGCCTGGTGGCCGATCTTCATTGACTGCACATTCCACCAGTAATAGCAGAGTGTGAAGGTTTAATTAGCAGAGTAATGGCACAGTTTTGTTTAAAATATTGAAATGCACACAACATTATGGGAGACGTATCAGAGTTCAAAAGAGGACACGTTGTTGGTGTGCGTCTCGCTGGCGCATCTGTGACCAAGACAGCAAGTCTTTGTGATGTATCAAGAGCCGCGGTATCCAGGGTAATGTCAGCATACCACCAAGAAGGACGAACCACATCCAACAGGAGTAACTGTGGACGCGAGAGGAAGCCATCTGAAAGGGATGTCCGGGTGCGAACCCGCATCGTGTCCAAAAAACATAAAACCACAGCTGCCCAACTCACTGCAGAATTAAATGTGCACCTCAACTCTCCTGTTTCCACCAAAACTGTTAATCTGGAGCTCCACAGGGTCGATGTACATGGCCGGGCTGCTATAGACAAACGTCTGGTCACTCGTGCTGATGCCAAACATCGGTTTCAATGGTGCCAGCAGTGAGAATCTTGTGCTGTGGACAATGTGAAACATGTATTGTTCTCTGATGAGTCCACCTTCACTGTCTTTCCCACATCAGGCAGAGTAACGATGTGGAGAAGCTCCAGAAAAGTGTACCACCCAGACTGCTGCATGCCCAGAGTGAAGCATGGGGGCGGATCAGTGAGGGTTTGAGCTGCTATCATGACATTCCCGAGGCCCAATACTGGTGCTAGATGGGCGTGTCACTGCCAAGGACTACTGAACCATTCTGGAGGACCATGTGCACCCAAACATTGTATCCTGAAGGTGGTGCCGTATGAACCGTATATCACCACAAAAGGAGGCTCATACTAATGAATTATTGTGGTCTAAAACCAGCCGTTCCGGTTTTATTGTCCAACTCCTGGACAATACTGTATATATAATATAATATATGCATGCATACACCTTTACGCTGCATGCTTCATCACACTGGAGCTCAGGTCACAGTTAATGAACACTCTGCCTGCGGAGTTACAGAAATTAATAATACAGAGATTTACATTTCTATTTAGCGAGGAGAGAAAGAAGACGGGATTGATGTCCTCCATTACAGACACAGAGTCAGATCGAGGCAAGCATGGTGGGTGTCTGTGTGTGTGTGTGTGTAAGAGAGAGTGGATCAGGTGTGATATATGAGTAGAGAGGTGTGTTAACATAATCACACACAATGTCACCATGACGGCCAGGTGTGGAGCGAGTGTGTCAAGTTCAGGCATGTGACAAGTGTCAGTGTGTTCCATTACAGATCCTGTCTGACTTCATGAGTGACTGATTTCACTAATTACCTCACTGGAGAGAGAGAGAGAGAGAGAGAGAGAGAGAGAGAGAGAGAGAGACTGTAAACTACATGGTAAGTGTTTTTATTTAGACTTTACATATTCTCCTCTGTCACATTTCTAAATCCTTCCAGCTGTGTGTGGTAACCCCTCACGTTCCAGCTTTTCCTGGAGGATTAATAGACACTCCCAAGATGACTGGGAGATATAATGTCTCCAGCATGTCCTGGGGTCTACATCTAGTAGGACATCTCTGATACAGCTTTACCCAGGGCCCACTTGTGGTGAGTTTGGGCTTGACAGGCTGAGCCTGCAAAGACTGGATTCATCAGACTGTGCAGTGGAAACCAGTAACAGGTCCACTAGGCAAAAAAGACACACCCAGTAACTGTGGAGCCCAGTTGAGGCCCTTGGACACCATAGTCATCCAGTGCATCTGGCTCAAGTTCTGTTCATCTTGACATTGTCTTGCCACTGGATCCAACTGGTGTTGGAGAAAAGAGAGAAGCTAGCAATGCACACATCATTCAAAGGCTTTGTGCAAGCAATCCACCTCCACAGTCATGTGACAATCGGTGAGCGATGATACTTCAGGTGTGCATACACTCAGGTGGCTCAGGATACAGACCAGACACATGACTTCCAAGACATCAATCACAGCAGCGCATTAACGCATTAACCCACAATAATAATTAGGTTTTAGCATAAAAATAACAGAAAGATGATCCCTTGATGACTCACTGGATTACCTGTTGCTTTATCACCCAGTTTTAAGAGTAACCTAGCAATTATTAATTTGCAGATGTTTGATTTATCATAATGTCATGATTCATGACATTATCATGATTTGGAATTCAGCCTTGTGTTAGATGCTAGTTAGCTTTGTAGCTAAGCGTTAGCCGTGAACAGAACGACACGGACGATACAGAGGCGATTCAGAAGGACTTAGAAGTGATTACTGCAGAGACGGCGTGTTGTGTAAGACGACATAACGTTATCAGATGTGTGTTGTTGCTGAAAGTGCTTCTGTGACTGGGTGTGAATGTGGGTTTTGGCACTTGCATTCAGTAAGTAACGTCCCTTTTCCAGTTCAGAAGTGGGAGGGACTGGGACAGTCTTTGTGGAAATTAAGCCCATGGTATAGTGAGGGGCTGGAGAAGCTGTTCTCTTACTCCCTGGCTAGCTTTAGCTTTTTGTGGCTGGCAGGAATCCCATTTATTCACTTGCATTAAAATTACAAGGAGGAAGATGAGGTTCAATGATTTCACATGAAGCTCTCCTGCACAGAGAAGACAACACTATTAGATGTGAAAGGGATGCTGGGTACGGTTCCTTCTGAGGTTGTCAAGGAAATGAATAATGGAGGGAGGCCTGTGTTTACTTTGCTAAGAGGAAATCACTTTTTGGCAAACTAGCATACCCAGATCAATATCAGGTATCACTTAGATGGTAAACTGTGAAAACCAGGGTCAGTACAGATGTTATGTTGGTCAATAACTGCACCCATAATGTAAATAACTTTGTTTTCACCATCAGCACAAAGAAGACTGTAGTGATCCACCACCCAGCCAGAGGTGAAAACTTGAGCCCAAATTTTCCAAAGCGATATCAACACCAGGACAGTCATAGCCAGCACAGTCCTGGGCAGAGTGTATGTCTGTTTCTGGAATAAACAGGCTTTTGGTCATTTTTCTTAATCCAGGAGTGAATCAGTAGGAACTTCCCTCATGAACCTGCTCCACAACACTCCCAAAAACACTAAGATCTCTTGAATAACCTTTAATGTATAAACAGAATAAAATTGTCCTTCCTGCAATTCAGAATTCCACATCAACCATCTAACCCACTGGTAAAACTCCAGCTGCAAGGCCCTGGGACTGGTGAGGATTCCAACATCCACCTGAGGCATCTCCTGTGAGAACCCTGTAGCAGGACATTGGGTGCTGGAGTGGGTCCCTCACTGTGGGATTTAAGGTGGGCTACATCTAGTCCAGACCTTTTCCATCTTACAAAGAAGCTTTTTTTCTTCTCAGTGATGCAACATCTAATCCAAGTAAGACTGTCCATCACATGCCTTCTAGCCAAATGACATTGGACCTGACCTTCACCCAGCAGGTGCTACACAGTAAGGTGTCTTTATAAAATTTACATCATAATATAATTTCATCCGCTTGTCTGTACTCTGTCCATTCGGTCATCCTCTTCTTCATCCCTACTCAGTCACACGTACTGTATATCTTCAGCTCATTCTTTACTCTTTCCTCTCATTCCACTGCTTTATCACCTCCTTCACCTCTTTTTAATCTCATGTCTTTTCTATCCTTCCCTTTTTGCCTTTGATGTTTTTTTTAATCCCATCATCTTCTTCCATATCATGCTGTAAATGCTTTCTGTTCTCATTGGTCTTCATCCCGATCATCCTCTCCTCGAGCACATGTTCTTCTCGCCATTTCATCATTTGTCTCTCCCTCTACTTCTCTGTCTATATCCTCTTGTTCCTTTCATTTCTGTCCTCTCACATGTCCTCTTTTCATCTTTCTATCTCTCTCGCTCTTATTCTCTCCCCAGTTATATTTCTTGAATGTTATTCAGTTTCTATTGCTCCTGAAAGGCCTTAAGTGAACATGTAATCATTCCTAACACACACACACACACACACACACACACACACACACACACACACACACACACACACACACACACACACACATACAGAGTTAACTACTCTGACCCGGTACAGACTGAGTATACATCTTGTCCCTGTCAGTGTTTCATAACGTACACTATTTAACTAGAACTGATTATGTGTTTTCTTGGAGTCATGTTCAACATTAAATACAATTTAAATCTGTGTGTGTGTGTGTGTGTGTGTGCGTGTGTGTGTGTGTGTGTGTGTTCCTCTCCACACATGCGTTTGTTTTATCTCTCACATGTCACAAATTCATTACAATTCAAAAGGACAAATTTTCTGACAAAGAGGAGCAATAAGTAAAATGTTTAATTGCATAGATGGCATCTGCTTAATTAAATCCACTGCTGACAAAAAACAACACAATTCACATAAAGACACGCACACACACATGCACGGAGGGAGTCTAGATAAGGAGCGAGTGTATTTGAGGAGAAATGATGAGAACGACAGAAATGGCAGCGTTTCGCTGAAGGACACAATCCACCATGTCAAAGCGAAAAAGTTGCTGAGTTTGTCTTATTTTAGTGACACAAAAAAGAAAGCAGCAGATTTACAGAGCAGTTGAGCTCCATACTGGGCAAATCCTCTGCTTCAGGGGACGTGTGAGAAAACGCATGAAAGCTGAGGTTTGAACACCAACAAAAGAACAGTATCGACATAAATTTAACAATTTCTAATGTTAACGTTTGTTGAAGTTACTCCGCAGGTTGTTGTAGGAAATACTGTCTTCCAAACACACACACACACACACACACACACACACACACACACACACACACACACACACACACACACACACACACACACTGTATATACAGCTATGGAAAGAAATAAGAGAGCACTGCAATTTACTCCAGAAATTTTCTGGAACGTCATCAAGACGAAGACAGAGGCTCACAAACCATCGAGTAAAAGCTGAGCTCTTGGCTTTTTTGTGGTGTATAAAGTTCCCCAACAGTAACGTGAAGAACTGGTGGAGAGACAAAACACATGAGAGCTGAAACTGTACATCGGGTTATTATTCACCAAATACTGATTTATTAGCCAAAGCATTAACACCATTTGTTCACAACTGATTAGCATTTAGTTTTATTTGAGTTATTAAAGCTCTGCATGATCCTGGGTTATTCTGAGGTGTTGTGATGATGTTGTTTCCTTTAAATATTCCCTCTAAATAACAATAGTTATATTTTGAATTTAGGAGAAATTTTGTCAGCAGATCACAGAAATTTAAACAAAACTGTTCATGTCACCAACACACACACACACACACACACACACACACACACACACACACACACACACACACACACACACACATTTGATACATAAGATTTGGTTGATGGATCTATTCCTAGAGTTCGCACATGTTAGTTATGTTGGTTACACAGCTGCTATCATTAGCATTAAGTGAAAGCTTCTTAGAAGGAAAATATTTAAGAGTTTTGACATGGCTTCATTTTCCTATCCAGGAGCTTCTTTTGCCTTTTCCTTTCCAACAAATGGCTTCTGCGGCTTCATCTGCACACTAGCAGCTTGTTTGGCCTAAGTGGAGGTATCCTCGTCTCTAAGCAGGGCTTCTTTCTTCTGTGCAGGAAATTATTTGCCCAACCAGGATCCTGTTCTCCCTGGCTTCCCCTGCAGGCCTACGGTTTACTACTGGATTTACAGCCTGACTAAGCTGTGTATTTGCGCTTCCTTATTAATAATGACATTTATTAAATGGCTGACGGGCCGAGTGTGTACCGAGTCATTTAGAGCGTCATTTGTTATTGTCTAAAAGTCGTCCATCACTGAGACTCGACTCCGGTTATAACAGAAACAGCTCCTTCATTCATCTGAGGTTCTTGATCTTTTCCAGTGACTGGTGTGAACTTCACTGACATTTAAACATTTATTTCTCCACTTTCTATCTTTGTGCAGCAATATATATACAAAGTATTTTTTTTTTATTATTATTATTATTTTGTAGAAATAATTTTCCCTGCATGAAGGATGTTTTTTACATTCTTTTCCGGCTACGGGTTGCATCATGTCATCTCTGTGGAATCATCACTGGGAGAACATTAGGAGGAACAACAAAATAAAATAGTCAATAAAAAAAGCCTGATCCCACAGGGTGATTAATGGGGTCCTAACAACCGTCATATAACCTCACATAACACACAACATCTGCCAGGTGATAATGGTCTGAAGAACCCATGTGAGATAGAATATTTGATCTCCTAATCAGATGACACAAACTTCCTGCTTCATAGGAAAATCGAAGCTGCTTTGTGTCCATTTGTCCTGCGTTAAATGACTGGGACAAGACCAAGAAATATTTTATCACAGATGAGAAATAAACACCAACACCTTAGAGAGACCAAAGCACAGAAATGAGTGTAAAAGTGAAATGAAGGAGATTTCTCTGCTGGAACAGACAATGTTTAAAACATCGGGCGCTGATCTGATCCATCACTCTCAACCTAATGGCTTTACACACCACCTCCGGCACCCTGGCCTCCAGTGTAATAGGTGTCATGACATCATTAGTGTGACATCACGTGTAGCAGAGCCAATGTAGAAAAGGAAACCCTGCAGTAGGAGACGTTTGACTCACTGAAGCTAAACATTTCTAAAGGGACTGAAAATGATTTTTATCGGCTCTAATTTGTCTGTAAAAGCTCTCTCTGTTCGCTTAACACGGATTACAGCAGAGCCCTTAATATTAACAGTCCTGACAGGCTCCGTGTTTCACTTTGTTCTCGTCGGAGACCTTTAGAGCTTCGGCTCTTGAGGATTGAGAGAGCGAGACTCACACGGTCTGCATACAGAACGACACAAAGTCTGATCACTAAAAAACTCAATAAAAAAGAAATGAAACCAGAGAAAAACTAGAAAAAGTGCAACAAACAAAAGAAAAATAAATAATACAAATAAGGACAACAGACATAACAGATCCATGAGGATGAAGATTAAATGATACATAAGCTCCTCGTACTCTTCTGAAGTCCACAAGCTCCTCATACTATTCTGAAACCTACAAGCGTCCTAGCATTCTGAAGTCCACAAGCTCCTCCTCCTACTCTTCTGAAGTCCACAAGCTCCTCCTCCTACTGTCCTGAAGTCCACAAGCTCCTCCTACCGTTCTGAAGTCCACAAGCTCCTCCTCCTACTGTCCTGAAGTCTACAGGCTCCTCCTGTCTTTTGCTGGTAAATTCTGGCTCTGTGTGTTTTAAAAGTGCTACAATCCAGATGTTCTCCGCAGCTGAGTCTTCTGAGTGTTCTACAGAGGAAGCAATGATTGTTGATTGGCTGTTGGTCTGATGGAAAGTGTTTGTGTCCTGGAAGCGGGTTTATTGTAGATGTTTTGTAGTTTAAACCAATAAAAATCAGCTGAAGAAGAGAGGAACCGTAACCAGAAGTGGAAAAGAAGGACCTCAGAGTGTCTGTCTCTCTCTGTCTCTCTCTGTCTGTCCACCTGTCTATCCGACTGTCTTTCTGTCTGTACATACCATGTTTTTCCATGGTAGTTCAGATGGGGTTATTGCTGAAAGACAGCTTTTTATTTATTCTTTTATTTTTTTATTTTTTTTATTCTTAAAAATAAAGCCCATAAAATATTATGACTGAATTAAACTTTATTATAATTAATTATCTTCAAAGTCATATTTAGGATTTATAGGATTTAATGTCTTCAGGAATATTAATCTCAGTCATACAGAATTCGGCGAATATGAAGGTGGATGTGGGTTCTGTGTATTTAAAGACACAAACGTCACCGCAAAGGGGCAGCTTTTCTTAGAACAACAAATAATAGGAGCAGGATGATAAGAAAAGTGCAAAATGGTCAGTTTTGTTTTAGAAAAATATGTCTGTCTTCCTGCTGAGTGAGAATAAAATATCCGGTGGTGTTGAATCTGAAACACGGCTCCTCCCTGATGAGAGAGATTTAACTGGAACGCGTTACGGCCGAGCGGAGAACGCCGCGTCAGACTGCAGGCAGAACACGCTGCAGAGTTTACCTTCAGCTCACACACACACACACATCAGATCTAACAAAAACTAACATAAACTGAGACCTGCAGCGTGTGTGTGTGTGTGTGTGTGTGTGTGTGTGTTGGGATGTTGGGTGGGGGGGGGGGGGTGGATTTCGAGCAGGTCATGTACGTTCCCTCTGATAAACACTGAGCTGCTGCTCGGCTTCATTAATCTCATCGAGCCTGTTAGCATCACCCCTAAACCTGGAGTAAGACAACTCTGTTTATCTCACAGTCAGGTGTGTGTGTGTGTATGTGTGTGTGTGTGTGTGTGTGTGAGTGTGAAAGCTCAGCATCATGGTAGTGTTGTTATTTGGTAAACTTGATTATCTTTAGCCTTAAACTTCTCACATCAGTCACATGGTTTCTGACCTCGCCATTCATCCTCCTTCTCTCTTCATCCCTCTCTCCATTCTTCGTCCTCTCCTCCCCACCCTTCTCTCCACTCGTCTTCCTCTCCTCTGTCATTTCTCTCTCCACTCTTCCTCTGTCTTGCCTCTCTTTGCCGCAGGTGAGCAAGTGACAGAGAGACGGATTGCGCCGTATTTCGGGAAACGGAATATCGATAAACTGAGAAGAGGAAAAACACGAAGAGCGACTACAGCTCTTAAACAACGGCACTGAAAAACGAGCCGTGAGGAGTACAATTAATCACACACACACACACACATGCACACACTCACACACACATGCACACATGTCGTCAGTGTGATGGATGTCACCCGATAAAGAAATGAATGCAAAGAAAAAGCCGTGAGGCCAATTTTCAAAAAGAGCGGTAAAACCAGGATGTGTTGAAGAAGAAGCCGATATAATCTGATGTAAGCTAATACGCTAGTCATTTTAGCTGCATTGTTAGCATGTAGCATTATTAACCTGAACTTTACACAACCGAACTCACACTCACAGGGTTGCCAGTGTTTCTAGGACCGCAGTTCGGCGTTATGGAGACTCACTGACTTGCTATATTCATAACATGCTAACTGCTTACTAGCGACTAAGACTGCTACTACCTAAGACTAACTAAGACTGTTATTACAACCGGCTCCAGTTTTGTAAATCTAACACTAAGACTTTACGCAAACTGAGAACAAATGTATAAGCGATGTTAGTCATGTGACAAGTTTCTGGTTTCTGATTGGTCAAACACAGAAGATGCTCCACCAGAGGGAGCTGCTGTTCCAGTTTTTCCAGATTAACGATT
This sequence comes from Clarias magur, assembly GCA_013621035.1. Classification (NCBI taxonomy): domain Eukaryota; kingdom Metazoa; phylum Chordata; class Actinopteri; order Siluriformes; family Clariidae; genus Clarias; species Clarias magur. Next base: position 52,893 of record QNUK01000898.1, on the reverse strand, counting down.
TGTCCTTTTCTGTAATGGAATATCAGAGTAAACATTGTGAGCGGTGTTGGATGGCAGAGTCGGCAGCGTTGGATCAGCGAGTCTAAGACACTTCCGAGCAGCAGGAGAAGGCGGCGTGTCTCCAGCACTGCGTGATGCTCACACTGGGACAAGTTTTAATGAACACACTCTGTCTATTTACCTGTCAGAGGAATCGGAGCCAAGGAGGCATTTGATCTTCTTGTGTGTGTGGCTTTGATCTTAGTATATTTTATTATTTCATTTTCATATCTCACCACTTTTTCCCTTTTTCCTTTTCCCTGTACAGACTGTCCTGTCCTCCTTTAAGTGGAATTTTCCACAAAGAAAAGCCTTTAAAACAGTGAGGACAACAAATATAATGTCTTGATAGTGTGATTACCTAATTGTCCGTTGCTAGCCATGTGTGCTAACAGTATACATCTCATGGGCTAAACAGTGTATTTATCTACTACTAAGTGTAGTGGTGACGTCAAATGATTGCTATGGGCCAATCAAATTTAACATCTCTGTTGACTTTTATGGGAGTCTTATGGGAGCTTTTTTCTTGTATAATTTGGGAAGTTGATCTTACAGTGTTTTTAAAGCAGCTGCGTTTGTACATAAAGAAATAAATGAAGAAATATGTAATTATGAGATTAAATTAAAAAGAAAAGGAAATTTGAAAATGACATGGTAACTGTGAGACATGAGGCATGTGAGAAAATGAGTCGTAAAGATGAAAGGTCTGCCATGTGGAGCATGATGATCTGGTTTGGGAACATGAAGAGTTCTCAGCGACCAGTGAAAGTAGTTTAATGGTTAAGGTGTTTGACTATTAAAGGTCAATGGTTCGAAACCCAGCACCACAAAGTTGCCTCTGTTGGCAACAACTCTTGAGCAACAACCTTAACTTGCAACTGCTCAGATGTTTTTGTTGTTGTTAGTCTTTCAGCTGCTCCCTTCAAGCAGTCACCACAGAGGACCATCCGATCTGCATAACTTGGCACAGGTTTTATGCTGGATGCTCTTCCTGACACAATCCTCCCATTTTATCCAGGCTTGGGACCTGCACTGCATCCAGTGGCGTGGGCATTAGCTGGGAATCGAACACGGGCCATGGCAGGCAAGAAACCTACCACTGAGCCACCAGTGCCCAACCTGCAACTGCTCAGATGTATAAGGAGATAAATGTAAGGCACTCTGGAAAAGGGTGTCTGTGAAATAGTGTAAATGTAAATGTCAAATACTGTTCTAAGCATAGAGAGAAATAAACCGTGCAGCCTTACACCCCTGACCTGTCACCATGCGACTATTACACTTCAAGAGGCAGGTCTGGATTCAGCAGCAGTTTCTTCTCCCAAAGAATGAAGTTGTTAGCGGAATATGCGACGAGGAAGCGATATCCAGTTTATTTGTATAGTGCTTTTAACAATCCTTTAACAAGCACTTTTACCAATTAAAAACAAAAGTCTGTGATGAGCAAGCCAAGGGCAATAGTTGAAAGGAGGAACTCTCTGTTACCCCTTCTCCAGGGTGGGTCCAGAGCTAGTTCAAGTCAAGTCAAGTCAAGTAGGCTTTTATTGTCATTCCAACCATATACAGTTAGTACACAGTGAAACGAAACAACGTTCCTCCAGGACCAGGGTGCTACATACATGTAACAACATAAATGTACAACATAAATTTTACATTTTTAAGTTACTCTAAAAGAAGAACTATCAATATCTATACAAAAATACAAAAATAGACAAAGTGCACGTGCAAATGTGCAAACAAAGAGGTACATGACAGACACTGAACTGAGGTAGTGGGAAGAGCAGCAGTAAACAGTTTACAATTTTGACAGAAGTATTGTGTGCAAATAGCAATAAATATTGTGCAATTTTTTTGAGATGGGTGTGCATCAGTGTGATTGTGCATGTGTGTTTATCAGTTCAGTTCAGAACTGAGACAGAAAAAATGGCTCTCTGGCAGCATCAACACTTTTCTGGGCTAGAACAAAGAACTTATTTCAGTTCACCATTGATGTTGTGCTTGCCACTAGCATTACTGCTAGTTTTAGCATTCCTGTTAGCCCTCTCATTGCTGCTAGTATTGCGGAAAAAATAGACGTATACAGTGATGTAATGACGTGAATCTCTAGGTTATGGAAAAACAAAGCCAGTTCTTAGGAGGTTCACTATTGAACCAGATCTGAACCTTCACTAGCACCAGACATCAACTAGCACCTGGTTCTTTTTTGATGAAAAAGGGTCTTGAGTTGACAATAGGAAGACATTTTGAGAGGAACCAGACTCACCAGGGAACCTAACCTCATTTGGGTGATATCAGTTCATGAGACCATAAATCAGTCCCTGCTGTATCTGTGTGATACGAGGAAAGGAAAGAGGAAAAGTGTTTATGTTAATGTACATTTTTTGTTTGTTTATGAGACAAAAAAAATAAAAACAATAAAAATAAAAAACTATTTTAGCGACTGATGGTCATAAGCCATCACAGAAAAACTGTCCGCGTCAGTCGAGTCCAAGTCCATCTTCATGGTCATCAAGTGGAACCATCCCCAGTCACCACAAACAACCCAAGCAGACCACACAAAGCCATCAGCAGCCTCCACGCGACCAGAACCCTGTTATATTAGTTACTGCTTTTAAAAGGTAAGGTGCCATTTCTTTTAGATTCTTCTTTAAATTCTTTTTTAACAGAGTATTCATTCAGTGTGTATGTTGTCATTAAATCAGTGTGTCGTAAAATGCAGTAATTCTGAAAATACACTTTGCCTGGCTGTGTGTTAATAATGACTGAAGTGTGTTTGATTTCCAGCTTAAAGCCACTAAGTGGTTTTGAGTGATGTTTAACATCGGTATTGGATTACATTTCCATGTTGAGGAGGCTAATCTTGTTTGGACAGACGGGCAGCGCCTGTAGCAGTGTGGTATTAAAATAAGATCATATTAGACTGTGTGTGTGTGTGTGTGTGTGTGTGTGTGTGTGTGTGTGTGTGTGTGTGTGTGTGTGTGTGTGTATGTGTGTGTGTGTGTTGTACAAGCTTAGAATAATAATGGCACACTCACTCTCTACATCTCCAAGCTTGATTTAACACTGAATGTGATTTAGTTTTAAGTGCTTTGAGACTTTGACACGGTGGATTTTCTTATTAATGTTTTGAAATCCTCACTTGTTTACTCATAAAAAGGAAGTAAGGAAATAAGTGTACTCCTAGAGCATCACATTAATCAGTATAACAACTTCTAAATGAAAATTTCTTCAACTAGTACACATTCCTGAGATCAGCATAATGTCTTCTAGGGTTATTCACTACAAGTTTGGGATTAACCTGTCACAAGCAGTGGCAGTTTCTGGCAGAGATGATTAGAGGTGAGATGGAACCATGTCAAGGGTGGAACTGGTGTGTAGTATACCATCACTCCCATGCTGTGTGTTCATACACCTGTCCTTTGATTCTAGGTTGGTCCCTGCTGACTTTGCAGGAGTGCAGGTTATCATCACCAAAAACTGAAACACTGACCACAGTCCTTTTTGGATGTTACACTGACTATCATATACAGTTGGACTGAAGTCAGAAAACCAGACATGTCAGTTTGGTGAATGATCATTGTGGCACAGGAGGGGAACATCCATCTATCCATTCATCAATCTGTCCATTATCTACACCTTTTATCCTTTGTAGGGTCATGGGGTGCTGGAGGCTTAGTGCACAAGATGGTGTACTGTACACCCTGAATGAGGTGTATACTAAATACTATACTAACACATACTTACTAAATACTATACTAACACATACTTACTAAATACTATACTAACGCATAGCAACAAATACTAACGCACTACAGGAAAGAACACCAATCAGCTTACAACGCATATCTTTGTGGGAAATCCAGAGAAAACCAACCAAGCACTGGGAGAACATAGAAAGCACCAAGAACTAATGCTGTGGTCAGTGCAAAACGCAGTACTACAGGGCTTAAGGAACTGGCTAGAAGGTGGATCCAGGTGGTGGTGAAGCTGCAATTGTATAACCCCTCACCAGATGAGAAAGGGTTCATGGGTGGACAATTGTAAATAAAAATGATAGTAAATGTAGATAAATATAATAAGAACTGACTAGTAGGAATATTTCTGTGTGTATAACCAGTGTGTGTTTGTGTTTCATGTATTAGACGGGGTGGGGTGGGGGGGGAGGGGTGTGGGGGGATCTGTTCCTGCTTCTTTAATTGATGTCTAAATAAAAACACAGCTCTGTCCTGCACCACACAGTGACGTATCGATACATCTTGCTGAGAGCTCCAGCTCAAACACTTCCTTAGATACCGTACTGTAAAAGAGCTGAACTATGAAGTACTCATTAAGGCTCCTAAGATCTGACCAAACACACACTACCATTCCCTTTTGAATAATTACATGGCTGATAAAAAAAGTATTTGCATTAAGAATTCATTTTGGTGAAGTGATTAAAGCTCCCCAGATCACATACAGGTTTTATTACAATCCTAATTTGTCTATGTATTTATTAATTTAATTTTACTTCAGGTGAAGCGTTCTCTTCTTAGGGTCCGTCACTCCAGATGTTCTCTTTAGGTTATTAGCAACACAAATAACAACAGATATTTCAAAATTAATCTATCTTTTTTTTTCTTCAGTTCACAGGATATTAATGAACCAAATACGCAATAAACTGTCATTTAAAATGCTGGATCAATTTATATTTGCCACAATTTGGCTCAAACATCATCAACTACAGAATATTTATTTCTAGAGATTTCAGCATGGGACAATCTTCTCCAGACACAGAAATAAATATTAATAATCTACATATTGTGGGGAATAGACACTGTGTAAGCATATTCAGATTCATGTTTGGCATTTTTTGTACCAGTCCCCAGAGTACACTTAATGGAATGAATTTAACCTTCAGTGCCAAAATCTGTCATATTCCACTCCCATTATCCACAGACTGCTTTTCCCAATGTCTGCTCTTCCACCATATACTGTTCCCACAGTCCTCTATTCTCACACTTTATAGTTTTGACCAATCGTTCATTTTTCTCATTCCCACATTCTCCTGTTCTCCCCAGTCTCCTCTTTCTCCAGTCTATCATTCTCACTGTCCCCCATTTTTTCAGTCCTCCACTTCCTCCAGTCCTCAATTCTCCCCAGTCCATCATTCCTCCATTCCAACAGTCCCCACTTTTCCACCGATCCCTCTCTCAGACTCATGTCATGGCACACGTTGTTCCTCTGTACACCTTTAATATCTATTGAAAAATAACATGAATTAAACAATTTTATGGAATATTTATAATAACATCAATTAAAAACGCATTACAGCCAAACCTGTTTCTTCAGAATGACATCATCATTCTAGTTAAGCTCAG
>QNUK01000898.1:7500-40000 GCA_013621035.1 Clarias magur | reverse complement strand
TAGAATACTTGATAGCCACCAAACTGTTTAACCTCCAACAATCAGGATGGACAGTATTTCCCTCAAAACTTAAATCCCATTGTGGTTAAATTATTCCTGCCCCCTTTCTCCTGCCATTCCTGCAAATTGAGCCTCACTTTGGGAATGGGGTCAAGAAAAATCTCAGATCGGAGAAAATCACCCAACTCCACCAAACTGTTCCACCAAACAGACATACTGGAATCACTGAGGCCCAGCAGGTCTTCACAAGAAGCCTGACAAGACAGATCATTCCTCTGAAGTGCTGCCAGCGTGATCACTCGTGATTGCACAAGCAAGATCAGCTCAAAGTGTGAGATTCAGCATCAGGGTCTACTTATCTGTAGGAGTTAGAATTCGTAGAGTTATTTTGTAGTAAAGTGATTAATGCTGTAACCAGACTTTGACCTTAACTGTATGCTGTTTTATACAAAGCGCTGCTTTGATCTTTGTTTCTCTCAATCTCCTCACATCTCCCTGAGCTCCTGTTGTATCAATTTCATACTAGCGCTGTTATTTCTTCCTCCATAATTTATCACACTCTGAGCCAATAAGATCCGTCGATGAACAGCGTTATTGTGATTCTGTAGTTATTTGGAGGATAACAGAGTAAGCGCATCACGTCGCTCTTCTTTCACTTTTCAATCCATCCATTTGAAGCCTGGGACTGATTAATTGGAGCAGGAGCTCCTCATAAATTGACAGCGGTTATTTACAGATCTGTTCCCGAAGCTCTTCCTTTTCAGATTTCCTCCTCAGTCTCCCTAAAGTAGCTGTTATGAATATTAATCCACATCACATGTAGTGAAGTTATAGCTGAGTTTTATTTCTAGCTGATTTATGGCAATTTATCAAATTAATGAATACTCATTTTATTCTTGTTAATTCCAGGCTCTATCTCCAGCATCACCTCCAGCATGTGTGCTTTGATAGTTTGAGATCCCTGAAGTCATTAAATCAGACAGAGCGCAGGTTCCCAACTGTGCTCCTGCACATGTTAGTGTTTTCCTGCTCTGTCACACACACTTCCCTTCAGAAAATGCTATTAATTATCTGATTAGTTAAACACTATGGTGTGCAGGACAGGGCTTCTCCAGGAGCGCGGTGAGGAACCTGTGAGATGGAGGACGCCAGGTTAGAGAGCATTCATGGAGAAAGCAGGATCTGATCTTGAGATATGAAACAAAATGTGCGAGTGCCAGTGTGTTATTGGACACGATACTGGATCTGATCACTGTGAACCAACCGTCTGATCACATGACCAGCCTCAGGGAGAGAATCCCACTATAGACTGATTAATAATCAGATTCACTTTGTTCACAATCACACGGCCCTTTACATAACACCTTTGTGCTCGAATCTCTCTCATATGCTGTGACGTACGTTTCCGTAAAAGCAAAGATGTTTTTAAAAGCACAACATTTCTACAGGATCCCTGACTTAATGTGTTTCAACACCATGGAGTCATCAAAGCCAGCTCACACACAGACACAGACACACAGACAGACAGACACACACACACACACACACACACACACACACACACACACACACACACACACACACACACACACACACACACACACACACACACACAGACACACAACACACACAGACACACCCACAGACACACACACACACACACACACACACACACACACACACACACACACACACACACACACACACACACACACACACACACACACACACACACACACACACAAACACACCCACACACACACACACACAGACACACACACACACACAGACAGACACACACACACACACACACACACACACACACACACACACACACACACACACACACACACACACACACACACACACACACACACACACACACACACACACACACACACACACACACACACACACACACAGATAGACACAAACACACACACAGATACACACAGACACAAACACACACACACAGACACACACACACACACAGACACACACACACATACAGACAGACACACAGACACATACATATAGTACATACATACACACACACACAGACACATACATACAGTCAGACACACACACACACACACACACAGCTCTCGACAGTAAGAATATGTGGTCCCTTCAGAGATTCTTTTGAAGCACACAGTATAAAAGAGTGTATGCAGACAATCTGTGTGTGCGTGTGTGTGCGTGCGTATGTCTGTGTGTGTGTGTGTGTGTGTGTGTGTGTGTGTGTGTGTGTGTGTGTGTGTGTGTGTGTGTGTGTGTGTGTGTGTGTGTGTGTGTGTGTGTTAGTTATTAATACCATCATTGCCTCGGCTGGAGAAAGAAATAAAACGAAGCCAAAAAATCTGCAGCACACTGAGAGCAGGAGCACTTTAATTAGGACACAACTAGGAGATCCACCTCATACACACAATGAACAGCCTCTGTGTGTGTGTGTTTTCACTGTACCTGATTCACAGTGACAAAAACATAGAGGAGTTTCCTTAATTAATACACTGACCTTTTTGCCTTGTTTCATTCAGAGAGCATTGTGATTAATAGAGAGAGAGAGACGGAGAGGAAGAGAGAGACACATGGAGAGACAGAGAGAGAGAGAGAGAGAGAGAGAGAGAGAGAGAGAGACACGGAGAGACAGAGAGAGAGAGAGACGGAGAGGGAGAGAGAGACACATGGAGAGACAAAGAGATGGAGAGGGAGAGAGAGACCTTGAGGGATGTGACCTTAATAACCTTTAATTAACGTTCCTGTGCTTCGTGCTAATGAGTCGAATATCAAATAGTGAAATTTAAATGAATATCAGCAGTGTGATCTACTTACACACACACACACACTAAATATGTGTCTTTGTTAATTCCTTGATTGGAGTTTTGTTCTTCCCTCATACTAATAGACTCGAAATTATCCCACTGGGAGAGAGAGAGAGAGAGAGAGAGAGAGAGTGAGACAGCTAAAGAGACAGACAGACAGACAGATATAGAGAGATAGACAGACTGGCAAAGGGATAAAAAAACAGAGAGAGAGACAGACAGACGGACAGACAGAGACAGTCTGTGTTGTGTCTTCGCTCCTCTGATAGGATTTCGTGCTAATCTTATACGCTAGCTGCCATTTGGCTCATTAAGCAGCAGGATAAAGAAAAGTCATTCTTTACTCTGTGTGTGTGTGTGTGTGTGTGTGTGTGTGTGTGTGTGTGTGTGTGTGTAAACACAAACACACACACACACACACACACACACTGTATGTTCAGTTCATGTGTGTAAATGACATCTCGTGCTCCCAGAGCCGCTCTCTCACACTCTGGAGTCCTGGAATACGGCGTGTACCATCAGGGAATTAAACCCTCCATAGATGTGATGTGCTGGTGATTCAGTACATTCAGGTGGTCATGTGACTTCATGTTATTTCCACATAACGTTGCTGAGTCTCGACCTGAACGACTGAAGCAACCCCAGATCATAACACTGTCTCCAGAGGCTTGTACAGTGGACACTATGCATGATGGGAGCATCGCTTCATGCGCTTCCCTTCTTACCCTGACACGCCCATCACTCTGGAATAGACTCAGTCTGGACTCATTAGGTCACATGACCTTTATGCATCACTCCAAAGTCCAGTCTTTATGATCCCTAACAAACTGAAGACTTTTTACTGATGATTCTCAATAACAAGTGCTTTTATTATGGACACAAAGCTGTTTAGTCCCGATCCTGTGAGTTCTCATCACATGTGTGTGTGTGTGTGTGTGTGTGTGTGTGTGTGTGTGTGTGTGTGTGTGTGTGTGTGTCTGTGTGTGTGTGTGTGTGTGTGTGTGTATGATTTTACTTTCACTATTAAACACAGCTTTGATTTCTACTGTACTTTTTTACCATGTGACTTCATCAGGTGTTTAAGTCATCTTCATTCATTATTGTTTTCGAACACATTACATCCATGAAGTTACGGTTCAGCTGGATCATTCCAGGACTTGATAATATGTTGAAGAGTTCTTAACTAGTTCTTAACCAGTTCCAGTATTTTTAATTCTCTTTAGTTGTTTGTGACGCTGTAACCAGATCATCAGTTTTTCTTCCTTCACTGATTTAAATTTATGATCGTAACAATACAAATATGATTTTATATTAAATTTAAAAATTGTGTGTGTGTGTGTTTTCCAGTGTTCGATTTCAGCAGCAGATCAGGATTGAAGTTGAACTCAAACACCAGCGTTCGAGCCTCGGATTTGGATCTGTGACCTCTGTGTCACGAGCGCTTCGTCCTCTCAAGGCAAACACACTCGCGCTGCATACACTCACCTCCACTGAAATTGATGTCGAGTCTCCTGAGACCCCAAAAAGTAGAAAAATAGGGAAAAAAAAGGTGTGAAGGTGATAGAATTTATTTCACGAGGGAAAAAATGAGCAGATCAAAGAAGAGAGAAAAAGACGAGGAGAGATTTGAAGAAGAAACAGATATGACATGTCATTTGACTTTAATATAAATCTAATACAGATTAAAAAGGTCATCAGTGTTGTGTTTAATTTATTTTGTTTGAAGAGAACACAATCACAGGAGGGTGAAGTTCAGGAGGTTACAGAGGGACTCGATCATACAATTAAAACATACATAAACATCATCAATAGCAGCAAAAACTCATTTTAAAATAAATATTATTGTGTAAAGAGATAGATAAGAATAAGAATAATATCAAGATAGATATTCCAGCCTCCCAGGAACTCCTTTAATGGCCCAACCATGTCCCTGGAAGTTCTCCAGAAAACACAAGTCCCGGTTTTAGCCCGAATGCCCCTCGTAAAATGCACTTTCCTGGGCTTTAATATTCAATATTTGGTATTTATTATAAACCTCACAAGCTGTTTCTGATTTCCTAAATTTCAATCATTAAAATGATTATTCTAAATGATAGAATGTTCTATAATAATAATAATAATAATAATAATAATAATAATAATAAATTTATTCAACTGATAATTAAAATTGTACTTATAATTCATGAATAGTTTATTATTAAATTATTAGTTATTCATTTCTAACATATTTTCTATTTGACATTTTGTTCAATGTACAGTACAGCTGATTTCCATTTAAGCTTAACAAACCTAAATTATTTTCTTTCCTCCTTATTCATTAATTATGAAGAAATCATCCTCATTATTTCTCTCTAAATTGCTTTTTTAACCGATCTGATTGTGTAAAAACCCAGTGCTTACTCAGACAAAGTGAAATTAATCCTCAATATTCATGTTGAACATCAAAACTATAATTACTAGCAGTTCCTGTGATCTGTGAACAGATGAATAAAACAACACAACCTTGTGATAGTAACGCAATATAAATTCATAAAGAGCGTGGATTTATAGCCAGGGTTTGATCCTGATATACATTACAAGCTTGTGAATATTCATGAGCTCCACATTTGCATAAGGTTCTTTACATTGTTATTAAAAGTTGCTGTTTTTGCTCTGCAGCATCTAAAGTGCAAGTTTAGAGGAAAATGATTTTAAATAAATAAATAAATAAATAAATGTATATGTGGAGGGACATTAATATTGGTGGTGAAATCTGTTTTTTTGCTTAATGATCTGGTTAAGTTTATTCATTATTTCTGTCATTGCTGTTTTAAAATTCGCTCTGAATGATTCGTATCATTGCTTTCCCTCCATTAGACACGGATCAAACCAAACCCACCGGTTTATCCACGCTGCCGCTGTGAACACATGTATTAATCACATGTTTACTCTCAGCATCTGGGTTTGCTTTAGTCATTAATCCCATACGACTGTAAAAAAAAGTACACAAATTACACTTCACACAACCCGCAATGCAGAAACACAGAGTGTTAACCTTTTATAAAGCAAATAAGTCAACTGCAGCAAAGTGTTGCTGTATGATTTATAACTCTCCGTGTTTAAACAAGATAAACAGAAATTTCACATTGTTATCGTTACCTCATCTAAAGCTCACATCAGACCTGTACTGACTCTCCGGATCACACACTGATTAGCCAGCAGGACCTGTTCCTATTTCCTGTTTACTTCCCTGCCCACTTCTTTTAATGATGCCTCAAGGACATCCTATGGTTAAAAACTTATGATGTCCACTAAATGCCCTTAAAAGATCTAACAAGGTTAATTGTATGGTCCAGTGTAAGAAGAAAAACATCCTCACATGTCTTTAAAAATGTCTTCTTGTACAAAGTAGAAATGTTTACAATGTGTACAGTACAACCAGCTCAGTACCAGATATGTACAAAATATCCCTGCAACCTCGTGTCTGTAACACCATGGAGTTACCACAGGATTCATGCAGTAGAACATGCACAGAGGTTTCCCAAAATAATCCTCCAGTTATGATCCAACCTTGCAAGGCAGGATACTAGGAACCAGGAACTGAGGAGACTATGGAGCCAGAGAACAAGTCGATGGAAGCAGGAAGTAAGGAGACATAGTCTCCTCAGTTCCTGGTTCCATAGTATCTATGGAATCAGAGAACAAAAGATGATGGAACCAGGAATTGATCATACTATGAAAGCAGTAGCACAGGAGGGTATGAAAACCAAGAACAAAGAGACTATGGAACCAGAAAACATGGAGGCTGTCGAACCAGAGGAGGAGGTGAGTCAACCTGCAGTCACTCTGATAAAGGTGTCTGGTAAATGCCATAGATGTAACCCAAACCATAGACCCATGAAACAATTCAACATCAGTGGACTCTTGGATGGAGATCTTGGAACCAAGGTACAAGAGGCTGGAGATTCAGGGAATAAATTAACTAGGACACCAGGAGAATAAAGGGAAAAAATTAGGAAAGCCAGAAACATGTAGATTAGAGGATCAGGAAAGGAGACTGGAATTAGAGCTGCATCAGCAGTTTTAAAGTCTTTACTGGTGTTCAATGATGAAGCCAGGGTCTATTTGTGATCAAACTGCTCTGATAACCAGTTCATCTGGATGTCTCTCCTTAATAAAACCAGGGGAACCAGTCACTTGAAGCTTGAGAGGTTAACAAGAGATAACAGATTATTCAAAGTGACTTTCCTGTCTGTCTGTTACTCAGAACCTCATGTTTACTGAAGACATTGAAGACATGAGTGAATGGGACATGGACGTTTGATACAGAGAATGAGAACATCTGTATTCAGAGTTTAATGATCAAAAGTAAGTATAATGAGATTTATTGTATAATAAATCATCACTTTCTTGTGTGTAATGCATGAATTAATTCAGCAATTATTTTGGCATTTAGTCTCCTTTAAGAAGTTTTATTGTGTAGAGAGAATAAAATGATATTAATTGAAATGCATTTTATACACACACACACACACACATACACACACACACACACACGCACACACTCGATGTTGGCACAGCTGGCATGTTGAAGAGCATCAGGAATGATCAGCTGCATCTCCAGAGTCACTGTGACATTCAGTATGGAGATTAATGCAGGCTGACAGTAATATTGATCAGACTCTGCACACTTCACACTGAGAGCCCTCAGCGCATGTTCTGAGAGGAAACTACAGGAGGGACGACACACACACACACACACACACACACACACACACACACACACACACACACACACACACACACTCATTATCGCTGATTCATGATGACAGTGTGTGCAACAGAATATGCTTAGTTTCCCATTTCTGATGCCCTGCTCCCTTTCATCCCTTCTTCATTTCTACTGTATACTTTTTATGATGGTTTCATCTGGATACAAACTTAAGAACTGGAAGAATTTGGAATTCTATAAAATTCACTTCAACAACAGGACAAACTGAGAAAGCTCTAGTCCTGAGAATGCAAAAGGATCTGAGTAAAAATGTTGGCTACGTCCCAAACACCTGCACAAAGTGTATGATACATGCATAATACATACATCCACTCACACGGTATGGAAGCACCAATTAGCCTAACATGCATGTTTTTGGAACATGGGAGGAAGCTGGAGTACCCAAAAGAAACACTGTAAAACCCTTAGGAGTCGGCGGAGCCGCCGGCGGGTCCAAGTGCATTTTTTTCTGGTAACCATAAAAAGAAGTTAAAATGCTCCGTCATTTTTGATCATATATATAAGTGTAGTACATCATTTAAATCTGCAAAGGGTCTACTTTTATTTATGTATACTCACTATATGAACGAAACATTGAGCTTTTGTAAAATAAAGAAAATAAACAGGGTGTGCTTTCAGCCGTGAATATCTTTCTGAAACCATCATTAAAATGAACTGAAACTCCACGAATACTTCACACACCGACATGAGAAATATATTTTATGAATCCGAGGAGAGGCACAGTCTTTCCGTCGCACTTCATTATCTGATAATGACCGGAGGTAGGACACGCGAACATGCTATTCACAGGGAAAACAGTTGTAGAAGCACGCTATCTTCAAGACCACGCCCCCTGCACACGCACACACAAACCAGACACACACAGAGTCAAGCCTCATTTACACTGCAGGTCTCGATGCACAATTCTGATTTGTTGCCTAAATCTGATTTTTCTGACCGTCTGTTTACACATATTTTCAACTATGACCCATATCCGATTCACGTGTTTACACTTGCCATACCGTCTGAAAAATTGCGCATACTTAAAGGGAGGTTCTTGCACTACATACTAGCCAAGATGGACGAAGGCAAAATGCTAGCTCTGCGATATATGCAAAGTTCATGAAATGGAGAAGGAGGGAAAGGGCCATCATTGCAGCCTGCGCATATGCTTCATTTATTGTGTCCTCAACCATTCAGAGGAATGTCTGGGTGCAAGACGTGTCGGGGTCGCTCTCTGGTGGCTTGCAACAGATGAGGGCTACCGCACACTGGCGCATCTGTTTGGGATGAGCAGTGCCTCGGTGTGCCTGATTACGTCATTAAACCGCAAAGAAGTCGCAGTTTTAATGACGTACAGAACGCAATGCCTCAGAAAATCCAACCTGTCTGTTTACACGACAATAACATTAGCACATATCTGATTTATATCTGATTTATTTCCACATATGAAGGAGGCCTGAAACCGATCTTGAAATATCGGAATGCATGCGTTTTTTTCCTGTTTACACGGACATAGAAAATATCCGATATGTGTCACATATGAGCAAAAAATCGGAATTGGGTCACATTTAACTGACAGTGTAAACGTAGCTTCAGTAAGTTTCCTGCACGTGTGGAAGATGTCACGCGCTGTACATGTTCTGGACGGTGTGAGGAGTTTATCTTTTCTTCAGAACAACCCTGAAACTCCGACAGAGAACGGGTGTTTTAAAGTGTTATTTGTTTTTAAGTGTTGGAGGAGAATCCAGCAAGCTGTTACCATGGGTGAGTTATTAAGTCTCATATAATCCTTATTCTGATTATATAAATCTCATCTCATTTTATTTTTACACACATAGTTTAGGGTAGCACGTAGAAAACACTGCTATTCGGGCTACCATACTGCCTTATGTAGCTTAGCACAAACCTGCTAGCTCCCGGTGACTAAGCTAATGCATTATGGGATGCTTGTCAGTATCAGCTGTGGTGTAAATATTCCAATTTATTTTACCCAGTTTTGGATACATTTAGCTTACAGTAGCTATTTGGTTCAGTTTCTGGTTAGCTTATGACACTGCTATCTATGATGTTATTTAGCACACTTTAGCTCCCGATGGCTAAAATACTACCTCATGTAGCTTATTGATATTCAGATATAAGAATAAAAAGCCCCCCGCGTTTTTGTATTTGTTGTATGACATTACAAAAGCTTGTGTTGTCTTCATGCATGGCCATTAGTGATTGATGATGATATACAGTATTTTATTTTTATTGTGTTATCGTGCTCATGTTGTATTTTTCTTTTTTTTATAAACAGTTGTGACAGTGAAAATGATCAGCCACATGTTTGATAGAAAGCAAGGGCTCTGGATTCTGGATGGAAGCCCTTACGAAACAAACATATATTGCAATATACTAGAATTTATATTGCAATACATTAGGAGATATATTTCAATATATGAGAAACTTCTCCGTATATTTGCAATATATGGATGGATAACCTATTGCTATATATTAATTCATATATTTTTTATTCATATATTTACATTACCGCATGTATGTTTATTGAAACAAAGTATGTTTTTATGAGATGATTAAGATCCAAGCTCCAAATCATATTTTGCCTAAAAAAACAACTATTATTTTGTCTTTAAGTTTATTTCACCAATAGAAATTGGTGTTCGACTAACTGAATTATATTTTATATATGGACTTAATATTTTGATACATTTCAATCAAAATATTTAGCAATGGAGTAATTATACTGATTAGTTTCAAGAACTACAATCATCACTCATTCCAACTCAATATTCTTTATGTTTAACAACAAAAACTTAAATAATTGAGTAAATTGCCCTGTGCAAGTGTTCATGGGAAGTCTGGTGTAACATTAGAGACAAGAAGCGAAGACACACCGCTGTGGGTACGGACAAGAAGCACCTGGAACATTCCTTACAATTCCTGGTAAGTAACATGTTACTGAAATAATGACTCTGTCTGTATTCATACACAACTTTATAGTGTGTAAGTTACTGTTCTGAATCCTGTCACAGCCGCGCTCCAGAGCTAACGATAGCTACCTAGCAACAGGCCAGTCCTGGTGTTCACTGTCATTTAGCTTGTTTGTTCCAAACACCAAACTGCTCAGCTAAAGCGCGGTTAATACAGATAATTAAAATCTGGTGCAAAAGGAGAGATTTATTCGTTTAACACCGAGCAGCGTGCGCGTGCATGTCGTGCTTTCCTCCAGGTTTCTCGCTGTAGGCGGCTGCGGTTGTGACCGCCGCAATATTTGAATTTCTCCCCCCAGATGCGGTGTTTTTGCGCAGCCTACCGCCACTGTGGCGAGGATATAAAACTAGCGTGTTCAAATAATTAACGCGTTTGTAACGGTCCACCTCACACACACTGAACCGCGAGTCTGCGTGTTTCACTCCGACACTTTAAAGAGGAAACGCAGACCAAAGCGAGTTTAAACAGCAGAGATGAGGTGCAGTGTCCGGGCTCTGGCAGTGTTTTATCCGTTACTCTATGTGAGTATTTAACATGATTAAACACTGAGCACGCTGTTGTAGGAAACTGTTTGAAAAAACTTAACTTAAATGCATCCGCTTTTAATTGGGAGAAATTAACATAAAATTTAAATATTGAAGTGAAGTATGTTATGTATGTTGTGATTATGTAAGTAAAAGAAACTAAAACTGATTTTCAATTGTTATATTTTTTGTGTGAAACATGTTATATATTTTCAATATCTCTTTCACAGCACCAACACCAGTAAAGAAGAGAAGTTGAATCGAGATAAAACAGGAGGTAAATGTCAACCATTTTAATCTTATAGAAGTATTAAACATGCAACCATTGAATCAAAGCTAGAAATGAAAAAGCTTTAAATATTTCATTTTATCTAGAATATACTGGATTTTCCATTAACTAAAGTTTAAAAAATTAGTTGATTGTAATGTGTAAATAACGTTGTGTATCATTTTTATACAAGGGACGTTCAAGTCAAAGAGGGACCTTTGAATATGTAGAATAACAGAACACACTTTATAACTATATTTTTTCTCCTTATATGAAGTTGTGCATTGTTCTGCAAGAGCAAAATGCCTTTTGGTGATCATAGCAGTCCGTTTTTCATAAAACCATTCCACTGGAATGACTGTAATGGGCTCTGTAAAATCAAATCGGTTTTTGCGTCTTTGTTTCATAGAATTTATCACAAGTCCTGCTTTGACTCGAACATTACTGGTAGATCATTGATTTAATTAATCCAAAAAGTATGTATTTGAACGGAAGTACTATTTTACCAGACTGCTATGCTTTACAGTAACAGTCACACTTGTACTTACTTGTCACTATTTTTCCTTTTTTAGGTGCCAGCTTATGGGATGGCAGTGTGAGCTTTGCACATTTGTCGCATCATCAAAAGGAACTTCCATCATTATGGAGTGAAGCATGGTACCGCTGGTCATGGATATTTAGTGTCCTGTCTTCATTTAGACTGTCGTTGCTTCTTTAAGACCTGAGAAGGTCTGCACACACATTTGTATGGATCCCACAGTTTACAGGAAACTGAAGTGTGAACATGTGCAATGTTTCATATTTCAAATGTGACTCATTAGATTCTAATACAAAAGTCTCCTTTCCAGATGTTAACTGTAATACTTGTGGCAGAAGTATTGTTTATGAGACTGTTTACTAATAAGATCAATTAAGCTCATTGTTTATGATCTTGTTACCTGTCATTTGCGAAGTAAACCAAGTTTTAGTGACATAAGTTTAGACTTCATGAAGGACAGTTGTCCTTTTGGAAATATTTTATTTATTTTTAAAGTGGTTTTGTTCATTTATAGTTGTTTCCATGTTACTATATCATGTTTTAAAAAATAAACCTTGTTCAGTTAATGAAGAAACTATATTGATGTATTATTCAATACATTATTTTATTTCATGTTTACTATGTATACAATATATAATATGAATATGATATGATTTAATATAAATCAATATATTTTCCAAAATATTTAAGACATATGTTCCCATATAAATCTGACTATATTATCTTTTACAATGAGTTATATTATCTCATATAATTTTAATATATATTTCCATATATTTACAATACATTTTCCAATATATAATCTCATTTAATGTGGGACATAATTCAATATATATAACAATATATTAAACAGTATAACAATGTATTTATTCAATATATGAAAACGGCAATAATTGTAATATTTTAATATATTTATATATCTATTTCATATATTTATGATATATATATATATAGTATATTATAGAATAGATCATAACATGTATTACTATGTACTATTCACAATATATGAATACACATAAAATATATTGTCACATAATATATTGAGAAATATATTTTTGTTGCATAAGGGAGGGGTCTGGATTTTGGTCATTTTAAACTGGATGGACACATATTAAGCATCTGTCTGTGACTGTGTACAACCAGCACATGGATGAGTCAAAATATTAACATTGATTATCAATTATCCCCCCCTGCAAAGTAAGGAAAATTAAGGTTGTCTTAAAACAGAATGCAATAGCTAGTTTTATTTACTTATTTTTAAAATTGCATAAAAAATCATGGGTTGTGTTTAGAGTGATTAGAATTTACTTGAAAGTATCTGATAAATTGCAAACTGTAATAAAACAGTATTAGACACATATATATGATGTTGTAGTATAGATATTGAAAAAGCTATTTACACACAAGTCCAAAGCAAATACAATTATTAATATATTGTGTAAATTTAACTTCATTCAGCTGGTTAAACTATATGAAAAACAATGTGCCTACCAGCTCACTATTATTTTTTGTTCAAATTTAAAGATAAATTTACTGAATATATTCAGATTTTGTAAAATAATGAAAACTCATGTCTCCGTTTCCTCTCTAGACCTTCACAATGAACTGAAGCTCAGCACGTCTTCTTTCCTTGCTTTAATCTGTAATATTTAAGTAAAATATATTTCATGTAAAGGTCTAAATATTCCTTTTTATTTATGGACAGGTATATTATATTATAAAATACATCATTAATTTACTTTAGTTAAATGTACACATTTACACCTTACAGCATGAACACACTGAAATCGCTAAAAACTACAGTCTAATGTCACAAAAGTAAACAAATCGTATGATCAATAAAAAATAAAAGCTTTGAGAGAACCATTTTGTCGTATTTTTGTGTTCATTGGATGATAGATATATACAATAAAAATACTAATGTTTTAGTTTTATCCAATGTCACCAACACTGGACAAAGGTGAGTGTGTACAGGCCTGAGTCGAGCGCACAGAGAAAAGAGATGTTGTACGCGCGTGCAGGCAGAGTTGAGCGCACAGCAGAAGGATGTTGCGTGCACGCGCGGAAAGCGTGTTGAGCCCGCCAATTATAATGATCATAACAGCATACTGCATTTCATTCTTATCATAAGAATGCAAAAACACCAGCTCTGCTGACTGACATCAGTTTATGTTTGAATTTTATGGTCATTTAGTTTCATTTATTTCAGTTAATAAATCTACTATAAATTAAAAAAAACACACACACACAAAAGGAGAGACACTGCACACGCAGAACCGAGCTGTTGAGCGCGCAGGGAGACACACCTGATCAAATGCAGATGCATGATTCTCAAGAATCTAGATTATCCACAATCCATTCTCACTGTCTACATCACCATGACGTACATAGCGTAGATAAATACAGTCCATCCACAGGTACAGTAAAGGCATTTCAAAATGACCAAGATCAGTTCTCAAGATTCGTTCTCTAGACATCAGGACACTGAGATCTGCTGCAGTTCCAGTCGTTTACTTAAAACTTGCATGTGAACGTTAATTTCATAACAGACATTTATTTGGCAATAAACTTTTTTGAAAAAAAAAAACCTATTAATTTCACCACAAACAAGTTGATGGAAATGAGCGGCTGATCCTGTCTGTTTATTTATTCAGGTTCAAATCAGTACGCATGTGCTTTGACTAAAACTGCGTGCCGTGCACTATGTGCTACTGGAATGTAGAAATTTACATTTTAAAAATGTTTTCATTATTTATTAAAGAAAATTATGATGATCATAACAGCATACTGCATTTCATTCTTATCATAAGAATGCAAAGACACCAGCGCTGCTGACTGACATCGGTTTATGTTTTAATTTTATGATCATTTAGTTTCATTTATTTCAGTATAAATCTGCTATAAATAAAAAAAACACAAAGTATAAGATGACACAAAACCCTTTCGTGGATTTTCTAATTACACATGATACAATCTAAAGTCTCATGGTGTAACGTTTACTTTCGTTAAATTTGATGTAAATAAGAAATGACTATATTTAATTTAAATTCTAAATTTGTACTGTAATTTTAGTACTGTGATTATGTGTTAATTAAATTACAATGTTTGGCTTGAATTTATATACTACAGTATCATGTGCAGCTGTCGACGAGCTGCAGCTCATTAATGCTTGAGAGAATGAATTAAGACCTGAGGCCTCAGTCTGTGGTTATAGACAATAGACTGCTCATCAGGGACAGTCTTATCATTTTGATTCACACACATTTACATCTCATACAAACTTATATAATACTTTTGATTGTATAAAGCTGCTTTGCGACAATGTCAATTGTTAAAAGCGCTATACAAATAAAATTGAATTGAACTGAATGGTTATAGCGCCACTTAGCGACGTAAAGAAGTCCAGTTCTATATGAGTAACATCTGTAGCTAGAAATATTACTGTGCAGTGGAGTGAGCAGGTTCTTGCTGTGGTGTCCTGCACCAAGACTTTTTCCTTGAGCGCTGTGTTGTTGTGTGGGGGCTCTGTGGCACGAACTTATTTGTCTGATGTATCCCATTGGTGTGTGATTGGAATGTGATCTGGGGTGTTTGGAGGCCAGGTTAACGGCCTTGGTCCCTGTGCCTGCTGGGTCCCGTACATCATGGTCTCTGTGTTCTAGTGACTTTCTATTGTGGCCATCATTGACTTTTCTGGTGATTTGTACAGCATCGGATGTGGGATCGGACTAGATGGGCTGGACATAGGTTCCATCACGCAGGGGTGATCCTCCAGTGCCCATGATCCTGTCACAAGTTTACTGAGGTATAACTGATAATCAGTCTTACTGTGTTAATGTTATGATCTGTGTATATCAGTCAGGATTTAGGCCTCATCATAGCATAGACAGAGCACTAGTTAAAGTGGTAAATGACCTCCTACTGGCCTCTAATCAGGGTTGCTTGACCTTAGTGCAGCTTTCGACAACATTGATGAGACTACGGTGGATCCTTGGATTGTTAGTAACTCGGTCTGTGAGTGTTTTGCAAGACAAGTAAATTTTTAAATAAAATTCAACTTGATAAATGAACAAGGTCTTGATATAAGAGTAGAAAGCATGCGCTTTGCCTGTCGAACGTCACATGATCACAACTGTGCCAATGATTATTCTCTCTCGCATGCTCTGGGATTGTGGGTAATCGTCTCCCATGCCAAGTCTCAGTACGCATGTGTCACTCGTATAGTCAACATGTGTGCGTAAATGTACTGTTTACGATAACATTCTGACCACATGTGTTTGTCTTGTTTTGTTTGTTTGTTTTTTTGTGTCAAAGTGTAGTGACTGATCTTTAGTAACTGTAATGCAACAATGGCCTCCGTGAAGAAAAAAAAAAGTTTAAAAGGCTGTAGCATGCTGGAGATGAATCTGTTTAGAGGAGTGATTCTAGTAGTGTGCACGTGTGTGTGTGCGCGCTCATATGTGTGTGCATGCATGAGAATGTGGTTTTGTTTGTGTTTGCCAGAGTGTGTGAAAGTCGCCCTACACAGTTCCCCCCCAACCCCCCCTCCCGCTTGCTCCTTCTGCTTTTGTCTAACACCAGTCACGATTTTTTTTTAAGTGCAGGTTAATTTGTTTTATTTTTACTATTTATTTTGTATTATTTCTTTTATATGAATATTTTGGGGTTGTGGAACAAATCATCTGAGTTTTCATTATTTCTTATGGTAAAATTCATTTTGATATACGAGTGTTTTGATATACAAGCACGCTTCTGGAACGAATTATGCTCGCAGTCCAAGGTTTAACTGTATTCTCCTTGATAGATTAGAAAATGTTGTAGGAGTTAAGGGAACAGCCCTCTGGCTCAGGTCTTATTTGCCTGATCTTTATTGCTTTCTAGATGCAAATCGTGTACTAAAGTGGAGTTTTGTGTTTTACAGGGTTCTGTTTTAGGCCCGCTGTTATTTTATCTCTCCATGCTTTCACACACACACACGCACGCACGCACGCACGCACGCACGCACACACACACACACACACACACACACACACATGCTTTCTCTGGATATCATAATTCGCAAGAATGGTATTAGCTTCCACTACTATGCTAATGACACACAGTTACAATCTAGCCAGTTCACCAACACACCATACACATGAACTTGGTTCCAAATCACATGCTCTTGCCCAAAACTGTATACCAAACATTCTGACACCTTGACTGTTTACTATTTAGCACAATTTACTAGGTGGATGTTTACTTAGGTAGGTACATGTGGCTGCTTCCTAAACTGCTGAACTTTGCTGCTAAAATAATTAGTAAATAGCACACCACAATATCTTTGCATTGGATTACCATTAAGTTAGCATCAGATTGCCATTAGCTTAGCATTGATTTACCATTATTCAAGCATTGGATTACCATTATCACTAATTTGATCTATTTTGAAATAGCATTTTTGGGACAGAACCATAAAGAAGCAGAAATATTTTTACCTTGAACATAACACACATTTTCAACAGGCAGAAATCATACACTTTCAACTGCAACACACACACACACACACACACACAGAGTGGGTGGCTGCCTGATGTTTTGAAGATGATCAAATTGCCTCCTCTACCTTTGTCTGTCTCTCGCTCTCTTTACACCCTCCATCTCTCTCTCTCTCTCTCTTATTCTTTTACTCTGTCTAATAAGACACAGCCAATTAAAGCCCCTTACAGTGCAGTTCAGATCGATCCCCCTGCACAGAAAGGAGAGTTGAGGGTATTTATGATCCCTCTCTCCCTCGGTGCGATTGAGGACAAGACCCGACTGAACGCAGCATATTGACTTCCCACTTGGGGGCTTTCATCTAGGGTTATTGCGCAGTGTGTGTGTGTGTGTGTGTGTGTGTGTGTGTGTGTGTGTGTGTGTGTGTGTGTGTGTGTCGGGGAGTGATGAGGGGGTGAGGGTTTGGTGGTAGGTTGGGAGGTAGCAAACAGATAGCTCGTCTGGGAAATGAGAGTAGGAGGAAATCTTTCTGCTCTCAACCAGTAGGCGCTCCATTACAGAGAAAGAGAGAAAATCAGAAAGGAAAAGAGGCAGAAAGACAGAGAGAGACAGAGAGAGACAGAGAGAGAGAGACTTGGCTTTTAAAATGCCTTTAATGTATCAGTCTGTCATATTTACATATTTTAAAAACAAATCCCTTTGACCTCGCACCAAAAACTTCGAACCCTCCAGTCCTGCTCCATGTTCCAGAGTAATCCTGGAGAACATCTGTATGAGTGTAATATGATGCTTTTTGCCCTCATTGTTTCCTGAAAATCGATCTCACCACCATTCACTATTACTGCACCCAAAGTGCATCACACACGCCTACTGTACGTCACCTAGTATTACTCGCATATACTTAAATTAACACTAAAAACACAACACTGCTGATGAGTAGAAGAACATTGTCACTTAAGGCCAGCTAGTATTCACCACTGAACACACACTTCTTGTGACAGATTTTTCACACCATGCTCTTCATATTATCATTACTACAGTTTGACAATTTTTCCTAAAGCCAAAGAGCGGCCCCTAACCAGGAGCAGCCTTTTTCTCATGAAAATTGTATAACAGGTCACCTTGAGATGCATTGTCTCCCATTTTACACAAAGGAATTTTAGACAATTAAAAATTGATTACCATTGTCCATATGAGTGACCACAGAAATGTCCATATGAGTGACCACAGAAATGTCCATATGCGTGACCACAGAAATGTCCATATGTGTGTCTACAGGAATGTTTTATATGGAAATAACCAGAAAATGAGGTGTTGTACTATATGTTGTGGTTTCCAGGACCTCCAGCTGTTGGTGTGATGTTTATGAACAGTCTGAAAAGCTTGGATGATCTGATTTGGCTTTTCTGTCCTTTGTGGGCAGTGGTCCACCACCCTGGTCTCAGAGAACCCCCTGTACTGTACACTAGTTCTCTCAGCACCCAGCACGCAGCAGCATTTGGTCTCCATGGATATCATTCAAGGTACAGTAGGTGATGGCGCTTCAAAGAAGGAGCTGTCCTGTGTGAATGAGAACTTACTACCAGCAGGTAGATCAAGTGTTTGGGAGAGAACACAATACCCAGAGGAAATTAAAGAGGAAGAGATGGATGCTGGATTACTTCTTTGGTGCCCTGACTACAATCCTAGACCATGCTAGCCATTGCTAGACCAATGCTATCTAACCATCAGCTTTGGACATAATGTGAAAAACTTGAGGCTCAGCAGCTGGTAATTGAGGAGCTGCAGGAGAGACTTAAAGAGAAATAAAGTTACACTAAAGCACTTGTTCAGATTGGAGGGATTTTCTGCATCTGCTGAAGATATCGGTTCTATACAAGGTTCATAGTATCATATCTCAGGCAGAATGTTTTAGATTTAGTCAGCAGGAAACAGGAGGGATGTTAATGTTAGCAGTAACCAGCTAGCTCATTGCCGAACTACATTGGGCTACACCTGTTCCATTAGCTAAGGCATATACTTTCCCTTGTAGTGGTGCAACTTGGTGTGAAGAGATTTCAACATGAAGATTCCATGAACATCTTCAATAGAATACACATTCAAGTTTAGAGGATCTGAACCGTTAGCAGTGTGACATGTTTGACAGAACATGGTTATTTGTTGTGTATATCCCCAATGCTAACACAGCTTCAGGAGTATCGGGCTCAACACCACCCACCATTAATAAGTCATCCGTGTCCATGGTGTACCCTGCCTTGTGCGCTAAGTCTCTATACACAGGATAAAGTAGTATAAAAGATGAATGAATGAAACGCACAAACCAAGGATTTTGAGAGCTTGTGATGGCGCCCCTATGTAGAAATGCACTTTCTGGCTTCCATCTGAAGATTTTAAGTTTTGAAAAATGTCACCACTCTAAAGATTCTGTGCTCTGCAATGGTCTATACGCTTAAAGCATTAACAAGATATTTAAGTCCATGTACTCGGCTAGAGGGAACAATGCTGAGTCAGCACTCCGGCCTTTTGCGGTCAGATTGTGTGGATCAATGCTGTTAATAGATGATGATTTTTCCAAATAACGCTCCCTGGCGTGCATCTTGAGCTCGTCTCAGTGTGGGATCATCACAGGCTGCTTCTGCCTCTCTCTGTTTGCTTTTTTTCCCCCATATCTCTGTAACTCGAAAAACCGCACCTCTGTGACGTCATAGACAGCAAACGCACTGAGTGAGTCCTGTGACCTGGATGACCAGCCCACCGACACATGAACTACTCTCTCACGTCCTCCACCTGTGCTCCGTTCTCCACTCACTCTGTCTCTCTCTCT
Source organism: Clarias magur (assembly GCA_013621035.1). Classification (NCBI taxonomy): domain Eukaryota; kingdom Metazoa; phylum Chordata; class Actinopteri; order Siluriformes; family Clariidae; genus Clarias; species Clarias magur. The sequence goes on along the minus strand of QNUK01000898.1, from coordinate 19,802 downwards.
CTGCCCCACTCTGTCTCTATTTCTGTTTCTGTCTCACTCTGTCTCTCTCTCTGTCTTGCTCTGTCTCTCGCTCCGTTTCACTCTGTTTCTCTCTCTGTCTCTCACTGTGTCTCACTCTGTCTCACTCTGTCTCTGTGTATCGCTCTGTCTCTCTCTTTCAGTCTTGCTCTGTCTCTCTCTCTGTCTTTCTCTATGCCTCTCTGTCTCTCTCCCTCTGTCTCTTTCTGTCTCACTCTGTCCCTTTGTGTATTGCTCTCTCTCTCTCTCTCTCTCTCTCTGTCTTACTCTGTCTCTCTCTCTCACTCTGTGTTGCTCTGTCTCTCTGTCTCACTTTGTCTTTCGCTGTCTCTATCTCCCTTTGTCTCTCTCTCTCTCTCTCTGCGCATGCGCTGGGTGTGAGGGAGCGCGCGAAAGACTGTTTGGCATCCTGCCAAGTTTTTCTGAAGACTGTTTATTCATTCATTTATTTATTTACTTTTCTTTAATTAGTGAATGTTTTTCATTTAAAAAAATATAAAGTTTAAAGTGAGAGAGAGAGCGTGCGGGGCACCATGGCTTCTGAAGCCGGTATAGAGACTTTGTCTCTTCGGCATGGCGTTAAGTGTGTCCCTGAGGACGGCGTGCGGATCGAGGACGTACTGTTTGCTGTGGGTGAGAGGATCGGGTGTGAGAACATCTGCTCTGCCTCCCAGATGAACAAGGCCGTGGTGGTGTTCGTGAACAGGGTCGACCTCGCGGGCGCGCTGACGCGGAGCGGGACCTGTGTGAGAGGAGCCGCGGTTAAAGTCACCCCTCTGTCTGCCCCCGCGTTGCGGGTGGTAATATCTAACGTGCCTCCGTTCATAAAAGACGAGGCGATATTGAAGGAGCTGGCCCGTTTCGTGAAGTTCATCGGCCCCATGAGAGCGATCCCGCTCGGGTGTAAGAGCTTCAACATGCGGCACATCCTGTCCTTTCGCAGGCAAGTGCTAATGATCTTAAACAACGAAGATCAAACTTTAAACGTTAATTTTAAATGTAAAGAGGGGGACAGCGGCTACACCGTCTTCGCCACCACGGAACCGCTGAGGTGCTTTGAGTGCAGGGACGTGGGACACAAGAGGCTGAGCTGTTCGCACGGAGCTGTGCAGCCGGGGAGCTCGCGCGGAGACACGGCCGGGAAACAGCGACGGTGGCGCGAGGACAGCCAGCCGGAGAACAGCGGGGAGGCGGAGCCCACATAGAACCGCAGCGACACACCACAGCCGCGACTCGAACAGGTCAGCCCCGAACACAGCACCTCCACAGAGACACACACCGCGCCGGGAGCAGATAACAACACTGACAATACTGTAAACAATACCAGTATAGTACCCACCGCAGACAGTGACTCCGTCCCTAACACCGACTCCGCCCCTAAAATCTGCCCAGAAGAGGTGAAGTAGCCCCAAACCAGTACACCACCACCGACACCAAAAAAGAGCAGTACAGAAAAACAGAAGTACAGAAGAGAGAGGAGTCGTCCACTACAGAACACAGCAGTAAACGCACAACCCGCAGTCAGACCCTCAATGAAGCAGCAGCGTCCAGTACAGCAAATTCAGACCCAGACACAACCATAGACATCCAGGAACAAGCAAACCGATACCTTCAAGAACTCGACCAGCTACAGATACCGGACATAAAAAAGAAACATCTAGTGAAAACGTTATTAAAAAAGGCAAAAGCAGCAGGAAAAAAAGCTCAAAAACCCACCGACACTCAGGAGGAAGAGATAATGGACAGAAGCTGAACGAAGCAAAAACTATAAAGACTGAATGACTGAAACAAAAAAAAATTTATATATATGTCTATATATTGTGTATGGGTGCATGTTTGAGTGTGTGTGTGTGTGTGTGTGTGTAAATGTGAGTGATTGTGTGTATGTGTGTGTTTGTGTGTATATATGGTGTGTGTATGTATGTGTGCATGTGTATATGTAGTGAGTTAAAACTCTCCTTCTCTCTTTCTCTTTCTCATTTTCTCTCTCTCTCTCTTTCTCCTTCTCTCTCTCTTTCTCTCCTTCTTTTCTCCCCCTCTCTCTCCATATATGTGTATATGTATATATATATAAATACACACAATATATATTTGTATATAAATTGTAAAAAATCTTTAATTTTGTTATAATAAAGTGAGTTTAAAACCTCAAAACCTCTCTCTCACTCTCTCTCTCTCTCTGAGTCTCTCTCTCTCTCTCTCTGTCTCTCTCTGTCTCTGTGCATCGCTCTGTCTCTCTGCCTCTCTCTCTATCTCTGTCTCATTCTGTCTCTCTCTCACACTCTGTCTCTCTCTGTGTCTCTATCTCTGTCTCACTCTTTCTCTCTTTCTCCCTCTCTCTCTCTCTCTCTCTCTCTCTCTCTCTGTGTCTTTCTCTCTGTCTCTCTCTCTGTCTCACTCTGTCTCTCGCTCTGTCTCACTCTGTCTCTCTCTCTCTCTGTGTCTCTCTCTGTCTTGCTTTGTCTCTCTCTCTGTGTCTCACTCTGTTTCTCTCTCTGTGTCTCACTCTGTCTCTCACTGTGTCTAAATGTGTCTTACTCTGTCTTGCTCTGTCTCTCTCTCTGTCTCTCTCTCTCTGTATTTCTCTGTCTCTCTTTCTGTCTCTCTCTCTGTCTCACTCCGTGTGTGTGTATCGCTCTGTCTCTCTGTCTCTCAGTCCCAACTGCACTGTTTATTTAATGAAAACAAAAGAATAATAGATAATAAAATATACAACGTTGAATTCAGAAAAAAAGAGACAAGATGCAAAGGAGCTTTTCACGCTTCCCCAGAGAGAAAGGGAGGGAGAGAGAGAGAGAGAGAGATTGCTTTGCTGTGTTGTGATTTGTTTCAGCTCCCAAAGTTCATTTCAGGTAAAAAAAAAAAAAAAAAAATCAATTTTCTGTTTCATTTTCAAGTTTTCATCTGTTCTCCCCCACAGACATTGCAAAATTTTAACACACACACACACACACACACACACAAAGAGAAGTAGAAGATGTCGTGTGTGTGTGTGTGTGTGTGTGCGTGCGTGTAATGCTGTACATCATGATTTTTGCAAGTTGTAATTTCTGCACTCATTAATGCCTGAGCTCATCATTCACAACCAACACACGATGACACACACAGCTGAGCACACACACTCCTGAACACACACACACGCACACACACACACACACACACACACACACACACACACACACACACACACACACTTGAATATGAGAAGGTGTTATTTTAATTTATTAGAAAACAGGTTTTTCCTGCCACACCTGTACTTATAGGACAGATGCACAGTAATCCAGATGCTCTCACACCCATGCTCTCAGAGGGGACATCAGCACTTCACTGCTTCTTCTCTCATCATGCAGCTGGAGTTACAGAGTTCAGTCTGATCTCATGGACTCAGCACTCTGTCTCCACAGGCATGTGACTAACATGTGACTCAGGGAGAAGGATTTCTTTTAATTAAAAAGTGAATCCATCTAAAATCTGTGCACACAGACAGCCATACTGTATAAACGTTAGCTTTAGCCTTGTATGGAAGGAGTCTCCAGTGTCAGTGGTAAATCTGTAGCTTCAGACACATCATGAGTTTGTGGTTTCTCAGTAATACAATTAGCTGAGATTCTTTTGTGTACTGTAGATGTTCTGTAGTTTATAGCTGCTAGAATGTTTGAGAATCTGGAACTAATTCATCTTACATCGTTAAATGTAAATATAAACAGATAAAATATGACATCCTGGTTTTTCAGATGATGATGACCTTAAACTCCATCTGTTTCACTCCTCTTTCAACTGTACCATTTTACTGTCTATGCAAATGAGCTGCTGCTGAGCCACGCCGCTAGTGTTTTCTGATCTCAGTGCTCATGAGGCACAGACAGATGACGTGCAGCAGATTCAGTTCTAAGCTGGGCAACAATTTGTAAAGAGACCTTTCTTTTCCCTATATAACCATTTGCATCATTTTTGATACACCAGGTTCTGAGGCCTCTATTCAATTCAATTCAATTTTATTTATATAGCGCTTTTAACAATTGACATTGTCGCAAAGCAGCTTTACACAATAAAAAGAAGTAAGTTTTTATGCAATGTGTATGAATTAAAATGATAAGAATGTCCCTGATGAGCAAGCCGAGGGCGACGGTGGCAAGGAAAAACTCCCTGAGATGGTAATAGGAAGAAACCTTGAGAGGAACCAGACTCAACAGGGAACCCATCCTCATCTGGGTGATAACGGATAGCAGAGAATGATCAGCATAATAATGTGTACTGGAAGTTCAGTGTAACAGGAGATGTGTTAAAATTTAAATTAAAAGGAGTCCAGTTTGTTCCTGGAGGCTCAGGTAGACTGTAGGAGATTCCAGTCCTGAGCTATCGAACAACTGAAGTCACAGGTCCCCAGAGCATCAATCGATGAGGACAGTCTTCATGGAAACCATCCCCAGCCACAAAGCCGCATCCAGGCAGACCACACGGGGCATCCATGTGACGGGATCTCCAACCAGCAGGACCCAGGACGGGTTGAAGACGGCTCCAGAGGGCAGAGGGGTCTGGATCACTGGCAACTCAGGAGCACATGTATAGCTCGACAGAGAGACAGAGAGAGAGAGAGAGAGAGAGAGGAGAGAGAGAGCAGAAAAGGAGAGAACAGAAAATAAGGAGAGATGGCAGTTAGGTATGGTCACAGTCAACATGTATAAGGTGAATGTATATTAGTGCAAAGTGCAAGCAGGGACTCCGGCAGGACTAACTATAACAGCATAACTAAAAGGGAGAGCCAGAAGGAAACACAAACATGAGGGCTCCCTGAGATGTAAAGCAACCAATCACCTCACCGTCAACAAACCTGAGTGAACAATGAGAGTGGGGAGGACAGCATCTAAACATACCAGTTCACCAGAATACTCTACGTCCATGAGTCCCCCAGATCTGCTCCTTTACCTAAGGTTAATCTATTTACAAAAATGCTTGGCTAAATAAATAAGTTTTAGCCTAGACTTAAACACTGAGACTGTGTCTGAGTCCCTAACATTAACAGGAAGACTATTCCATAACTTTGGGGCTTTGTAAGAAAAAGCTCTGCCCCCTGCTGTAGTTTTAATAATACGTGGTACTAGCAGCAAATCCTTTGATCGAAGTAGGCGTGGCGGATCGTAAGACACTAACAGTTCACTCAAATACTGTGGCGCGAGACCATTTAGTGCTTTAAATGTCAAAGTAGTATCTTAAAATCGGTGCGAAATTTCACAGGGAGCCAATGCAGTGTAGATAAGATAGGGGTGATGTGCTCGTATCTTCTGGTTCTAGTGAGGACTCTCGCTGCTGCATTCTGGACTAACTGAAGCTTGTTTATACACCTAGTTGAACAACCAGACAGTAAGGCGTTACAATAGTCCAACCTAGAGGTGATAAAAGCATGAACTAGTTTTTCTGCATTTAGTGACAATGTTTCTTATCTTGGCAATATTTCTAAGGTGGAAGAGCTATCCCTGGATATTATCTACATGAGCTTCAAACCAAAGGCTGGAATCTATAATCACACCGAGGTTCTTAACTGTTGCACTTGATGGAACAGAAAGGCCATCTAAAGTTTAATGATCTGAAAGCTTACTTCAGCTACTTGTGGTCCTATGACTAGAACTTCTGTCTTATCAGGATTAAGCAGAAGAAAATTAATTAACGTCCAATCTCTTATGTCCTGCACACACTGCTCAATTTTAGCAAACTGGTTTTTCTCATCTGGTTTTGCTGAGACATATAATTGTGTCATCAGCATAACAATGAAAAACTAATACCATGTTTACGAATTATGTTGCCCAGAGGAAGCATGTAAAGGGAAAAAAGCAGTGGGCCTAAAACTGAGCCCTGTGGAACACCAAACTCCACTTGAGAACATGAGGAATGGTCACCATCTAAATCTACAAACTGATAACGATCAGTCAAGTAGGATCTGAGCCACAAGAGGGCAGTTCCCTTAATTCCAACTACCTTTTCTAATCTGTGAAGGAGAATACTATGATCAATGGTGTCAAAAGCTGCACTGAGGTCCAGTAACACAAGTATAGTGACGCAACCCTGATCAGAGGCCCATAGGAGGTCGTTTACTACTTTAACAAGTGCTGTCTCTGTGCTGTGATGAGGCCTAAATCCTGACTGATACAGTTCATTTATGCTATTTCTGTGTAGATGTGAACATAGCTGCTGTGATACTACCTTTTCCAAAATCTTGGAGATAAACGGAAGGTTTGATATCGGCCTGTAATTAGAAAGCAGACAGGGGTCAAGGTCAGGTTTCTTGATTAGCGGTTTAATAACGGCTAATTTAAAGGATTTGGGGACATACCCACTACTGAGTGAACAGTTAATTACTTTCAACGTTGATTTCTATCAAATCAACATGATCAAATATTTCCTTATAAACCCAATGTATATGACCTGATACATGTATTCTGCCCCTCATGGATTATCAGGCCACTGCAGGCATTGAGAGTTTTTTTTTTTTTTTTTAAATGATGCACACAGGTGTGGCAGAAAAATCTTTTAAAATTTTCAAGAATTTACGGTAAGAATAACATTTATATTATACATTTTTTAAATAAGCATTTGTTGCTTTATCCTTAAAAGTTTATGTCATATTTCTGTAATATAATCTACATCATGTCTATCACAATCCAAACATACACTATTTTGGTGAGATTAGAGGAAGAAGAGAGAAAAAGAAAGTACAGTGGAACCTTGGATTACGAGCATAATTTGTTCCGGAAGTGGGCTCATATTCCAAAACACTCGTAAACCAAATCATCATTTCCCATAAGAAATAATGAAAACTCAAACTATTCCTTCCACAGCCCCAAAAAATAAATACATAAAAATAATTAATACAATTTATAAAATTAAAATAAAACAAATTAATCTGCACTTTACCTTTAAAAAAAGTACAAATAAATCCTGACAGATAAGTGTTTCTGTTGGTGCGCGCAGGCGCAGTGTGTGCGTGTGTGTGGAATTAGCCCCTTCCCTCACCTCGTTTTACACAGTAACACTCCTCCTCCCTCCCCACACCTCGCTTTTGAAGTTTCACAACAAACACACACACACACACAACGGAAACACCGTTTTAACAAAAAAAAAAGAAATCTCTCTGAGACTGGCATGAGTGTATATTAACGGACTCACTTTTTAAGTTTCACAACAAATGTATAAACACAGCGGAAACACCGTTTTAATGGAATAAAGCAAGACTGGCATGAGCGCATACTAACACAATCACTTAAGTTTCACAACAAACGGGGACACACATAAACACGGAAACACCGTTTTGACAGGGAGAAAAGGTGAGAGAGTGACGCTTGGTGTCAAAATAAGAGTCTCATACATGATACATGATACTCGGCACTTGTAAACTAATACTTGCTTGGTTTATGAATAAAAATTTATTAAAAATCTTTGCTCGGTTTGCGGGACACTCGTAAACCATGTTACTCGCAATCTGAGGTTCCACTGTATATTGAAAATGTAATCAACTTGATAATAGATGGCAATTCAAGTGACATAGAGCAGCTAGGGGAAGATGAGGATGTGGAGGAATGAACTCCTCAGGCCATGCATGATAGTTAGATGGCAGTGATGAAGAGGACAATCAGGATGAAATTGTAACCCAGACAAGTATGCAAGTTGAGATCCCAACAACAACAATCAGAAATGAATCAGTGGAAGGCTTTGCAAAAAGGAAAGAGTATACATGGAGAAAAATAGAATATCAAGCTCCATCTGTTGATTTCGTTGCATGTGTTGAGGAAGGCACAAAGGACAGGTGTGACTGGACACCATACATGTATTTCAAACAGTTTATCACTGATGAAATTATTAAAGAAACTCCAGAACAAACAAACCTGTACAGTCTACAAAAACAGGGCAAGTCAATAAACACAACTGCCAAAGAGAGGTTCTAGGGATGTACATGCATATGGGGTTAGTACAGATATCCTGTGTGAGAGCCTATAGGGAGATGGCGACAAAGCTCCCTGCAGTTTGTGATGTGATGTCTCGAAATCGCTTTATGAAATTCAAAAGTGATTTTAAAAAAAATCTCATACAAAATGATACGTAAAAAAAATTTTTTTTTTTGTTGATTTTGTTAAGTAAGTAAATCCTTTATTTGTCACATATACATTACAGCACAGTGAAATTCCTTCTTCGCATATCCCAGCGTAACTGGGGTCAGAGCGCAGGGTCAGCCATGGTACAGCGCCCCTGGAGCAGTTAGGGTTAAGGGCCTTGCTCAAGGGCCCAACGATGGCAACCTAGCTGATCTGGGAATCGAACCGCCAATCTTCTGATCAGTAACTCAGTGCCTTAGCACTCTGAGCCACCACTGCCCCTAACTGTTAAAGGGGATAATAAACATCCCAGTTCCAAAAAAGTAGAATTTTCTAGCTATTTTTTGATGTGTTGGGCTTTACAGGGAAAACTTTAAGAGGAAAAACAGTAAGTTTGGAGAATGTGCTGTAGCGCCTTAGGAAGAGCTTGATCCTGGTCAGGGTGGTTGAGGACCTGGAGTCTATCTCAAGAGCTCTTCATGTAAGAAACAAATGGACCTTGTACGGGTCACGCTGCTCTATCTCAGCACTGGTTCAGTCTGGTTCAGTCCTTGAGATGCAGTCTGCCCTAGTAAGAAAAAGGTATGCTATGTATATTCAATCCTAGCATGCCAAAGCAGACTTTAGTGTACTTTCTCCAGACTAATGACTAGTATACTTGGATTTTTGCTATTTTGGAACAAGCAATTTTGTACTACGTGTATTTAAGTTAATTAATTAAATTATACAAAAGCACAATTTTAAGTGTATTAAGTATACTTTTGTGTGCTAAAGTGGAACAACTTCAAGTATACTTAGTACACTTAAAGTATATGACTGTGTGTGTACTAACGTACACACCTGACAATAATTAATGAAATTTAAGTATATATTTAATGTATTATAAATACATTACAGCAATTCTTACTGTGTTACAAACACAAGAGTAATATACTCTGAATATATATATTACTGCAGCAGTAGCATGCTGTTATACTTCTGGCCAATTCCAAATACATTTTCTACACTATAACATGTTTTTGAAACACATTACATCAGTAATTATGAGGCAGATTTTATTAATGAGTTCAACAGACTTAATTTGCACAAGATTACAAAAAATAAACAGTACTATAGTTTATTTGGCAGGTTGTCTTACAAACACACAAACTAAAATCTAAACTGTTGTTTGAACAAAGACAGATGTTAGTATTAGAATATACAGGTACAGTATTAGAATAAACAGGTACGGTATTAGAATATACAGGTATAGTATTAGAATATACAGTACAGTATTACAGTGTCTCGTGTTCCGGGTCTTGTCTTCTCTCGGCGCTCCCTCTACCTTCCACTCCAGCCAAGCCTGACGATCTCCCTCACATCTCCAATATTCCTGCCGAGTACCACAATCTCAAGTTGGTCTTCAACAAGACTGCAGTCACGTCGCTTCCTCCTCATCGGCCTTATGATTGTCCCATTGACCTCCTTTCTGGCACCGCTCCTCCAAAGTGTCGTCTCTACTCTCTGACACACCAAGAGCAAGAAGCCATGAATGAGTATATCACAGGGGTTCTCGCGGCTGGTATCATCCGTTCCTCCTCCTCACCCGCTGGGGCGGGTTTTTCTTTGTCAAAAAAAAGATGCGTCCCTTCGTCCATGCATATATTACAGAGGGCTCAACGCAGTAACAGTCAGGAACCGCTACCCCTTACCGCTCATGTCTACGGCCTTCGAACTTCTCCAGGGAGCCACCATCTTCACTAAGTTAGATTTGCGCAATGCCTATCATCTCGTCCGTATAAGGAAGGGTGACGAGTGGAAGACAGCCTTCAACACCCCGACCGGGCATTATGAATGCCATTTGGACTCACCAACGCCCCTGCCGTCTTCCAGAGCCTGATAAACGACGTACTCCGTGACTTCCTGAATCTTTACATATTCGTCTATCTGGACGACATTTTAGATTTTTTCCCGCAACCTGGAGGAGCATCGATGTCACGTTCGCCAGGTTTTATAGACTTTTAGAGAACAACTTATACATCAAGGCAGAGAAATGTGAATTTCACACAACGTCGACCACCTTTCTAGGCTTCGCCATCTCTCCCTCGCGGTTAGAGATGGAACCGGCCAAGGTTCAGGTGGTTTCCAACTGGCCAACCCCAGCCTCGTGACGAGACTTCCAATGATTTCTGGGCTTCGCCAATTTCTACTGAAAGTTCATTCGAGGGTACAGCTCCAACACCGCTCCTCTAACCTCTCTGACTTCCTCCAAGACGCGCTTCCATTGGAACAAGGAGGCAGAGAGAGCCTTCTCCGACCTCAAGAAAAGGTTCACCTCAGCCCCAATATTGATCATCCCCGACCCATTCCGGCAGTTCGTGGTGGAGGTAGATGGATCCAACTCCGGCGTTGGAGGGGTCTTGTCCCAGAGGTTGCCACAGAATAACAAACTGCACCCTTGCTCATTTTTCTCCTGTCGCCTGTCCCCAGCCGAAAGAAACTACGACGTGGGCAATAGGGAACTACTAGCCATCAAGTTAGCGCTAGAAGAATGGAGACACTGGCTGGAGGGGAAGCCAGAAACTCCCATTTCTAGTATGGACCGATCACAGGAACCTTGAATACTTACACATTGCCAAAAGACTTAATGCCCGACAGGCCTGCTGGTCCCTGTTCTTTTCTAGGTTCAACTTTGTCCTGTCCTACCGGCCAGGCTCCAAGAATACCAAGCCTGACGTTCTCTCACGTCAGTTTATTCTTCTCCACAACTCCATGCCATGTGACACAATCCTGCCCTCTTGCTGTCTAGTAGCAGCTGTGGAATTGGACATTCAAGCTAGAGTTAAGCAGACATTGACCCATTACCCATACCGCAAAGCCCCTGGTCTCACATTTCACTGGACTTCGTAACTGGTCTACCTTCGTCAGATGGGAACACATGTATTATGACCATTGTTGACCGTTTTTTCAAGTCCGTCCACCTGGTTCCGCTTCCCAGACTCCCCTTTGCCAGTGGAACAGCTGATCTTCCACGTTTTTTGTCTTCATGGTCTTCCTACAGACATAGTCTCAGATCGAGGCCCTCAATTCACCTAACACTTCTGGAAGGCTTTTTTTTTTTTTCATCGGAGCCACTCCTAGCCTGTCTTCTGGCTTTCATCCCCAATCAAATGGCCTCACGGAGTGAGATGCCGCTCATTCGTGACAGTATTAGGACATACAGGTACAGGATTAGAATATACAGTACAGGATTAGGATTTACAGGTTCAGTATTAGAATGTACAGGTACAGTATTATAATTTACAAGTACAGTATTAGAATATACAGGTACAGTATTAGAATATACATTACAGGATTAGAATATACAGGTTCAGTATTAGAATGTACAGGTTCAGTATTATAATATACAGGTACACTATTAGAATGTACAGATAGCATATTAGAATATACAGGTAACGTATTAGAATGTGCAGGTACAATATTATAATATAAAGTACAGTATTCTAATATACAGTACAGTATTATAATACAGGTACAGTATTATAATATATAGTACAGTATTAGAATATACAGTACAGTATTAGAATGTACAGGTAGAGTATTAGAACGTACAGCTACAGTATTAGAACGTATAGGTAGAATATTAGAATATACAGTATAGTGTTAGAATATACAGGTATAGTATTAGAACGTACAGGTAGAGTATTAGAATATACAGTACAGTATTAAAATATACAGGTACAGTATCAGAATATACAGGTACAGTATTAGAATATACGGGGAGAGTATCAGAATATACAGTACAGTATTAAAATATACAGGTACAGTGTTAGAATATACAGGTACAGGATTAGAATATACATTACAGTATTAGAATATACAGGTACAGGATTAGAATGTACAGGTACAGTTTTAGTATATACAGTACAGTATTAGAAGATACAGTACAGTATTAGAATATACAGGTACAGTTTTAGTATATAGATGTACAGTATTAGTAGATACAGTACAGTATTAGAAGATACATTACAGTATTAGAATATACAGGTACAGTATTAGAATGTATAGGTAAAGTTTTAGTATATACAGTACAGTATTAGTAGATACAGTACAGTATTAGAATATACAGTACAGTATTAGTAGATACAGTACAGTATTAGAATATACAGTACAGTATTAGAATATACAGGTAAAGGATTAGAATGTACAGGTACACTATTA
>QNUK01000898.1:0-2500 GCA_013621035.1 Clarias magur | reverse complement strand
ACATTACATCAGTTTGTTTTGGTGGTAAATGTTTTGAGTAATCCGATGTGAGAGTGAACACAGTCAGGTTGAGCATCTGTATCAGCAATGAAGATGGAATACACTCCCCATGTAACACACACACACACACACACACATCACATTTAAACACGTGAATCCACAGTGAGGAACGTTCCTCCATCACCACACGTCTCTTATTTTTTATTGTGGAGTCCTGACCTTTCGAACCTGAAGCTTATCAATAACACACCACATTTATTACTGCTGGAGATTGGAAATGCATTTTTAGTTGTGTGTGTGTGTAAAATAGCGTTTGGCAGAAGCTGGTGGAGATGTTTATACAGAACGCTGTGTTTCAGTTTAAAAACTCATGATCTTTCTCAGAAAAAAAACCCCAAGGCTTTCCCATCACACCCAGCCTGGAGCGTCTCACTTGCTGCTCTTCATCTGCTCTAGTGTTCGGCTGTGTCTCAAATCAAACCTTCTGCTACTAGATACGGGGAGAATTTCCCAGAAAGGCATTGTGAAAACTGTGTAATGTTAAAAACACTGCAGTTACAAAACACTCTGTTCAGAATGGAAGTGTGTGGCCTTTATAAAGGGCACTTGATCAACTCTCAACCCAAGGGCACAGGGGCACAAAATGCTCATTCACATTTGACAGCAAAGCATGTAGCATTTAGCAAAGGGATGATACCAACATAGTGGGAAGCTAATAAAGCCAAACCAGACCATTTTACCCAAAATTCCACCTGTGTCTCTAATACGTCTTCCCATACCACGACACAGAAGAGACAAGAAGAACTACTGTAGATCTTTACTGGCGTGAACTGTAGTGAACTAGAACACTTATAAACAATAAAATAAACCTAGGAATAGGGGAGACTGGGGGAAAACAGTGACTGGGACTAGTGCACAGTCAAATAGTGGACATGAGGAACAGGGGACAGTAGGAATAAGGGAGATTGGGAATTGAAGTCTTTGGGGGAAATGGACACTGAAATAGGGGACACTGGATTATCGCCCTCTGGGAAAAAAGACACTGGGAACAGTGGATGCTGGGAATAAAGGACATTAAGAACTGTGGACACTGGAAACACAGTTCACTGAGATTAGTGGCCATTGGGAACATTGGTCTATAAAAATAGTGGACCCTGGAATAGAGTACACTGGTAATAGTGGACACTGAAAAAGAGTGCACTGGGAATAGTGGACACTGAAAGAGAGGACACTGGAAATACTGGACACTGAAAAACCATCAAGCCATCCATCTCCTCAACAAAAAGGGGCTCTCACACACACACACACACACACACACACACACACACACACACACACACACACACACACACACACACATTATCACTCAGATTAACTCAACTACCTCAAAACAATGAGATTGAACTTACTAATCAGCACAAGTGCAAACACACTGATCTGCACCACCTATTGTACAAACTATTGTACGCACCAACGTGTAAATGCTCTTTTTGCACAATATTCATAAAATGCCAATTTGCAGAAACTATTTTTTATCGTTGCTGCTACTTACTGAACGTTTCTCCTCCCACTACCTCAACTCATTACCTCACTGCTACAGAGTATTGTCATGTCATGTTGTCACTCTGTCACTTTATCGCACTTGTTTGCACATTTGCACGTGCACTTTATGTTGTCTCTTTTGTATAAAAACGTAGCGAGTTCTCTGTTTAACTTAAAATGTCAATCTGTCCTGTTCCAGCTAGCCGGCTAATTATGCTTCTTAGTTAGCTAGTTAGTTTTGTTAATTTGGTCCTTGGTCCTGGAGGAACTGTGTTTCGTTTCACTGTGTACTAACTGTATATTGAAGTCACAATAAAAGCCTGCTTGACTACTTGACTTGACTTGGGACTCTGGGAGACAAGGCCCTGAAATTACGTGATTCTTGAAACATAAATCCCAAAGAACAGTTTTCATAATAAAAATTTACTGTATAGAAAAAAATGTGTGTGTGTGTGTGTTCTCTCTTTCTTGTGCAGTCCACGTCCCCATCTGTCTTTCAATTAAACTTCAGTCCTGAGTGAGTAATGAGTGTGTGGATTTCCGGTGTGGAACTGAAGCGTACGCTGTGATAAAGCAGCGAGCCGTTTAGAAACGGCGGCGGCGGCAGCGGCGACGACTCACTCCTTATCTGCCGGCCTTCTCTCCACAAAGGGAGCCGCTATCTCTCCGCACTAATTAGGGAGCTGTTAACATGTGCACTTCTCTCTCTCTCTCTCACTCTATCTCTCTCTGACAGCTGCTTGGGAATTTATTTCAATTATGCCTCGTCCTCGTGTTAACTCTCTCTGAAACTCGCGTTGTGTTCCAATAACGCGCTCTAATAATGTTGTTAACGTGCCCTCCTCGATTTCCGCTCTATATCTCCCCTATGCCAAGTCCCCCTGGTCATTATAAGCACAGATTTCTTACCATGTTTGCGTGTTACGCCTGACTCGAGTGAAGCATTATAGACTTCAGG
>QNUK01000897.1:175000-187500 GCA_013621035.1 Clarias magur | reverse complement strand
TCTAAACACACAAACATCTAAACAGAAACATCTAAACAGAAACATCTAAACACATAAACATTTAAACACATGAAAATCAATACACAAACATCTAAACACAAACATCTAAACACATGAACATCTAAACACATGAACATCTAAACACATACACATCTAAACAGAAACATCTAAACACATAAACATTTAAACACAAACATTAAAACACACACATCTAAACACACACACCTTTAATCCCACTGGGAACTCGTGGACAAACGGATGGACGAACACAGACACACACATTGTGACAAACTCCAGCAGTGTTTATGTGCGGAACATAAACATCTCCACACACACACACACACACACACACACACACACACACACACACACACACATCTACACACACATCTACACACACACACAAACATCTCACAAAAACATCTCCACACACCCAAACATCTCCACACACAAACAGACATCTTCACACACACATCTAAACACAGAGATCTAAAAAACAAACATCTAAACACACAGACACACACATCTAAACACATAAACATCTAAACACAAACATCTAAACACAAACATCTAAACACATGAACATCTAAACACATAAACATCTAAACACATAAACATCTAAACACAAACATCTAAACACAAACATCTAAACACATGAACATCTAAACACAAACATCTAAACACAAACATCTAAACACACAAATATCTAAACACACACATTTAAACACACAGACATCTAAACAGAAACATCTAAACAGAAACATCTAAACAGAAACATCTAAACACATAAACATTTAAACACATGAAAATCAATACACAAACATCTAAACACAAACATCTAAACACATGAACATCTAAACACAAACATCTAAACACAAACATCTAAACACATGAACATCTAAACACAAACATCTAAACACAAACATCTAAACACACAAACATCTAAACACACAAACATCTAAACAGAAACATCTAAACACACACATCTACACACACACATTTAAACACATAAACATCTGAACAGAAACATCTAAACACAAACATCTAAACACAAACATCTAAACACACATGCATCTAAACACAAACATCTAAACACATACATCTAAACACACAAACATCTAAACACATAAACATCTAAAAACATAAACATGTAAACACACAAACATGTAAACACAAACATCTAAACACAAACATCTTAACCCAAACATCTAAACCCAAACATCTAAACACACAAACATCTAAACACAAACATCTAAACACATGCATCTAAATACAAACATCTAAACACAAAGATCTAAACACATGCATCTGAACACAAACATCTAAACACATACATCTAAACACACAAACATCTAAACACATAAACATCTAAAAACATAAACATGTAAACACACAAACATGTAAACACAAACATCTAAACACAAACATCTTAACCCAAACATCTAAACCCAAACATCTAAACACACAAACATCTAAACACATAAACATCTAAACACAAACATCTAAACACAAATATCTAAGCACATAAACATCTAAACACACAAACATCTAAACACACAAACATCTAAACACACAAACATCTAAACACACATGCATCTAAACACAAACATCTAAACACATAAACATCTACACACACACACACATCTAAACAGAAACATCTAAACAGAAACATCTAAACACATAAACATCTAAACACAAACATCTAAAAACAAACATCTAAACACACAGACACACACATCTAACCCCAAACATCTAAACACAAACATGTAAACCCAAACATCTAAACACACAAACATCTAAACACAAACATCTAAACATATACATCTAAACACACAAACATCTAAACATATACATCTAAACACACAAACATCTAAACACAAACATCTAAACACACAAACATCTAACCACATAAACATTTAAACACACAAACATCTAAACACATACATCTAAACCCAAACATCTAAACACAAACATCTAAACACAAACATCTAAACACACAAACATCTAAACACAAACATCTAAACACACAAACATCTAACCACATAAACATTTAAACACACAAACATCTAAACACAAACATCTAAACACAAACATCTAAACACAAACATCTAAACACAGAAACATCTAAACACACAAACATTTAAACACACATACATCTAAACACAAACATCTAAACACAAACATCTAAACACAGAAACATCTAAACACACAAACATTTAAACACACAAACATCTAAACACATAAACATCTAAACACACAAACATCTAAACACATATACATCTAAACACAAACATCTAAACACAAACATCTAAACACACAAACATCTAAACACAGAAACATCTAAACAGAAACATCTAAACACATAAACATTTAAACACAAACATTAAAACACAAACATCTAAACACACACACCTACACACTCACATCTAAACACACAAACATCTAAACAGAAACATCTAAACACAGAAACATTTAAACACATAAACATCTACACACACACATCTAAACACAAACATCTAAACACAAATATCTAAACACACACACACACACATCTAACCCCAAACATCTAACCCCAAACATCTAAACACACAAACATCTAAACACAAACATCTAAACATAAACATCTAAACACACAAACATCTAAACACAAACATCTAAACACAAACATCTAAACACACACATCTAAACAAATAAACATCTAACCCCAAACATCTAAACACAAACATCTAAACACACAAACATCTAAACACATAAACATCTAAACACACTGAAGCAGCAAAACTCTCTGAAATTATATTTGTGACATTCTCAAAACTGACCAGGGACATATGGTTTGTGTATGTGTGTGTGTGTGTGTGTGTGTGTGTGTGTGTGTGTGTGTGTGTGTGTGTGTGTGTGTGTGTGTGTTTTTTTCTCTTTGCCTGGATCATAAGCAGTGTGTACAGTAAACCCAGTATGTTAAAGCGCAAAAGCATCAAGAGGAACAGTAAACATGTTTACGTGTGTGTGTGTGTGTGTGTGTGTGCGTGTGTGTGTGTGTGTTTCTTAGGTGTATTTTGACACCAGTGTCTATTTTTTTTTCACCACCAGCAGGATATGAAAATGAAGCAAATAAACAATATGGTGTGTGTGTGTGTGTGTGTGTGTGTGTGTGTGTGTTTGCATAACTGTGTGGAATATAAAATGAGTTCATAAGAACAATCCAGTCTATTCAGCAGAGAGGAAGAGAAAAGAAAAAGAATAACAAGAGCCAGAGAATCTTCATCCTCCTTCTTCACATGTTGATCCTCTTCATCCTCCTGCTTCTTATTTTCCTACTTTTCCTCATTTCTCTTTCTCCATTCTTATTTCTTCTTTCTGCAACTTCTACATCTGGGCATTTGGCAGACACCCTTACCCAGAGCGACTTACTTTTTTTTGTGTGTATTTCATTAATCGTACAGTATGCGCAGTTGAGGGTCAAGGGCCTTGGCAGTCATGGGACTTGAACCTGGGACCTTCCGAACCGTAGTCCAATGTCTTACCGACTTCTTCCTCGTCCTTTAGTTGATCTCTCCTTCTCTCTTATAGTCATGTTCTCTCTCTGTCTCTCTCTGGGTTTTTTAAATAAATGCCATTGTTTTCATTAGATTTTTTTATCTTTTGGTCTGATATGCAGATTGATGTGTGTGTGTGTGTGTGTGTGTGTGTGTGTGTGTGTGTGTGTGTGTGTGTGTGTGTGTGTGTGTGTTTGCGTGCATATTCATCCTCAAACACAGCTGCGACAGGAGTGAAGGTCAGCCTCATTTCCCTTTCTGTCCTGTGTGTATCTGAGCAGAGTGTGAAGGAGGAAGAGAGATCAAACACGACCTCACTTCCTGTCCATTGTGATGATGTCGCCGCTTCTTCATTATGGAACAGATGTAAATTTGATATCTGGAGTTCTGATTGGTCGGTTCTTCAGGTCGTCTGGTTTTATTGCTTCTTCACATCCAATCTAATTATAGCAGACATTTCCACTTTCCACTAGCTTTCTGTTCAAGGAGACAGTGTGTGTGTGTGTGTGTGTGTGTGTGTGTGTGTTTCTATTTATTATTTCCAATCAACACTTCTCTTTGACACATGAACTAACATCGTGGTAATAGAGCAGCTCACACACTTTCTCATTATCTAATGCAGAAAGAAGGAGAGTGATGAAGAGATAAAGTATTGGCACCCTTTAAAAAATAATGGATAGTCTTTCTATAAAATTCACATTAAACACAAAAAGATTCATATTCTTCCATTTAGGCTTTAGGAGAAAGTATGAGGCAAACATAGAAACATTTAAAAACTACATTTATTAAAATTCTCTCAGCTGGTAATCGACTTCTATTGATCTATATATTTTTATTTGGGTTATTTCCAAACCTCATCTTGTTTTTGTTTTTGTTTTTTTTATGTACAGATCATGGTGTGATAGATCTTCAGGCAAAGACAACAACTAAGGAGTTTGATGCTGAAATGACCGGAATGAGGTTAAGAACTGTCTAAAACATTATTAAACCCTGGAAGGAGAGTACTGAACCCTGAACCCTGAACCCTGAACTTTACAGAGAACATCCAGAGTGTGGCGCCTCTGGAGAAAGAGTTATGATCTGGGCTTGATCAGTCACTCAGGTCGAGACTCAGCCACGTTATTTAGCAATAAAACTCAGTCAGCTGACCACCTGAATGTACTGAATCACCAGGTCGTCCCATCTATGGAGGGTTTCTGTCTCCACAGCCGGATGCCATTTCTTGACCTCAAGTGGTGAGACTGAGGCTGATGTGGATGAAGGTGTGTATTTAATTGACTCTCAACGTTTTTGGTTGTGAATCTGATAGGGTTGAGATTATACACTTAAAGTTGCACCTTTTGTTACCATTAAGATGCTAAAATTGAATTTTGGCCTATAAAATGATTCCAAAATAAATGTAATTTCCTGATGATGTTCAAACACACCATCAGAACAACGGATGGAGGCAATAAATCAAATGCTTTATATATCATTTACACTTAGGATTTTTGCTTTTTTGTGATCTCTTTGTATAACTTTATCTTCACTCCGTTTACAGTTTGTGGCAGACGTGTACATTATCTACTATTTCATAGAAAAATGCTTCTCTCTTTTAGTTTTCTTTTTAATTTATAGCAGGAAATTAAAATTCTTAAGTGAATGTTTATTAAGTGTTAAGTGTTTTATGAGCTTTTAATCACGTCTGTGTCATTTTATGTAACATTCACGACACTTTACTCCGCCACGTTCAGTGCTCTTATTATAACATACAGTATGTAATTTACCTTGCTTTGTTTTCTTTATGAGAGTGAAGCACTTCAAACGGAACATTCAGTGTAAATGAAAGATTTATTTTATTTTATTTATTTTGATTTTCGTTTATTTCATTTCATGCATTGTGATGGTTTTGACACCAATCTGAACCCAAGCGCTCTGACTGTTACACAAACACAGCAAATGTCAAAACATTCGCATCTGTTGTTATCTTTTGAAAATGTGTGTGTGTGTGTGTGTGTGTGTGTGTGTGTGTGTGTGTGTGTGTGTGTGTGTGTGTGTGTGTACAATGTGCCGGCAGATGCCCGACCCCTGAAGCAGCTCTTAATGCTTTTCCAAGTTAATTTGAGAAAAAAGCTCTAAAACTTTCCAACTTTCAGGTTCCAGCCTGAAGAAATTGAAACATCTGAACACCTGCGGTTTAACCTCCAGCCTTGTCTGGATTTGTCCAGAACATGGAAATTGATCATAAGATCAGAACTTTAAACAATTGCCTGACATTTCTTTTTGTTCACATTGTTTCTCCACGTGAAGCTGTACTCTCCTGAGAGCTCGTTGTTCTTCACCCTCTCATCTAAACCTGAGTTTCTACGCTTTGTTTCTATCTGCCTGCTTGTCGTCATCCAGGGTGAAGCCGTAGCCAATCGCCATCCATGTCCTGTTTATGTTTCACAGGCGTTGTGTACAAGTAGAAGATTAGGAGCGCTAACACTCAGTGTGTGTGCAGTAATAACATCACCTCAACAGCTTCATGCACCGAAGAAAACGTCAAGCAGTGAAACACATTCAAATGAGTTAAGTGAAGTTTTAGTCACAAATATTAAGCATTAAATAAACGAAACGTATAAAAGCTAAATATTTCTACTCATGTCATGCGGGTTTAATTGGGGGATCTTTGTTTGTGTGTGTGTGTGTTTACAGGTATTTATAGTAATGTACTGTATGTCTTGGAGGTTTCATGAGGATCTGCTAATAGAATAAGAGCACGTGAAGCCTGAAATTCTGAATATGTGTAGAAACACAGTAGGTTTAAAACTGTGCTTATGAAATACACATTGATTATTTTAATGTGTTTGGCAATATAAAGAATTAAATTAAATAAATAAATAAAAAAGGCTATTACTCCACTTCCACCAGTTTTGCCACATGATAAATCAGCATGCAGTTGTTTGTGGCTATTTACGAGATATGTGCTGGTTTAATTTACATACTGTCAAAGCAGAGCAAACTCACACTTTTATTGTGATTGTGTAGTGAGACGAGTAGTGGCGGCAAATTAGTTTAAGGAAAAAGTCTTGAGTTTTGCTTCACACAAAAACGTTTTCTAATTACAAATATTGCAAAAACGTCAGTTTAGAACATCATCAGCAGCAGCAGCAGCTCAACCCGTTTACAGCAGCACCTTATTATAGACGTCCATGACAGAAGTCCATGACTGATGGGGAAACTGCAGTGTTTAGTACATACAGAATGTCAAGTGATGAAACGTTGTTGTTTTTTTTGCTTTCGGCCATGTGATGCAGTTGTTGATTGTGACTAGTTCAGTAGTTCTCAGGCGCAACATAGAGATCAGGTCTGAGCAGGTGAATATGAGTTTCACAATATAATAGGAATAAATCTAAACTAATGTAAAAAAGTTAGGTTTACATAGATTCTTTTTGTGACTGTGTTGCCAGGGAGACGTAATATCAATCATAGTGTGATATGAGGCTCCCAAAGTGTGAATAAAGCAGAAAGGTTTTTACTGTAGCCATTTTAAATTGTGCATAATTTATATACACCTTGGCTCTAATGAGGGATGGATGACCTTGAATACTACAAACAGCATCTGATGATCTCATGTTAAGTTATTTTATTTTCAAATGTTCAAGACAAAAGATAAAACCTGTTCTCCGTTGAATAATGGCGCCCTCTTTTGGTCAAACCCAGTACAACAACACCAACAGTACATTAATGAGCAGATCTTTCATTTTAATCATTCAGCTGAATAAAATTGAGAAACAGCTCTAACTTATTTTATGAAATGTTTGTACAATATAATTACAGTTTTACGCTGACTTGGCTTCTACTAAATACATCTTTTACTCATTACACCGACATAGAAATATATCTATAATAATAATGCATTTCGATATTTTCATGGAGAAAGCGGAAGGACTTAAACTTACATGAACCCATCAGCCTTAACATCTGTGGATGAGCTGAAAACACAACCTGGGAAACAACCTGGGCCTCGTCAGGTCAGCGCTGTTGAGGATGTTAATATATACAGATACACACACAATAATAAAACAGGAGAGCCCTCGCACAGTGATGACATCAGCACTATTAAAACATTGTTATCAGAGTGATGATGATGATGATGATGATGATGTCATAGTCGTGTCATCATCGTGCTGATGTCAGTGCTTGGGCCCTAAAATGTGTCTAATTCAAATGTTATTAATATAATATTTTATAAATATTAATAATGTGTTTATTATTATTAAGATTTTATTATCCAGGTTTCAATCCGCTTCACATTAACAGATTAAACGTTGTGGTGAGTCTTTGCAGTAACGTCAGTGGAAGGAGTCTCCAGTGTCAGAGGTTTATAACAGTCAGAGGTAAAGCTGTGACATTTTCCAGCTGTGTGCAACAGAGAGGAGTTCACGCTGCGGTTGTGGTGTGTGTGTGTGTGTGTGTTTCGTGGGATGAAGCGTACGCTCAGTGTGTCCTCCACAGGCTGCTGTGAGAGATCGTTGGTGTGAGCGATGTTCTCCACAGTGCAGCTTTCCTCAGGACACACGGAGAAACGAGACAACAGAGACACCAGGATGGCCTTCATCATCACCATGGCGATGTGTTTACCAACACAGGAACGAGGACCGGAGCCAAAGGGCTGGAAAAACCGACTGGGGACCTGCAGAGAGAGAGACAGAGACAGTGAGACAGAGACAGTGAGAGAGAGAGACAGTGAGAGAGAGAGAGAGACAGAGACAGTGAGACAGAGACAGAGACAGTGAGACAGGCAATGGGACAGGGGAAGAAAGTGAGACTGACTGGGAGTGAGACAGATACAGAGAGTGAGACAGAGTGAGACAGATACAGAGAGTGAGACAGATACAGAGCGTGAGACATATTGGGAGTGAGACAGACTGTGAATGAGATACACTGGGAGTGAGACAGACTGAGGGTGAGAGAGACTGGGAGTGAGACATATTGGGAGTGAGAGAGACTGGGAGTGAGAGAGACTGAGAGTGCGAGATACTGGGAGTGAGACAGACTGGGAGTGGGAGAGACTGGGAGTGAGACAGACTGAGGGTGAGAGAGACTGGGAGTGAGGCAGGCTGAGAGTGAGACAGACTGGGAGTGAGACAGACTGAGAGTGAGACAGACTGGGAGTGAGAGAGACTGGGAGTGAGACAGACTGAGAGTGAGACAGACTGGGAGTGAGACAGATTGAGAGTGAGAGATATTGGGAGTGAGACAGACTGAGAGTGAGACAGACTGGGAGTGAGAGAGACTGGGAGTGAGAGAGACTGGGAGTGCGAGATACTGGGAGTGAGACAGACTGGGAGTGAGAGAGACTGGGAGTGAGACAGACTGAGGGTGAGACAGATTGAGAGTGAGAGATACTGGGAGTGAGAGACAGACTGGGAGTGAGACAGACTGAGGGTGAGACAGATTGAGAGTGAGAGATACTGGGAGTGAGAGAGACTGAGAGTGAGACAGACTGAGAGTGAGACAGACTGGGAGTGAGACAGACTGAGAGTGAGACAGACTGGCAGTGAGACAGACATTGTCTCACCAGTTTGTTGAAGTTGTCGAGGCTGAACTCTGAGGGTTTGGGGAAGAACTCGGAGCGGTGCATTCGGCCCACGTTCAGGATGATGTTTGTCCCCCTCGGCACCCTGTAGCCCTCGATGACATCATCATCCAGCGCCCGGCGCATACTGAAGTCCACCACGGGGTGAAAGCGCAGAGCCTCGTTAATGAAACTCTCCAGAACACGGAGCTGAGAGAGATGAGAGTGCTGCAGCTCGGCTTCACCTGTAACACACACACACACACTCAGGAGTAAGTGTGTGTGTGTGTGTGTGTGTGTGTGTGTAAACTCACCCAGCACAGTGTGTATCTCGGTCATGATGCGTCTCTCCACCTCAGTGTCCTGTTTCAGCAGCAGCAGCATGAAGAACACACTGATGGACAGCGTGTCCGGAGCCGCGATCACCATCTCCAACACACACTGTCTCACGTTCTCCGCCGTCAGCTCACCGTGACTCTACACACACACACACACACACACACACACACACACACATTTACAATCCTTAATTTCCTACAGGATGACCACACAATGACCCTGAAAGATAGTTTTGTGTGCGTGCGTGCGTGTGTGTGTGTGTGTGTGTGTGTGTGTGTCTTTTAGCTCTAACTGGTCCAGGTCTGCAGAGGACGCTGGAAATCTGCACCAGATCCACGAACACACACCTGGACAATCTGTCTCAGTTCACGGACGCTCAGGGACAAGTGAACGTCCTGAACCTGCTGCGCTGCATCATTGCATGTAGTTTTGTATTGAACATAGTGAAAGCTGACATGTGTGTGTGTGTGTGTGTGTGTGTGTGTGTGTGTGTGTGTGTGTGTGTGTGTGTGTACCTGGGCAAATATCAGTTCCTCAGTGAAGTTCAGGTTGTCGAGTTTTTCAGCCTGCTGCAGTTCAGTTCGTTTCTGTTCTATTAGATCATCTATCATGTTGTGAAGTTCCTGACTACACACACACACACACACACACACACACACACACACACACACACACACACACACATGTAAGCTTTCACTATGTTCAATACAAAACTACACACTACACACTCAAATGTCACTCACGCGGCCAGCTTGTGTTTGTGGTGGAGCCACTTCAGTGTGAAATAAAGGTCCGGTTTGATTAAGACCGTCTGCCACGTGTCGAAGTACCTGTGGATTTTGGACAGCAGGTTTTGTTCTGTAACACACACACACACACACACACACACACACACACACACACACACACACACACACACACACACACACACACACTTTCTTAAACTCTGAAGTTGATGAATTTCCTCCTGTCCCTGACTGTGTTGTTCCTCTTACACTCAGCACTCAATATGAGTCCCCACACTGTAGTCCCCGGAAACAGCTTGTACAAGTGTGTGTGTGTGTGTGTGTGTATGTGTGTGTGTATGTTTCAGGTGTAACTGACCGTTCAGTGGCACATCCAGGAACTGGCGGTTGGAGATGTCCACCACGATGCAGCGCAGCAGGTTCAGGACGTTCACTTGTCCCTGAGCGTCCGTGAACTGAG
The DNA here is from genome assembly GCA_013621035.1 of Clarias magur. NCBI lineage: Eukaryota > Metazoa > Chordata > Actinopteri > Siluriformes > Clariidae > Clarias > Clarias magur. The sequence goes on along the minus strand of QNUK01000897.1, from coordinate 176,877 downwards.
ACAGATTGTCCAGGTGTGTGTTTGTGGATCTGGTGCAGATTTCCAGCGTCCTCTGCAGACCTGGACCAGTTAGAGCTACAACACACACACACACACACACACACACACACACACACACACACACACACACACACACAACGGTATTAGACATCAGAAAAATGTCAAAACTCTAATTATTAAACACAAAGACGAGACAGACATCAGAAACTCTGAATTTGAGGATGAGAATGAAAATGTAAAACATTTCTGCAGACAATAAGTCGAGTAAAAATGCTAAAGTTAATGTGATTAGAATAGAACTCATACACTGTAATAACAAATCTTAATCGTAAACAATTATAAAGAAAAGGGATTAAAACACAAACAGAGACGGAACTGAGTGATCACGTCCTCATAATTCTCTCGTTTGTTTATTTATTTCTTTTCCTAAATTATACAAACAAAATGACCAAATCACAGGAACGATTCATTAAAACAAGTAAACTAAGTGGAAGACACACCCACACACACACACACATATATATATATATATATACACCTGACAAAATTGTTGGTACCCTTCGGTCAATGAAAGAAAAACTCACAATGGTCACAGAAACAACTTTAATCTGACAAAAGTAATATTTTAAAAAATTCTATGAATGTTAACCAATGAAAGTCAGACATTTGCTTTTCAACCATGCTTCAACAGAATTATTTTAAAAAATAAACTCATGGAACAGGCCTGGACAAAAATGATGGTACCCCTAGAAAATACTGAAAATAATGTGACCAAAGGGACATGTTAATTCAAGGTGTGTCCACTAATTAGCATCACAGGTGTCTACAATCTTGTAATCAGTCAGTGGGCCTATATATAGGGCTCCAGGTAGTCACTGTGTTGTTTGGTGACATGGTATGTACCACACTCAACATGGACCAGAGGAAGCGAAGGAAAGAGTTGTCTCAGGAGATTCGAAAGAAAATTATAGACAAGCATGTTAAAGGTAAAGGCTAGAAGACCATTTCCAAGCAGCTAGATGTTCCTGTGACTACAGTTGCACATATTATTCAGAAATTTAAGATCCATGGGACTGTAGCCAACCTCCCTGGACGTGGCCGCACGAGGAAAATTCATGACAAATCAAAGAGACAGATAATCCCAATGGTAACAAAAGAGCCCAGAAAGACTTCTAAAGAGATCCAAGGTGAACTTCATGCTCAAGGAACATCAGTGTCAGATCGCACCATCCGTCGTTGTTTCAGCCAAAGTGGACTACATGGGAGACGACCAAGGAGGACACCATTGTTGAAAACAAATCATAAAAAAGCCAGACTGGAATATGCCAAACTACATGTTGACAAGCCACAAAGCTTCTGGGAGAATGTCCTATGGACAGATGAGACAAAAATGGAACTTTTTGCCAAGGCACATCAGCTCTATGTTCACAGACGGAAAAATGAAGCATATGAAGAAAAGAACACTGTCCCTACTGTGAAACATGGAGGAGGCTCTGTTATGTTCTGGGGCTGCTTTGCTGCATCTGGCACAGGGTGTCTTGAATCTGTGCAGGGTACAATGAAATCTCAAGACTATCAAGGGATTCTAGAGAGAAACAGTGTCAGAAAGCTGGGTCTCAGTCGTAGGTCATGGGTCTTGCAACAGGACAATGACCCAAAACACACAGCTAAAAACACCCAAGAATGGCTAAGAGGAAAACATTGGACTATTCTAAAGTGGCCTTCTATGAGCCCTGACCTCAATCCTATTGAGCATCTTTGGAAGGAGCTGAAACATGATGTCTGGAAAAGGCACCCTTCAAACCGGAAACAACTGGAGCAGCTTGCTCATGAGGAGTGGGCCAAAATACCTGCAGAGAGGTGCAGAAGTCTCATTG
>QNUK01000897.1:155000-170000 GCA_013621035.1 Clarias magur | reverse complement strand
ACTCTGTTGCCATGGAAACCATAACATATCGGAGCAAGTGTGTGATGTAAAGCTGCGCTACTCTCACAGCTGCAGTTATAGAGAATGAATCAATAATAACTTCTGACCAATCAGAGCGCAGCAGCGCTGTGTGTAGAACAGCATTGTAGTCCGACCTGCTGTGTGTGTGTGTGTGTGTGTGTGTGTGTGTGTGTGTGTGTGTGTGTGCTGTGGACGTGTACAGTCACTCTGGATAAAATCTGAATCTGAAAAAGTGAATAATATAAACGTAAGTGTATGATATATACAGTATATATGTAAAGTCCTCACACATGGATTCAGGATGTGCTGCACTGTGTGTGTCGTCCACTGGCACAAAGTTAGTGGAAAAGCCACTTGTTCTAACTTTAAATGTGTTTTTAGCTTCATTAGCTATAGAGTAAATCTTTTATATATTTTAATATCATATTTCCGCATCATATAAACACTGCATATCTACAATATTAATACTTTATTTGTTCATATTTTCTTTATTTATCTTATTTCCTGGAGCTCCTCATGTGAATGTTCTGGACTCATTGAGGTTTCTGTGATAAACCAGTGCACACCTGTATTGCATTATGGGTAATACAGGACGTTCCTCATGGTTTATAAATGAAGCTCCGTGCAGCAGGATGGTGTGAGTAAGAACACGGAGCGAAAAAGAAATTTCATGATTTGGGACAAAGGGCAGAAGCCAGAGGAAAGCTGGAATGCCGCAGGGAAACAAGGCGTCTTTAATCCCGCGCGGGAACAACATGTGCTTCTGTCGTCCTCAGAAGTCAGCGAGACTGAATACAGCTATTGAGGACGAGTGAAACTTCTAGAAAGTCCTACGTCACTTATAACAGACTGCTGGAAAAAAGAAAACAGGATAAATTTAGGAGTTTTGTGGTTTGACTGAAATGTTTCAGATACCACATAATTATCATTACATCATTACATAAACATTTCTGTTTCGGTCACGAAGATCAGAGTCTGGGAGTAGAGTCTAGTGTCTCAGCCGTTCTCTCTCTCTCTCTCTCTCGCTCTTCTAGCCCTCATCTGTCCTGAAGATTTTGCAAAACTGTTATAAAGCACTGAGACTGGAGACTCCTTCCAGTAATTACACACACACACACACACACACACACACACACACACACACACACACACACACACACACACTTTTAAACAACTGTTTGGGATCGGTGGAGCGTGGGCTGTGAATCAACTGTTACTATGGAAACCATAACATCATAACAAGCTCATGAACACAAGCCTGCAATAATGTCTGAGCTGCTGCCATAGAGAATGAATCAATACCATCTGACCAATCAGAGTGCAGGATTGTTCTTATAACTGAGCTCTCAGATACACTATATTACCAGAAGTATTGGCTCGCCTTCTCATCCAACATCAGTGTCAAGAATAGTCCAAAATTCCCAAAATTGTGTTTTGGCACAATGTATACAGCAGTGTATCTTATTGATCATTTTAAGCAAACAGTAATAAGGTGTTAAAACTCTGTGTTTAGAATAAAGCAAAACAAATGACTGAATGTTAAAATATAAGGAATTATTGATTTTGTTGTTGTAATTAGAAATTCATAATAATAAGATCATGAAAAATATCGCACAGATGAATTCCTCCAAGATTATGCGACAAGCCATGCCATGACCAGAGAAGGGCTTCAGGGTACGAGAGCGTCGCTAATCTGTCTGTACTTTGACCCTCGGGGGTGAAACTCAGACTGAGTGCTGTCTGCTTACATCTGTAGAAATCTGGGTCGCACAAAACACAAAATCACCTTCAACAACCAAGAGATTTCAACAAACAATCTCAGAATGTGTTTGTGTACAGTACGCTTCTCCTTATCTGTTTGTTAGACAAATAAATGTAGCATTATTATTATTATTATTATTATTATTACTATTGTGTAATAATAATGTAAAAATAGGAACAAACATTTTTTAAAAATTAGATATTTTTGAACAAAAATGTATATATTTTTTATATTGATTGTTTTTCTAAATGTATTTTTTTGAAGTCCTAAAAATGTATTTTGTTTTTAATAATCGCATTAGAATTAATAGCTGTGTATAATTTATAATAATTTTATTTTATTGTGGCCAGTTAATTGTTTTTATAAAATCACACAGAAATTAAAGAAATCCAATTGTTTGAATTGTTTCTTTTAATTGTGAATCTTTATTTCTTATACTCTTGTCTGCTTTAACAATTGTAAGTATACAGTTGTATACTTTACCTACCTTCATAATCAGTAGAAATCATAATCATATTTATATTTATCATTTATCATCTCTGAGCATTTTCTTTTTCTTTTTTTTTTTTGCTTTAAAAATTAAACAACTGTGCCCTTTATGTGGAAACTAAGGTAATTAAAAAAAACAAAAACAAAAGCTGTGCCATTCAGATTTACAAACACCAATCAAATTTCCTGTGGGTCAAACAATAAATAAATAAGTAAATAGACAGACAGACAGACAGACAGGCAGCTTTGCTCCTTGTTGCGTCTCTTTGTGTGTCGGTGCTGAGCAGCAGTGACGAGTTGCGTGTTTCAGCCCCCAGTCAGAATAAAGAATTCGACTCTGCTGAATATAAATCAGGTGACTGTACAGACGACAGGCTTCAGAAACACCACCGAACAACGACTGCGTTTGTGTGTCGCCTTCAGCAAACGCCTAAACTCCTTCTTATTGTCGTCTCGCAGCAGCGGTGTTTCAGTACACAGGAAAATCTACAGAGTTGGAAATCTACAGAGTTGTTTTTTTTTTGTTTGTTTGTTTGTTTCAATTTTGTGTTAAAGATTTGCTTTTGCATCTTGCCTACATTTTTGATCTGCAGCAAAAACGTTTTCTGGATATTTCAATGAAAATTTTGAATGTTTCTTCTCTGTTTAAATTGGATATTTTCATAAATTATCTGCTTTTTATTGACATTTTTCTCTACAGACATTTTTACTTTTTCGATTCTTTTTTTCCCATTTAGTCATTTTGCTTTTTTACTTTAATAAATTTGACCCAAATTTCTGAGCATTTTATCTCCTTGAGCTTCGGTTGAAGATGTCCGAGTCGTCCGTCCGGTTGACATGGACATTTCACTGGACGCTGGGTGTCGTCAGCGTGCTCACGCTGCTGAACTCAGCCGGGTTCATGCTGCTCCTTCTCCAGACCCGAGAGCTTGGAAATAGGATGGATGTAGTAGAATCTCATCTGGAGGAAATCTCTCAGAGCTCGGTGGTGGAGTTCATGACAGAGATGAGCAAAGATCAGCAGGAGTTCCAGGAAGATCTGCACCAGTACTCCAGAAATAAGAGAAGTCAGGAACTGAAGGAAGCTCAGACTTTGGAGCAGAAACTTCAACTGGAACTGGAGGAGAAACTGGACGAGGTTTCAGGAGACGGACTTGGAGAGGAAGTGCTGAGGACCAAGGAGAAGAACATTCAAGAGGGTCCTGATTTCTACCACAGGACGATGCAGCATGATGGGTTGATGATGATGATGACGTACTCCATGGTACCGGTAAGAACTGGGAATGACTTAAAATCTTAAAACATAAAAAAATGTATCGATTTTGTAGTGAGATTTTATAAAATCAAGGACGTTCATAAAGTAGTACATATGACATTCAAATTTTATCAAATAAATTAGTTTTTTTCCCTTGAAATGTCAAAAATATATAATTTTCATGTTTGAATTTTTTTTTCAACAATAACTGTTTTCATGTAGAGTTTCATGTTTTCAAGAATCATGTAGTATAATTTGCTTATGATTGATTGACTGATTGATTGGTTGATTTATTGATTTATTGGTTGGTTGATTGATGAGAAAGTGGTCTAATTTCCAGAACTGCCGTGAGTAATCTTGCTGTGTGTGAGTGAGGGATGAAAGAAAAATATGTTTCTTTTTAAGGTAAAAGTCCTACTAGACATCTGTAACAGCACTAAAGGAGTTTGTCTCACTGGTGGGTTTCTCCTCCTGAACAATTTCAGTAATAAACTAAAGAATATTTCTGACTTTCTGTTCTGTGCAAAGATCTTCACTACCTTTCATCATTCTTTTAACAGGTCCTCCTGGACCGCCAGGTAAGAAACCAGCTTTAATAAACTCTTACTTCAAAACATTTTGGTTTTCATTCAATAGGAATGTTTTAGTAAGACATAGTTTACGTAAATAATTGAAGTCCTGTGTTAATTTACTAATAATTCCAGGGTTGCCAGGTGTGAATGGAATGCCAGGGCACAACGGGACAGACGGAATTCCTGGTTTGCCAGGAGAACCCGGAGAGCCCGGTAAACGAGGAAAAAAAGGTAGACGAAAAAATATAGGCTTGTTTAATGAAAAAGTGACAAATTATTAGTTGTATTTCTACTCTTACGCAATTCTTTAAAAAAATTCCATGATTTTATTCATACACTCTGTGGTCCACTAAAATAGGTTTGAGAGCTTTGTACCATTACAATGTTTTTCCAATAAAGTTTACAAACTGTACTTTATATATAAAACCCTTCATTCATTACTAAGGATTAATTTACGGGTTTGGATGTTTGTTGGAAATTCTGCTAATATCACCATTACCAATGTTACACTATTCATATTGATCAGTTCTAATGCATGGAATTTTGCTGTGAAGTTTTTTTCAACAATGATCTACAGTATCAAAGAATTTTGTTCAAAAATTTCCAATGACATTCCCCCAAAAAATACTTTTTGCATTGGGGAATTTTGCACATTAACGCATTAACACTTAACACTCTATCAAATTATTATTTAGTTCGGGAATTTCTAATTGATTCCCAGTGGTCTGAGAAAGAGCTAGGCGTTTTATAGATATTATTTAATCTAACTAATGATTAGATGCTTTGCTTAATCACATGCTTGGGCGCATTTTGCATTTCTTTTTGGCATAATCTATTATACCTTTTTTTTTTTTTTTTTTTGAGTGGGAATTCCACTTATTGCACTCTTCCCTAATGATCCGTCCGCTGGCTGCTGGGGAATTCTGAAACTGCTGCAGTGAAGGAAGATGACATCAGCTCTTTATGAAAGTTCATTTGTCTTTTCAGTCTCAGTTCCTGTTGTGGATCCGGTGGTTTTTTTCAGTCTTTGTACTAAAGTGGAATGTTATTGTGCCTCAGCGGGATCACTGTAAGAAGTCTTTGATAGGAAACGGAGGAAGTGGTAGTTGTGGGTTTTATGTCACGCTGATTCTCCGGCTCGCTGATGTTGTTGGTGGTCTGAGACACTGAATCACGGAGAGACGTGAATGAAATTCTTTATTCCAACAACATTTGGACTGACTGGGAAAACGATGACCGACCGGATAAACCGCATCAACTGCGGTGGAATATTTGATCACTTCTGATAATGTTAAACATCCGTCATGTGACATTTCCTCATGTATTCAGCAACCCTAAAAGGTCCATTAGTATTTATTCATTCATACATATTTAATTTCTACAAACGCAAGCAAATCTTTTCATTTATTATTTACTGGAAATTTACAGTAATTATTTGAATTAATGAAATGCTTTATAATCTAATTATTTTATTTGCCTATAAAGCAATATTAGTGCATACGATGTGTAGGAAAACAACTTATAGAGCAACTAACAGCTGAGACTAAACACGCCTGATCACCTAGAGGTTAAAGGTCATGCTTAAGAACACTAGCACAAAGCCTAAAGTTTCTTATTTGTGTTTGAGCTAAAATTAAAAGCGGCATTTCTCACGGCGATGTAACTGATCCAGCAGTGTTGTAAGAATTACTTAATATGAAGTCTTTAAGAATTAAGAAACTATTATAGAATTTATATAAATATTTGTAATAAATAAATAAATAAATAAATAAATAAATAAAAAGTCTCAGTGATGTGTTACTTTACTGCACACTAGATTCTCTCACCTTTTGCAGCAATTTTCGCACTTATGCATTTTTACTTTTAATTGGTTTATTATTCCATTTTTTTAAAATACATTTGTCTCCTATATCAAGGTTCTAATCTTATTTCCTTAAAGACTTGACACAATCTTGTCGTATCTATCTACTGCTACTGTGATTGATAGGAGACAGAGATTGTTCATGTTGTTACAGTTGTCAGTGTTTACATTCTTCCATAAAATACCTGCTTCTGATTTGTTCTTTTTTTTTTTTTTGGTCCTCCAGGTGAAAAAGGTGAGCCAGGTGAGGCAGGTGAGCCAGGTGTGAAAGGTGACCCGGGACCACCTGGAGAAAAGGGAGAACCATCTAATGATGTAATTGTAGAAGGTAAATATTAAAAGTCCTGTTTGAAGACACTTCAACAAATTATTTGTGAAACATATAGAAGATGTTTTATAGAAGAAAATACAAACATAATACTTTAAGTTGTGACCTCGGGATAAAAGTAGTTTGTGGCTGAAACAAGGGAATTCTGGTTTGGAATACTTGTTTTCATTTAAATAATTCATTTAGAAAAAAGAAACCCAGGCCACTATAGACGCTTAGGGTTAAAAAAATCATTCAAATGTCTAATCTATTAGGGTTATCTTACCTGATCTAATCTTACCCCCTAGAACTAGTATTAAGGTCATTTCTAATAGTAATTTTATTTAGTCTTTCCAAAATTAAGTTTCTAAAATATTCTAAAATAGTCTTTATAAATACACAATTGTCTAAAATGTCTTTCATTGGAAACAGAAATAGGCGCAAAAAATAATTTTAACTCTTAGTTACCTCTTGCATTGGTGATTGTTCATGACTTTCGTTCATGCACACGGCAGGTCCGCCTGGCCCCGCGGGACCCCCTGGACTTCCAGGTCCGATTGGCCCACCCGGACTACCGGGACCACCCGGGCCACCGAGACCAGCCCGAAACAGAAGCCAGAGAGCTCACCTGCACACGGGTCATGCAGCTGAAGGTAACTGTTTTAACTTGAATAAAACTAAAGCCACTTCATTCCCTCACACACCAGGTTTGTTTTTTAAAGATACTACACAATAAAATCCCCAGTGTTTATTTCATATGTTCAGAGTTCATTAGTCCGACTGGACTCATATGACTAATCTGCACTGTCATTATATAAACAGTACAATGACATTTAGTGCGAATCGTCTCTCTCTCTCTCTCTCTCTCACTCTCTGATAAATTACGAAGAGTAATGAAGAATACAGAGGAATAAACACTATGGGGTGTTAATTCAACATTGGGAATTTTGCAGATTAGTAGCTTGTCATGTGCAGTAGCAGGAGGAATCCGGTGTCCAGTTCATGTGTGAAAATGATTCCTCACACTCCCAGAACCACCCTCTCACACTCTGAGTCCTGGAATATGGCGCGTGCCGTGAGGGAAGAAAAACTAGAATAACGTTGCTGACCTGAGCGACTGAAGCAACTCCAGATCATAACACCGTCTCCAGAGGCTTGTACAGTGGACACTATGCATGACGGGTACAGCGCTTCAATCTGGACTGATCAGGTCACATGACCTTGTTCCATCGGGTGACCAGTCCAGTCTTTATGCTCACTAGCACACTTAAGCCTTTTTCCTGATGAGCCTCACTAACAAGTGCTTTCCCTATAGACACACACGTGTTTGTGGTCAAAGCTAAAGGTGATCAAACAGATTACTGACTTTTTGTTTTGGCCAGTTATATCAAGTGTTAAATTAAAGGGTTTTTTTTTACTTCAGAGTGCATCATTAATTAGAAATACGGATAAATTATTTACACGCCTGTCACTAGAGAAAAACGTGCTAATTAAATATTTCCTTTTTTTTTTTAACCACAGGTTTAATTCATGCTGTTTCAAATGATCATATGATGAGTCAAGGACCAGCGACCCGAGGAAAGTCCTCAAAAAAGGGTACATAGTGTACACACCTGTTAATATTCTAAGAATGTCTGTATGACCTGGAATACTTCTTCGAAATTTCTTCTTAATAATTAGATCCTGTCAGATTTTGAATGATTAATAATTAAACAAATGATTGTACCTGGAATGTTTTCTTGCTGTAGGGTTCTCCATAGAACCGTTCTAAGACTGTAGAATCTGCTAATCTCGGGTGCTTCATTAGTCTTGTTAATGGGCTACTCACATATTCCCAACAGCAGAGTGCATTATAAAGTCAGTAAAGGAACCGATGAACCTGGCGAAGATGGAGACTACGTTTGGAGCCTGGATGAAAGACACAGGAGTGGGAGATGATGAGAAGATCTGGGTAGCAGAACATTTCTCAGGTACTTCATGAAAAAACATGGAGATTTAGAGAGCGAAGCTGAATAGTGCTGTACATCTGTTCCCAAATCGGTGTCAGGCTGGAACGTGAACAGTTCATAATTTAAACTAGCGCGTTTGTCAATTCTGCTTTTTGAAGGTGGTCAGAAGGTGTTGATTAATGTTCTGAAACAGCAGCTCTGACAATAACAATCAGAGGTTTATTCTAATGTGCTTGTTTTGAGTTAGTATTTTAAAGGTTTTCTGTCTTGGAGAAGCCTCGTGTTTGTTTCATTTCTCCAGGTGTGACTGTGTCTCTGTGTGTTGTAGGTCGCTCTATAAAGATGTTAAGCAGCATCATGGCCTGGCAGGACAGCAGCAGTGAGTCCATCGAGTTGAAGAACTTTTTCCAAGGTTGCGGACATTTAGTTCACAACAACTCCATTTATTATCACGTCGCTGGAACCTACAGCATCGCCAAGTAAGAACCATGACTGGACAAAATGTTATAAAGAAGTGATCAAATTATCAACATTTAAAATGCAGGGAGATTTATTTATTTTTAAAAAATCGGAAAATCTTAGGAAACATTTGTTTTTTTTAAACATGTTTTTTCTTACAATGAAAATGCCAAAGAATTTGGGCTTGCAATTTAATTTTTTATTGGATTTGGAAAATTTTACACTTAAACTGCAAATGTTGGTTTAAACTATGTTTATTTAAAGTCAAATGTATTTTTTCAAACATTCTACAAAAAGACGTAATGTATACTGTAAGTAAACACTGTCATTTGTAAATACTGAAATGTTGCAAGTAGAAATAGTAAAGTTTCATGAAAACATTTAAGAAATTTGTACGTATATATTATATACTTCTAAATTGCTTATAAACACTTATTTGTAAATATTGATATTTTGTAAAGTAAACATCATCAGGAATTGCACATTTATATTTATCGCCCTTTTACAGGTATAATCTCGCAACTAAGAAGTTGCACACACTGGCCGTAGAGAACGCTTTTTACCACAACCTGTCCTACCTGCTCCGCAACTCGAAGACGTACTTCAAAATGGCGGCAGATGAAAGTGGCTTGTGGCTCATCTTCGCCTCAAGCATCGACGAGAACATCATGGTGGCGCAACTGGACGAGAAAACCTTCTCCATAACGACGTACATCAACACCAGCTACCCAAGAAGCAAAGCTGGGAACGCCTTTGTCGCGTGTGGCGTCCTGTACGTCACCGATGATAAAGACACCAGAGTGACCTACGCCTTCGATCTCCTCAAACAGAAACCTCTCAATGTTAGCTTCGAACTCTGGACTCCGGCTAGCATGCTAGCCATGATGTCTTACAATCCTAAAGACAGACATTTATATGTTTGGGAAAACAGACGCGTCAAATCCTACAAGGTCCATTTTCTTTCTGATGACTGATGTCACTTTTCTCAAAAAAGATTGAGAGTTCAAGCGGATTGGTTTCCTTTACAAATTTAACACTCAACTAATATAGCGTTTGTGTCCCTTCCTTTTATCCTTAATTTTTTCTAATTAGTTTTATTGCAAGACAACTACCACCAAATACAGAAAGTTTTTTTTTTTTTTAATAAACATCTAACAAGTCAACACGGAGGAATGCTGATTTTTTTTTTTAACATGACATGATTTAGAAAATACACTTTTCTTTAAGAAAATGAAGCTTTGTCTAATGAAACATTCATAATTATAACTTTATACAACCAAGACTTTATTCAAAAATGTTAATCTAGAATGACATTACAGGATAAATGTTTATTTTACTGTGAATATGCTGTTAATAGGACAACTTTTACATTTTTTTTTCCTTCATTTTACTGTATAAAGAAAATAGCATGGACTGTTCACTAAAACTGATTCTTTTAATTTTTTTTTGGATAAAATCAACAAAAGCCTGACAATATTCAACATTTTGTAACAAGCTTTTATAATAAACCTACGTAATAAGCTTTTAATTATGGCTAGGAAAGATCACGTAAAGTTTCATTAATGCAACTGAATCTGAAACAAAGATATTTAAAAACTATCTAATACAATCTAATATTGTGTAGTTTAATGTATTGTATGGTTTATAAGAGTTATAAATAGAATTAATGTGAATAGCATCATAACCTAAAATGACCTCAATTTACTGTACATTAGAACAACAGACAAGAAAATCAGACATTTATATGGTGGGACTGTAAAGTGAAGTTAAATCTTCTTCAAAGTTTGAGATAATGTGAGTGAAGAAAAACAATCAAACAAACTGAAATGTTTTTTTTTTTTTTTTTACTGTTACAGTTTAAGAGATGCAATTTAACGAAAACATTTGACCCAAAGTTCTCAGTTCTACCTGTAATGTCTTAAACGCCCCAGACTTCTGTTCAGTTCTTATTACTCTGCAGTTTAACGGTCACAAACGCATAAAGATCGAAGTGGCTACTTTACAGCTGAAATAAAGAGCCTAAAGGAAACAAAACCACCAGAACGTTAGTGTGTTGAGTGCATGTAGTTTTGATTTTGTACTCATGTTCTGTTTTTTTCCAGGTGTTTTAATAAACAGGTGTTTTAATAAATAAGATTTGAAGAAGCTTTTAGATCGATTTCAGCTTCAAATTTCTCAGATTCTTTCTAACAATTAATTTGTATTATTAAACAATAAGTAAGTTTTCATGAAATTGATTTTTATTCTATTCAAATGAAAAAGGATTATAAAAAGCCATAACATGTTTTGGCCTCTTGAAGCTACACATGGCTGTATCCTTCCCCGTTCTATAATTTACTGTGCAGTACAGCAGCTTTGTTTGATCATTCAGTTTCCACATGCATTAAATTATATCATCACTTTGACAGACAAATCTGAATGTTTTGTTCGTTTGGTTTATATTGAATTGTTTTGCCTCGGATGATGTTTATGTTACAGATTGTTCTAGATCGTGTTTGGCGTTCGTTCACCTTGTACTTGTTGTTACAAAACATGAATAGGAATAATTTTTTCAATGCAACATTTTCTAACAATTAGCAGCAACAATGTTTTGCTATTCATAATGCAAATATTTTGTATTGGTATTGCTACAAAAGATAAATAAAAGTTGGAAGTAAATAAATAAATGCATTCCTGAATGCATTATTCTAAACGTTTCCCTGTTACGTTTTCTTCAGTTTTGTTTCTATATCTGTTTTTTGCACATATTCTTGCACTGTTTGCATACCAAGGGAAAATTTAATTACTTGCGTAATAACCTTAAAATTATTAAGCGATTATTAGTAAAATGGCAAGTTTGGAGAGAAAACTTTACTGTAATCACAAGACATTCTCTGTTGTATAACAGCAGTAAAGCTTTGATTATATTGAGTCTTGGTGGATGTTCGTGTATTCCAGTGTTTAAATCAGGCTGAAGACTAATAAAACCGTACACAAGCAATCATTTGTTGCTTTATCATGAGGCAGATTGTTCTGTTGCAATCTGTGTTTTGTGATCAGCTGCTCTTTCACAGAATTATGTTTCGACCAGTTAAGTTTCTTGGAAATTGTCAAGAAGATTTGATTTGACTTCCAAATAGGAAAAGGGATTTTTGTTTTCTTTTGGTGAAACCAGGCCAAATAAATATATAAAAAAAAACAAAGAAGCAATGCATTGGTGAGTCATGGGGTATCGCCTCGCCTGCCAAGTGGGAGATCTGGGATCAGTTCCCAGCCAATGCACCAAATCCCGCCCACTGGCTCAAGTCATAGTGCTCATCCCGAAAATGAGAGCGCTGCGTCAAAAAAAAAAACCTGTGCCAAATCAAACGCATCAAAATTTATTTGGAACTGAAAAAAATATATATATTCAAACTGCAAAGAGGTCACATGTACTTTATTTAAAATACACTTTAAAATTATTGATCCGATAGCAGCAGCTGTTCACTGTTGCTGCTCGTTTGTGTAATATAAGGGGAAGGAGTCTCCAGTGTCAGCGCGGAGGAACAGTCTGACTTAAAGCTACAACTTTGTGTTTTTACACATCACCAGGAGAGAGGAGATGATCCTTCATTACGATTTTTATCTTGTTAACTTTAAGAGGGAGAAAGAGAGACTGGTGAGGAAACAGGTGTTTGTAGCTACTTTAAAGTTACAGTTAGTGAAAACAGGATAGAACTCATTTTGCAGGAAAGTTAACGTAACTATGAAGCAGTACAAGTATATGACGTGTCATTCTTTAATAAATACCCTTTGTTTAAAACTCCTGGTTAAATGGTTGTGGAATCCGATGAATTAAACACTCGGGTTGGGCGTGGTATTGTAACTCCACACGATAACTTAGCGTTTTATTGCAGTGCGAGTCGTTAGATGTAATTATAATTAATCAATAATAACTTCGCTTGCAGGAGACGTAGGTACAAAAAAAACAAAAAACAAAACCAAAATAAAACAAAAGTGCAGATGAAATAAAAGGAATTTATTCAACTTACTTTACAAAGGTAAAACTCTAACCATGATAGAACGATCTCTGTGCTTCCAGAAACTTCCTCACACAGACGGCATGACCGGTTTCATAAATACGCAATAGACGAGAAGCAAAACCACCATCACACTCACTCAATCACTCTCCCATAAACACACACACACACACACACACATACGTACAGTGGACATGATGGCCAGCAGACCGTACACAAACACAAAGAGTTTAATAAATATATCACATACATCCAAACCAAATGTACACCTATTGCAGCCAGTGTGATCGAAAACAAAAACCCAATAAATTAAAACTGTTTGTACGAGCTACGTCCAGCTAGTTCAGATCTATGCGTATTTATATTTATATATTTATATATTCATTTTAAAACTAAACATTCATCTGGATATAGAACAGTTTCCTCTAAAACACCCTCCACTCTTTTAAAGTGTCTCCACATCAGAGTGCAAACGGTTACATAGGACTTTTTTAAACACTTTGATAAATAAAACGAGTGGTCCAGCAAAACATCGCACAGTCGCGGCGCACAGGAAGTCACTTCATGAGGAGTACGGCGGTTTAAAAACAACAACAACAACAACAACAAAATAATAATAATAAAACACATGACCAGGTAAACACACACACATGACAATAAATAATAATGTATAAAGGAAAAAAAAAAAAAAAAACAGTTCCGTGCAAAATGTAAATGTAACGGTTTTCTGCTCAGAGTAAACGTCTCGGATCAGCTCCGAGTAACAACACCGCGCCGGGACTGAGAGTGAGACAGATTTTATCCAGTGTTATGGAACGAGAGTGAGACAGATTTATTAGTAGGTATGGAGACAGGAGGGAGATCTTTACATCAATGTGGAGAAAGAGAGTGAGACAGATTGAGGAGTAGGAACTTTCATGAAAGACGTCAAGTTCGAATTTGACGAAAGCGAGACAGATTAATCTGGAGTTGCAAGACATTTATCTGGAGTTTATAAATGAGAGTAAGACAGGTTTAGTGGCAAGTCATTGGGTGAGAATTAGACAGATGTAATTTGCTCCTGGAATATATGTGAGAGTTTTAATTGCATATTAGACCAGAAAACACATCCGTCTCTCTGTCTCTCTCTCTGTCTGTCGCAGATACTGACTGTAACTGGTACAAATGAGAGCAAGACACGTTTTATAAAGGGGTATGGAATGAGAGTGAGACAGATTTATTAGTGGTTATAGAGATAGAAGTGAGACATGATTAAAGAGTGAGACAGATTTTACGAACAAACATTAGGAATAGAGTGCAGTCGAGTGGAATGAGAGTGAGACAGATTACTCTGGAGTCATAAGACATTTACTGGAGAGTAAGACAGGTTTAATGCACATGTTACTGGGTAAGACTTTAAGAGGAGTAAGACAGATCTGCTTTGCTCCAGGAATAAATGTGAGAGTTTTAATTGCATTTTTGGGATAAAAACACAACTGTCTGTCTCTCTCTCTCTCTCTGTCTCAGATACTGACAGTAACTAGTAAAAATGAGAGCGAGACCGTTTTCCTCTGGAGTTATGGAATGAAAGTGAGACAGATTTATTAGTAGTTCTGGAGATGGAAGTGAGACGCGTTTACATCTACACAGATAAAGAGAGTGAGACGGTTTTTATCCAGGTTTATGGATTCCGAGCAAGACAGACTTATCTGAAGTTGCTGAATAGAGTGAGACAGATATTAAAGTGCACATGTAAGAGAGATGAGTGAGACAGATCACTCTGGAGTTACTGAATGAGAGTAAGACAGGTTTAACGGTAGGAGAGTGAGATCCATCACCTACAGGTCTGATCTGTCTTGCTTCAGGAAAGAAAGTAAGACAGTTTAAATTGCATATTAGAGAGAAAAACACATTCGTCTGTCTCTCTCTCTCTCTCTCTCTCTCTCTCAGATACTGAATGTAACTGTAAATGAGAGTGAGACAGGTTTTATCTGGAGTTATGGAATGAGAGTGAGACAGGTTTTATCTGGAGTTATGGAATGAGAGTGAGACAGGTTTTATCTGGAGTTATGGAATGAGAGTGAGACAGGTTTTATCTCGAGTTATAATGAAAGCAGTAAGACATTTACAGGTGCGGAGAGAGTAAGACATTGGATTCAGTTGGACTTTTGGAATGAAAGTGAGACAGATATTTAATTGCACACAGAAAAAAAAAGAGTAAGACAGGTTTCTCTGAAGTTATGGGATGAAAGTGAGACGGACTTCTGTGGAATGTCGCTAAGACAGTAAGTCTATTAAATTGCACCTATGAAAAGAGAGTGAGACAGGTATTTCATTGCACATACGAA
>QNUK01000897.1:142500-145000 GCA_013621035.1 Clarias magur | reverse complement strand
GAAAAGGGGTGCGCTTACTTTTGCCACAAAGTAGTCCCACATGCTGAGCTCCGGTGGAATGAACTTCTCCTTGTAGGCGGGGCGCTCGGTGGGGATCGGAGGGGGCGTGGCCTGAGTCTCTTTAACGGGCCGACCAGGAACCAGCATGCGCATGTTAAACCTCCGGCGCTGACGGTCCACTTCCTCAGAGGGAGGAGTCGGGGGCGGGGCTACTGAATTAACGAGAGAGAAAGAGAGAAAAAGCGAGAGAGAGAGAGAGAGAGAGAGAGAGAGCTGTTCAGTAATTCATTTTATCCACACCGCTTAGTTACTGTACCAACTGATTTTTTAAATTTTTATTATTCAGCCAATCAGAGACAACTTCATGGTCATGTGACCTACATCATAATGTTCACCAGCTACTGGGTAGCTACTGCTACGCTTCACACTGCAGATGATTTATTCACAAAAAGGATCCAAGAGTGAGAGTAAGCAGGTGACTGCTGGGTTTCTGTTTTAACCATCAGATGCCGTGTCTCGGATTATTACGTCCTCAGACGTGTGTGTGTGTGTGTGTGTGTGTGTGTGTTTATGATTTTAAAACTATCTGCAGTAATAACTCTTTGATTTTATTTCTCATTAGCCTGGCTAACTTCAGCTAGATTTTAATTTGCCCCCTAGTGGATATATCCTGAAATGCAGAGACTTCAAATGACGGTTAAATATTACATTTAATCAATAGGTTAAAAAAAAAAAAGTTTAGAGACTTGCTCACACACACCAATGAGAGATTCATATTTAAGCATTGAAACTTTCTATTTTTAGATTTTGCACAATTACATCATAATCCTGAGATTATTTAAAAACATTTTCTCTTTATTAAAATGTACTGAAGAATGGAGAGTGAATGGTTTAAAATCGCAATTTGCAAATTTAATAACTGCCTTTCAGTCAAATTCACACACACACACACACACACACACACACACACACACACACACACACACACACACACACACACACCTGTGTATGTCACATGCAGGTGATTTAAAGATTTAAATTGGCTCCGCCCACTAGTTTACACAAACAGGTACAAATTATACTAATAAAATATTAAATTATATTCATGTTGTAGAAAATGTTACTTCAGTCTCTCACACACAGACACACACACACACAGACACACACACACACAGACAGACACAGACACACACACACAGACACACACAGACACACACACACAGACACACACAGACACACACAGACACACACAGACACACACAGACACACACAGACACACACACACAGACACAATCACAAACCTTCACCGTTGTCCTGGTTGGGTTGATCAGGAACGACTAAGTGCAACACAACAAAACAATACACACACACACACACACACACACACACACTCTTTCACACACACTTTCATGTTTGTTTAGCACAAAATGCACAAAACAACTAATTAAACATCACACAACCTCATCCAGTACCATAAAGTGTGTGTTTTGTGTGTGTGTGTGTGTGTGTGTGTGTGCGCAGATTAGTTACTGAGTATTGCAGGCTGTGTGATACACACTCACTACCTGATAAATATAATTAAACATTAGATAAGATAAGCAGTGGAGTAAATATAAACAGTCTAGTGTGTGTGTGTGTGTGTGTGTGTTGGTACTTATGTCCTGTTATTACTTTCGAAGGATGAACACTGTGATAACTTTAAACACAAACACAGATTCACAATGCACACACACACACACACACACACACACACACACACACACACACACACAGATGTTGCCATGGTAACGACATCACAGTTCTGTGTGTGATGAAGAGGAGACGATCCGCAAGTGTGTGTACCCATGTGTGAGGTACTCTCCACCTGCTGCTCTGAATCCAAAGTGTTATCAGCTGCACACGCACACACACACGCACACGCAGGTAATGTGTAAATGAAACATACATGCTTAAAAATAAACACACACAGAATCTAGGAATGTGTAAATGACACACGCATGCTGAAAAGTCAACACACACACACACACACACTGCCTCACTCACAACTCTCCGGCTGTGTGACCATTTCCACAGTGCCATCACCATGGTAACCAGACTGGGTATTATGGGATGTAGGTGTGACCATGATGGAGGGGGTGTCGCCTGATTCCTGTGAGCTTTCTACTGTGAATGCAGCTAACACACACAATGCAGTGTTACACACACACACACACAGGTTTGTGCTCTCTCTCTCTCTCTCACACACGCGCGCACACACACACACACACACTATACACTGTACACACACACTTCCACTCACCTGGCGTGATCTCGGGTGGTCGCTTGGGCTTGATGATGATCTTGGCTCCGCCCCCGAAGACGGCGGCCCACATGCGGGCGTTGAGCGGGTGTGCGGCGAGGCGGAACAGCTCGTTGGTGGAGTGTGTGCCGAGTCCGTGCAGCAGCAGGCTGAGATACACGGCCACCACGGCCTCACACAGCATCACGTTGAGCCGCGGCT
>QNUK01000897.1:127500-140000 GCA_013621035.1 Clarias magur | reverse complement strand
GGAATGTGCAATATAACATGACATCCCTCTTTTTTATTATTTTATTTTATGAACATACTGTATATATCAGGAAAAGGATAATAGTATACTGTTTACTACATTAATAATAATAATAATATTATTATTATTATTATTATTATTATTAATTATTATTAGCATAACATAGCAATACATATTTTATTTCAATATTTACTCGAGTTTTCTTTTAATAGTGTCTATTTTTTTTTCTTTTTTGCCTGACTCACAAAGTATATTTATAAAAACATAAATGCAAAAAACTGGCTAAAACACTTTTTCTTTTTTTATTTAATGTTTTTAAGGCGCCATGTTTGTTCACTAAAGAGTGTTTAGGTCTTCTAATGTTTTCACTTGGTCTTATTCTACGAATAGATGGAGGGGAGTGTTAGTAGGTTGGATCTCTGAAATGTGAAATTAATAAAAATCTAAAATAAATGTTAACATTGTGCTAAAGATCACACAGGTATTTTTTTGTTTGCTGAACACTCTGATCCTTCCGATGACCACCACACGTACGTTTCCCTGATTTTACTTTCTGTTTAATGATGAGTGTTAATGATTTCCTGTAAGTTTCACACCGAGTTCTTTCCTAGTAAAATATTAACGTTTACAGTTTAATCAAAGCCTTGTTTGTTATTTCTGATAAGAGATCCAGGCCTGTTTATTTTTTAATTTCCCTCGTATCCGTTACCCCTGAAACACCACCACGACTCTGCCGTTCCTCCTTCACGCTCGTTATCGGCTCTGATACGGACACACGGCTGGAGATTTGGTGACCCGCCTTGTAGTTGCAGATGCGGTGCATGGCCTCGATCTCCTTCTCCAGCCAGTTGTAGAGCTGGAAGCGCAGTTTCCCTCCGTCCACCTCGTAGCCGGTGGCGAGCGTGCGCAGCTCCGTCATCAGGATCTTCAGGCAGGCGCGGAACTTCAGCTGCTCGGCGATCACGTCCACCTTCCACTCGCTCGCCGTCTTCTCCTCCTCCACGTCCTCCACGTCCTCCACGTCTTTCTTTAGCTCCTCCTTCATCATCAGCCCCTTCTTATCCTCCTCTTCATCCTCCTCCTCCTCCTCTTCGTCGTCTCCCCAGTCCAGCTTCAGCTCGTCGTCTTCGCCCTTCACCAGCGGCTGACTCCAGTCCAGGTCGGAGGTGCGGGCGGGGTTCTGGGCGTCGCTGACGTTGGCTGTGGAAGCTCCTTTACTGAGAGACGAGGACTTCTTGTTGACTTTGGGTATCTTGGACAGCACCTCGAGCGCCAGGACCGGACAGCCCACTTTGAAGTGCGCGTTGGCGGTCGTGAAGAAGAGTTTGCGCTCGATCAGGTTGATCTGGTCGGGGCTGCTGCCGCGCTCGGAGCCGTCCGGAGACGCCAAGTGCCGGCGTACGATCAGAGGGTGCGTGCGCAGGTAGTTATAGAAACTGAACACCATCGGGTTACAGGACTTCACCATCACGTCTGGAAAGCAGCGCACACACACACACACACACACACACACACACACACACACACACACACACAGACATCAGAGCGACTGAATGGTCTCACACACAGTTACCGCCGGCGACGGGGTAAAGACTGACCCGGGTTCTCGTCGTCCTCTTTGGGCGTCTGCTCCAGCAGCGTGTCCAGCGCTCGCGTGTAGTCCTTCATGATCCAGAAGGCGATGCTCCTGAGGAACGGGTCCGGGTGCATCCTGACGCACGAGAACTCGGTTCCGTCCCGCTTGCAGCCCAGGACCTTCTCGTACAGGACGCCGCGACACGTGGACGAGCTCTCGAAGTCGGACTCGTAGAGACGAGCCACGATCATCGCCAGCTGGATGTCCTCCATCTTCTCCAAACACACCTGCACCACACACAAAACACACACGCACCACACACAAAACACACACGCACCACACACAAAACACACACGCACCACACACAAAACACACACCACACACACAAAACACACACACACCACACACAGACACACACAAAACACACACACAAAACACACACACAGACACACACAAAACACACACACACAACAATATGTTTAATAAGCTCAGTGTACATGGTGTGTGTGTGTGTGTGTGTGTGTGTGTGTGTGTGTGTGTGTGTTCACACACTTCAATGGCGTCTTTGAGTGAGCCGGCGAGCAGGAAGAAGGCTGCCGATTGCTCGAAGCGCTGCTTCCCCAGCAGAGAGAACGCGTTCTTCAGAGCCGCCTTCCTCCAGCGATCCTCACTGAAGTTGTGACTGAAAAACTGAGTCATCTTCTCATCATGCTGAGACCTGCATCACACACACACACACACACACACACACACACACACACACACACACACACACAATAAGGTCATACTGTCCAAACCAAAGCTGTACCACATAATCCAGAGATAGATTCTTTATAAACCCTGACGGGACACACACAGGTGTGTATGAATGCAGTTACCTGAACAGACCCCACAGCACAGCTTTCTTCTTCATGGCCAGGTAGAAAAGTGCAGCATCCAGGGGATCGTTATTCCTCTGAAACGCCGCTTTGGCCACCTGAAACACACAGAGGCAGAAAACTTTACACACACACTGAACATCTGAGATCCAGGAAAGAGAACGAAAACAGAGGAGTCTGACTGAACAGATGTAACGTCTCACTTACAAAGGCATTCTCAATCTAGTACTGGACCTGACACTCTCACACACACACACACACACACACACACACACACACACACAGTACCTGAGATATATACACACACTCTAAATGTATTACAGCTGTGATGTGTGAAAGGTGTGCTGTAGATAAATGTATTAAAGTGTGATCCAGATGTGTTTTTAGATCCGTGTTAAAAGGTCCAGATATGTTTTAGACTCGTTCAACTTGTGTTACAATCGTGTTCCAGGTGCGATATGTTGAACGTCTCTTCTGGATCTCTGTTGGGTTCCAGATTTGCAGGAGGTGAGATGAGTGACGTGTGTATTAAAGGTTTGACAAAAGTTGAGCGTTTTGAGAGTGCATTTCAAGCGTGTTCAGGGTGTGTGTGTGTGTGTGTGTGTGTGTCAGTCACACCTTCTCCACCATGCGTCTGAGTGTGTTGATGTTCCTGATCCACCAGCCCACACCCACGGCTCGGAGCTCGGACCACTGCGGGTCTCCTCTCTGCATGGCCGGGATCATGTTCAGCATCTCCTCCTCGGCCTCAGAGTGGAACGCCCACGCAAAGTGACAAGTCGAGACGCCTACACACACACACACACACACACACACACACACACACACACACACTCAGGGTTAAGGTTCACACACTGGGGGTGTTTTGGTGTGTGATTGACAGGGTGAGGGTGTTACCTTGGTGCAGCAGCTGCATGCGGTACAGAGGAGGAAGTGATGTAAGCAGACAGGTGTGTAAACGCATCGCCAGCAGATACCTCAGACCACACTCGTCCAGAGCCTCACCACCTGGACACACACACACACACACACACACACACACACACACACACACAACAAAGAGGGTAATGTACTGAGTGTAAACATAATATTGTAACACAAACACACACGTTTCACTAAAAGCCCTGCATCCTGTAGGGTCCAACACACATATACACACACACACACACACACACACACAATGAGCATGTCCCTGAACCTGTCTGATGTTCTGATGTCTGCTCACTGGAACGCTCTGCTCACGTCTCACCTTCTCTAAAAGACTAAATAAACACCAGCTGACCTGCTGCGGCGAAGGTACGAGAGGAGAGTGTGATAATCCTGAGTTTAATTAGTCTAGTGTTGGACATTAAGGCCGTTTAAAGAGATATAATAATCAGACACGATGTCATTTATTTTAAGAAAAAGAGATAAAAGTGAAAGGAGAGAGAGAGAGAGAGAGAGAGAGAGAGAGAGAGAAGGAGAATAATAGGCTGAGTAATGAAGAGTACAATAAGAAGAATGACTGGTATAGGGAGAATTAATGAAGAGTATAGAGAGGAGAGTAAAGGGTGTAGGGAGCGTGGTGGAGGGTGTAGGGAGCGTGGTGGAGGGTGTAGGGAGCGTGGTGGAGGGTGTAGGGAGCGTGGTGGAGGGTGTAGGGAGCGTGGTGGAGGGTGTAGGGAGCGTGGTGAAGGGTGTAGGGAGGGTGGTGCAGGGTGTAGGGAGGGTGGTGCAGGGTGGTGCAGGGTGTAGGGAGGGTGGTGCAGGGTGTAGGGAGGGTGGTGCAGGGTGTAGGGAGGGTGATGCAGGGTGTAGGGAGGGTGATGCAGGGTGTAGGGAGGGTGATGCAGGGTGTAGGGAGGGTGATGCAGGGTGTAGGGAGGTTGATGCAGGGTGTAGGGAGGGTGATGCAGGGTGTAGGGAGGGTGGTGGAGGGTGTAGGGAGGGTGATGCAGGGTGTAGGGAGGGTGATGCAGGGTGTAGGGAGGGTGATGCAGGGTGTAGGGAGGGTGATGCAGGGTGTAGGGAGGGTGATGCAGGGTGTAGGGAGCGTGGTGGAGGGTGTAGGGAGAGTGGTGGAGGGTGTAGGGAGAGTGGTGCAGAGTGTAGGGAGGGTGGTGCAGGGTGTAGGGAGGGTGGTGGAGGGTGTAGGGAGGGTGGTGGAGGGTGTAGGGAGGGTGGTGGAGGGTGTAGGGAGGGTGGTGGAGGGTGTAGGGAGAATGGTAAACCTCACCTCTGTACTGTTTATTTGTGGCTCCGCCCACCTCAGCGCTGGTTGTTGCCACGGTATCAGCCAGTGCCACCAGGAACATCTGCTCGAGACGGGTGAGTCCGGGGAGGCTGGAGTGCATGAGGTGAGAGGACAGAACCTGGGCGTGTTCGGGTCCGAAACAGGTAGGGCCGTACTGAGACAGGTCAATCACTCGGGTCTTCTTCTCTGCCTTGTCCGACAAGGCGAAGCTGGCAAAGTCGTCAGTGTTTACCGCGGTGTCCTGGAAGAGCTCGGTGTACTGGTCCTCCGAGGACTTCTGCGTCTCGCGCTCCGGACATTTCACGTCATCGGCCAGTTTGTTTCTGTAAGACGTGTCGAGGTCGGCCGAGAGCAGGGCGTACAGCGGGAGAGGAGGGATGGAGTTGATCTCCGTGTAATCGCGCCCTCCGTCTCTTCCGGCGACGATCGTGTCCTTGCCGGTGCTTCCCGTGACGCTGATGGTACGAGAAAGGTGTCGCCTGGCTCCGCCCTCTCCTGCCACAGCGTCCCTGACCACGGCGACCTCACCGGCGATGCACTTGACCAGGTGAGACAGGATGGCCTTCGCACGTCGCACCTTCCCCAAATCCATCAGCTCTAACAGCTGGGTCGGGTGGTACTGAGGCAGCGTCGGGGACAGCGAATGCGCCGCTTCAAAAAGTCCGCCGTCTTGGATTACGGCAGGGACTCGGATCACGTCGTCCGTCATCTCGATGGCGCCTTTTTTCGCCATGAAAGTGTCATCGCTTTCGTCAGAGTCGCCGGGCTTCTTATCCTGGTACCACTGAGCGTAGACGTGCATCTCGCAGTCCATCCCGATCACCAGGATCCCGTCTCGGACCCAAGACAGGGAAACGGGAAGAGACGGCGTCCCGTCCACGGAGGACACCAGATCGACGGAGCGCAGCAGAACCCAGCGGGATCGGACACCTTGTTTGACGCTACCCCCTAGAGGCAGGGTGACCACGGCCATGCCGTCTTTCCCTCCGGTTTGCTCCGCAACGATGCCGGAGATCCGTCCGTACATCAGGATGAGGGACCCGACTCCGACGGTGAGAATGTGAGATCCGTCTTCCTTCGAGAGCCAGTCCAGGTGCACAAAGTGTTTGATGTTAGGGTTCTGCTTCCTGACAAAAAGATCGGACTTGCTGTAAACGACCAGGTTGCTGTCCACGCTGATTCTGGGATCCAAGGCACTGACGGGTTTCCCGAAGTCATCCAGATGGATCGTCTGCTCCAGGACCCACTCGGACCCACCTGTGGATTCGCACTCGAAGATGGAGACGTGCATGGAGAAGTCTTTAGAGCTTGAGCTGGGCTCGGGAGAGACCAACTGTTTGAACGCGACAGCGAGACGTCCGGTGTAAGAGCAGCTGACGGCGACAGGGCGACCCGAGACGGTCAGGGCGCTGTTGTTGTCCTCCTCCTCGTTCAGGAGGCACCACGGCTCCCAGCGGTACGAGGGACAATCTTCCGAATCGACTGAGCATCTCCAAAACCTAACGCGTCCGTCCGAACACGCCGTCACGATCAGATACGGAGCCAGACACACCGGGTAGATGGAGGAGGAGCTTAAGTGACCTGAGGAGGAAAGAAATTAATACTGTCTTGTGGTAAACGCCCTCACTATTCAATAAGCCACAGGCCACATTGACAGAGGTTCACAAAGTACCTGCGGATGGTGTTGCGCGGATCACCTCCACCCCCAGGGGGAGCTCCAGTCTGTGGCTGTAGACAAGGGTGGAGCTGAGGATGAGCCTGCTGGCTGACTGAAGATTAGCCGAGGAAGACGAGCGAGGAAGAGGGCTCTGACCCGGAGTCGACTCGGGAGACGAGTCGGCGTTAACGTACATGTTCGGAACCATCAGCTGGTTCTGGAAGGGCTGGGCCTGTGGGGGGTCATCTGAAGGACATAGGACACGTAATAAATCCTTTAATAACAGCCACAAGTAACAACCTCAACCTAGAGAGGACCAAACACCCTTCACTCATCACATCCCCTAGTGGCCAAGTCCTAAATCTACAAAGAACCTTAAAGACACTAATGGACAAATATGAAGGACTGATTGCTGATTGATTACACACGTCCCCCTCAAAAATAACCCAACCTGCTCTTAAACTTTACAAACGAGGACACAAGTTACTTTCTCACTTTCACACTGAAGTTGTGTTTTATCATTTGTGTGAATTCACGGAAACAACTTTAACACATTAAGCTCCACCCACAAGATGTGACTGGCACTTGGTTTCCATGACATTTAAAAATCTATATAAAAAAAAAGTTTGTAATAATCACGGTCACATCACAAATATTACGCTATGTCTAAAAATGTACATGGAAAATTTATTGACACCCTCTTTTTTTTTTTGGTGCTCCATGACGAGTCCCTGCTAAATACAACAGCATCATACTCATGATCTCAGGGTTCTGATTGGATCTCTGGACGTCCTGATGTCTGGACATCCTGTATTATATGTTATGAGTCATGCTTTTGAACAGACACCTCATTTAAAAAGAAAACAGTCCGGGTTTTAATTGGATCTTTGGGCGTCTCGTTAAACTCAGTGAGAGTCTTGAGAATGTTGATTGGATTTTGTAACCAAGATGCCTTTGATTGGACTTTAAATGACACTCTAATTAGAAATCCTTTTTAGAAATCTGTTTTTAAAGATCGGACTCACTTTAGATCAGACTCAAGGATGTCTCATGTAAGAAGGTAAAAAGTAGGCGTTTCAATAAGATTCCCAGACGTCTCGTGTAGAGCTGAGTCACGCTTTTCAGTGGCTCTTTCTCTCTCTGTGTGTGTGTGTGTGTGTGTGTGTGTGTGTGTGTGTGTGTGTGTGTGAGTGTGTGTGTGTGTGTGTGTGTGTGTGTGTGTGTGTGTGTGTGTGTGTGTGTGTGTGTGTGTGTGTGTGTGTGTGTGTGTGTGTGTGTGTGAGAAAGTTCCACTCACCCACACACGCATGCACAGACTTCAGATGAAGATGCCACATCTGCAGTACGGAGTTTCTGTTCTCGTCTTTCTCGATCACGACCAAGAAGAACTTCTCGGAAAACGGAGGCGGAAGAAACTCTGTCGGAGGAGAAGAAGAGTTACAAGGACAAAAAAAATGGGGGACAAAAGAAGAGGAGGATGAGGATGAAGATGAGGACGAAGAGATGAGGACGCACCATCAGCTGATGGGAAGTCAGCAGTGTTTACGTCGGTGATGTCATCGTGAGGTTTATATCCCAAGATGAAATCCTCCTGAAAGACGTGGAGCAGCTGCGTGCTCGAACCACACTGCAGAGACAACACACACACACTCACTTACAAGACTGTATTACGTAGGTTCATGGTACATAATGGTAAAACACACACACACACTGTACCTGGTTAGTGATTACATCTAGCTCGATGATGCAGCCGGGCCGAGCCGTGGACTGCTGACTCACAATGTTGAAGACCTCACCCACTAATTTCTACACACACACACACATATATATACACACATACACCCATACACACACACACACACACACACACACACACACACACACACACACACACACAAAAAAAAAAAAACCAAGGTAAGGGAATGTAACAAAGTTGGAAACAGCACACAACTTTAACACACATGTTTAGAAGTAATACAATAACTATTATAATTATTAGAAGTATTACGGTTGTTATTATTGTTTATTGTTATTATTGTTATTATTATTAACCGAGGTCTCAGGGTCAGACAGCTCATCCAGAAGTTTCCGGGCATCCACGACGGCTTGATAGAGACGCAGGTTCTTTCCATCCGACGCCACAAAACATGCGCTTGCAGAGTTACAGTACGTTCCTGATGCACGCACACACACACACACACACACACACACACACACACACACACACACACAGAGACAGAGACAGAGAGGAAAAAGACCGTCCTGAAGTTCTTAACTACACAGAAACAAATAAACTGTCATATTCACTTGTCCTGCTGTTAATAAGTCAGTTATTACACTTAATTAGGATGTTAGTCAGCTATTCGTTAAGTTTATTTAATTAAATGAGTAACAGTGTTTAGCAGCGAGTCTGTCTATCACTGAAAAACTACTTCCTAGGAATTTAATTTGGCTGCTGCAGCTCTGACAGTGTTTATATATTTGATATATTTATATGTTCTCTGACCGAGTACGGAGCTGGGGATGAGCGTGGGCAGCCAGGCGACGTTGGAGAAGGCGGCAGTGTGCAGGGAGTTGATGCGTGCGATTTCGGACACGCCCCCCGTACAGGATAGAGGCCCGATGTGGTCGACGCGCCACAAGATCAGCTCGCTGTAGATGGCGTTGGGGTCGTGGAAGGTCCGGGTCGCCGCGTTGCCGCCCATCTCCTTCGGCGCGAGGCCTTTGGACGGACGCGGGGGGCGGGACGGGGCGCAGCGCGGGTCGTCCTGCCCCGGGGGCGGAGTCAAAACGGCGTTGTGATGCGAGGAGGTCAGGAGCAGGGGCAGGACGGTGTGGCAGGCGAGGTCGTTGAGGTGGAAGCGGTGGCCGCAGTAACGGAACTTGTGCGAGACGGTGAGCACGTTGGAGAAGGCGGATTTCTCGGCGAAGGTCACGGCCCACTGGTTCAGAGAGCCGTCCACGTGCTTCGACACCATCATGACGGCCGGGCCGATCACCGCGCCCAGGGACGAGGACATCCTGTCCTGCTCCACCACGGAGACCTCGGGGTCCCGCTCGGGGGACGTGCAGGCGTACATCATGATGTTCTTACTCAGAGAGTTGGCGTCGCCGGTGGGGAACGCGACGGGGATCCGCGAGGAGAACGCCACCTGGGACACGGGAATTAATGTGACCTGTTAATACTCACTCACTACTCAGTCTGAACGACGTGTAGACACCAGGCGTGCTACTACAGTATTTACGGTACTTCTTTTTTTATTTATAAATCAGGTTTGTTGTATCTGCAGCAGGAGAACCACCGACCTGGACCTGGCGGAAGATTCCGGGGATGTACTCGTCCAGGTACTTGATGTGCCAGACGAGGAAGGAGCCGTCGAGCGGGTGGATGGTGAAGAGCATGTCAGGGCTGCGGTTCCACTCCAGAGTCAGAGACTCCATCTTACGCTCCAGGAGGACGGAGGGAGGAGGGAGACTGCTGCTGGAGCCGGGGGACGACGCCTTCGTGCTGCCCTCCTGATCGCCCTCCTCGTGCTCCGACGCCTTGTCTGACATCTCGTCCAGATCTACACACACACACACGGTTTATACACAGGGTAATGTTCTTACAGTAGACATGCATTTCCTTTAGTATAGTAGTTCTCTCACTTGTGTTTTTACACTACTCCAGGATTTATGGTAATATAGAACAGAAATAAAGAATAAATCAGCATGCAGTTGTGTGTGTGTTTGAGATGAAATCAT
This sequence comes from Clarias magur, assembly GCA_013621035.1. Classification (NCBI taxonomy): domain Eukaryota; kingdom Metazoa; phylum Chordata; class Actinopteri; order Siluriformes; family Clariidae; genus Clarias; species Clarias magur. The sequence continues at coordinate 129,912 of QNUK01000897.1, read as the reverse complement.
TTCCTCCTTCAGTGCATTGTTTTGTTGTTTTGTTATTGTGTGCGTGTGTACCGAAGTCAAACTTGGCGTTGGCGTCCTGCTTGACGTCGTCGGCGGTGTGCTCGAGGTTCTGCTCTGAGAACTTCCTCAGGTGCTGCATGAACACGTCCATGGAGGAGGTGAAGCTCAGATCTTTATTATTCAGCCAGTGAACCACGAAACCTCCATTACTGTCTCCTGAGGAGAAGAGACCGGACCCCGCCAGGGCCGCGGGGATATCTGACACACACATCACACACACACGGACAGACACACACACGGACAGACAGGGAAGAAAAACAACAACTTTATTTATACATTCAGTATTTTGCAGACAGTGAATCAGTACTGAGTCAGAACGTCTCACTGCCGCCGCTGTCTGAGCGGAAATAAATAATAAACACTCACTGTAGTTCAGTAACTGTTGCATCAACCGTGGTGTGTGTGTGTGTGTGTGTGTGTGTGTGTGTGTACCTGTATTGGGGTTAATACTGGCGGAGATGTGGAAGTGACACAGGGCGTTGCCGTGGTGTGTGATGTGTCGGTGTGTCTCGTGTGAGTTCAGTTGGCTGGGCAGGAGCTCGGTGTGTGTGACCAGAGCTGACGATCTCCTGCGACCACGTCTGAGCTGCTTCAGGTGGTGGATCGACTGCACACACACACACACACATTAATATTTTAGACAGTACATTCCAGAACGTGTGTATAAAGAGACAAGGTCTGCTCTCTCTCTCTGTGTGTGTGTGTGTGTGTGTGTGTGTGTGTGTGTGTGTGTGTGTGTGTACCTCCAGTGCGTGTTGTATTTTATCTTTCTGCGCGCTGTGCTGCAGTGATGATGTGGAGCTGCTGTTCTCAGTGATTTGTCCCCCCAGTAAACTGTCCTCAGGCAGCAGCGTCTCGCTCCACAGCCGACAGATCCCGTCCACACACGACGTCAGCAACACGTTACACACCGAGCCCCTGACACACACACACACACACACACACACACACACACACACACACGGTATGGAATGACACACTGATCTCTGTGTTTAATGCAGCTGGAGGATCTATTACTTTCACACACACACACACACACACACACACACACACACACACACACATCTATATGGAGTGCGTAATAACCAGCACTTCAGCTCCCCCTACTGGTGAACTCTAGTGTTTAAGATTCAGGTTTATTAATCTCAGAGGGAAATCGCTTCGTCTTGGTTACAGTTGCTTTGATTTGAAGTAAAGGAGTAATAGATTAGACAAGGAAACAAGATTAGGGGAAAAAATACAAATTAAAGAAATAAAAATGTTAATAATAATAATAATAATAATAAATAGTAATAGAATTAAATACAGCACACAGTAAGTTACATATTTCACTAAAAATAATTAACACTCAGATATTGTACTTGTAATACACTTTACATAACATGGCGAAGAGGAGTGTGTCAGGGCTACATCACACACTTTAACTCAGGAGACAAGTGTGTGTGTGTGTGTGTGTGTGTGTGTGTGTGTGTTTACTTGGCCATGTATTTGCTGGTCTTCCTCCAGGAGAACCCCGTGACGGTTCTGGGATGAGCCAGGTAGATGAAGGAGAAGTGGAGCGAGCTGGACTTCTTCTCACACACGTCCACCATCACGGACCTCCAGCCCAGGGTGGAGTACCAGACCTTCAACAGACAGTCGTCCTGAGAGACAGAGAGAGAGACAGAGAAAGAGAGACAGAGGGAACAGAGAACTAATATGTATTAATCATATAGGCGTGTGAATGTGAGAGTGTTTTCAAGAGTGGAGAGACAAACAGGGTGAAACAGAGAGAGATCAAGACAGAGTGAGACAAACAAAGAGTAAGACAGATCAAGACAAAGTGAGAGACATCAAGTGAGAGTGACTGAAACAGAATGAGACAGAGAGACTAATTTCCAGAATTGGAAAAGTAGTGTGTGTGTGTGTGTGTGGGTGTGTTTAGGAACACTACCTTTCCCACAGTGGCGAAGTATTCCCCATCTGGAGACCATTTAATTACACGCACAGCAGAAGCAGTCCTGAGGAACACACACACACACACACACACACACACACACACACACACACACTAACCATCAGACACAACAAGTACTTGGTCAGATAATTTTTATTTTATTTTTTTCTGTGAAAATATATTTATATACAAATTTCATATATTTTTTTATTAATTAGTTATATTTATTTTTTGTTGTTAGACTTTAATCACAATAAACCAAAACTCACCTTTCTTCTTTAAACTGTTGTTTAAAATCCACAACCGTGAGCTTTAATGTCTTTTAATTAAATGTTTTATTATATTCTTAAGTTTTATTTATATATCTCATATTTTAAACTTATTATTTTTGCATGATAAGAGGGGAAACAACAACA
>QNUK01000897.1:55000-125000 GCA_013621035.1 Clarias magur | reverse complement strand
CCCAGGCCAGGTTGTACGTCATGGCATTCAGTAGAAATTGTCCAGTTTTCTGCCACTGGTAGTTCAGTTGCTGTTATTAAAACAGATCAACACACACAGAGTCACACAAACCTCACCTACACAACACACTCACACACTGCAGATATTACTACATGGAGACGCATGTTAGTCATGAGTGTGTTATAATAATAATCATCATCATCATACACTATGATCAGTAACATGAGACACTGAGATCTTGTATGACTTTATTTACACACACTGACCTTGTGTCTCTTGTTCTGGCTCGTGGCCGTCGGTTCGAAAATACACACCGTGTTTCCATACGATGCGGCGATCTGAAACACAATCAGTGTGGAATAAAGAAATGAGTACATCGACATGTTTAAATTATCCGTGTGTGTGTGTGTGAGAGAGAGAGAGAGAGAGAGAGTCTTACCCGCCCCAGCTGGTGTGAACACTCCACACACCCCACCTGGATGTTCCCATGCTGAGCTCCAGGAATAATCTGTACACACTCAAAATCACTGGCCAAGATCACGATGTCACACCCAGAACCGTACGCCTGCACGTGCACACACACACACACACACACACACACACATATATATGTAGATTAATGACACAAAAAATTGTACATTGTTAAATGTGTAAGGGCGTTTTCACACTGCGGTCCCGGATCCGTTTCCGAGTACACTTGGCCCCGGGACCAGCTGATTTTTGTCTGTGAGAATGTAATCGTTCCGAATTGTTCCGCGCTCGGGAACGAATCCCTGGACCGATTGCAGAGGTGGTTTCGGGAACGATTCACACCTTCCCGAGAACGGAAGGCGGGACATAAGTACGCGCTCGTGCTCAAAAGAGGAAGTGACGTAATTCCAGTTCGACTCCGTACACAAACACACGTGGCTGCTGAAGAATCTCTGTGAAGTAACGCCGAAGTATAGCATCTGCTAGAAATTTAGACAGACGAAAATATCCGGAGATAATCGGACACTACACATAAAAACTCCGATATTTACGGAAGTATCGGTAAGTATTTAGACGCGCGCGCGTACAGCAGCACTGAGCGATGCCGCGCGGAGTTAAACACACTGCGGCTCGAGCAGCACACAGCGCGCGCTGCGATACTGAAGTGAGGAAAAGATAAACAATAGGATAAAAACCATCCAGTGTGATCGAGTCGGAACCCCACTGACCCACAACAACATCTACCTTCATCATGGGAACCGGACAGCGTGGAGCCTGGTCCAGCAGAGAGCCTGCGCGTGAGCGGTGAGTTCATATTAAATACTATTAACTCCTGTTATTAACACTGTTACAGAGAGTCTCATATCATCACCACATCTCCAGGTGACTGTCTGTGGATCTCGTGGTGACATTTAAATGCATATAATAAGATCTACAGGATGATCCTTTCACAGTAAAGTTGTTTTTTTTGTTGTTGTAAGTTTCAGCTAATTTCTTGCTTTTATACTTTCTTGCAGACAGACACTGGAGGAAACACAGACTGAGACCTCTGACAGCAGCACAAGACCAGCTAACAACAGAAGAAAGAGACGAAACCTGACGTGCAGAGCAGGAGACTCATAATGCTGCATGAAATCTCAGATTTAGATGGAGGACTTCTGACTACAGATACAGAGGAAGGAACAGCAAGACATCGAATATGACGGTGATGCAGACGACGGACCAACTGTTGTCTTCATTTCATTAACACACACCCTCTTGCTATGCAAGTACAAGTAAATATAAAAATATGCTACATGCATATGTTTAGATTTTTTGTCCTATTTGACAGCTACTTTTGTTACAAAATTTACTTTTATTATATTTTTATTTAATAATGTTTAATAAAACATTTTGCACTCTATCCAGTACTTTGTCTCTATTCCAAATCCCCCACACTCATCTTGGATTTTACAGTATACATTTATTTTTACATTTACAAAAATACAATATAAACACACGGCACGCAAAACATGTTAAACACTAAACATTGATGCATCGTGAGGTTTTAAATTAAGTTTCAGCACCTCAGCTAAGTTTGGGAATCTACACATGACAAGGTAAGAGAAAAAGAGCACAAGCATCTCTCTTGTAGGACTGTTGTCTTCTTAATAGGAGTATTTAGTGTCCATTCCTGGTCTCTCCTGGTCACAGGGACATCCTGCCATCACACACCAGCCCTCTCTAAACCCAGATGATCCTGAGGAGAACAGAAAAATGCATGATTTAGATATTTATCATTTATTATATGTATCTTTGCTATTTGTTGAACTTTATTCTAGCAGGCATTATATTTATTTGTAGCATTTATTCATTGTTTACATCTGTGATTAATTTACAGTCTACATAAACACTTTATTTTTATGATAAAGTAATTTTTTAAAAATGTGCTATGACTAAAGAAAGTAATGTTTAATGATCACTTTATTTCTATTTGACTGTAAATCAGAAGAGAATGTGGACACACCTGATTCCTCACCTTACAGAGTAGAGATGTAAAGTCATTCCTCAGTGCCTCGTGCTGTGTCCGTGCAGCGCGCGCTCATCTCACCCTCTGAGTCGCGCGACAGATGTGTCAGTAGGCATGTTGTTTACAGTGCCGTTGTTTTTGTCATAAAAAATTAAAACATCCACACGGAGCATTAACAGGTGTCTCACAGTTCATGACCCGAGTAGCGTTTCTTCTTCTTTCTTAGTGTTTTTTTTCCCGCGAAAAACAAACCAACTGCCTCTCTACCGCCACCTACTGTTTCCGGTTGTGTAAATACGCAAGTGTCCCCGGGATCACAATCGCTATTGCAGTGTGAACGCAGACCTGCGGGGGATTGGGGAGGGGGAGAAACCGTGCTCGGGTACAGAACGGAACAGATCGTTACCAGTGTGAAAACGCCCTAACATTATTGCTATTGCAAGTATTTACAGTAATATAAAGTTTTAACGCTATTGTGGGCGGAGACTGTGGTGTGAATATCTAAATTTTATTTGATAGATCTGAGTATCTAAAATGCTCTATACAGCACTTTTTCTCTTGATATGCTGTGTGTGTGTGTGTGTGTGTGTGTGTGTGTGTGTGTGTGTCTGTGTAAGTGAATCCATCCACACTCCTGATTTATTAATAGAAGTGGAGTTGGAGGATCTGACAGACAGCAGCTCCAGCAGATGCTCACTCAGCACATCACCACCATGACTAGGCAAACACACTCTCACACACTATTATACACACACACACACACACACACACACACACACACACACACACACACACACACACTAATACACACACACACAGTATTAAATACACACATAAAAATGTTCAGCAGGAGTGAACCAGAGAACAAGGAGAAAGAGAGAGAGAGATAAAATGATGTATTACACATAAAAATTAGTGACCGTCACGGTGTGTGTGTTTTTGTGTGTGTCGTTGTCCCCCCCCCATCCCTTTCCCACCTTTCTCTCTCTCTCTCTCTCCGTTTTTCCTCTCTGTCTATCTTTGCCACTCCCATGTCTTTATCTCACCCCTGTCCCCATCACTCCGTCTCTCTCTCTCTCTCTCTCTCTGTCTCTTGGCATGAAGTCCTGTCTGTCATTTGATATCTTCAGGCTTCTACAGGAGCTGTATGCCAACACACACACACACCAGCACACACCAGCACACACCAGCACACACCAGCACACACCAGCACACACGCATCGTTAATGCACCACTACTCTACTAGAACTGTGTGTGTGTGTGTTCCCACTGTAACAGTCACGATCGTGGACTAAACCTAGCCCTGTCTTACACACACGGTGTATTGGGGGGAGTTTGAGATGAACACACAGAGGCACCCTATCTAGTGTACACTGATGCGTTCCGTGTGCGTTCTGTTGTTTTATCATGAATTCAGGAAGCAGCAGCGAGGCGCAAAACCACACTGTCAAAGAAAATGTCTCACTTCTGTTGCTAAGCGGGGGATTACACACACTGTGTTTGTGTGTGTGTGTGTGTGTGAATTTCTTAAAACTTTCACATAATCACTATTAAAGAACACATTCCACACTATGTGATGTAGAACTGAGACATCGCTTTCACATGAAGGCTCGGTCGGGCTCAAACTGCTCTTGTTTGCCTTTAACTCTCAGACCAATTCAAAAGTATCGGAACAACACGCTTCACACGTTTAAGGTTCGGTGATTACAAAATGATGAGCCGGTATTTAAGCTTTCATTTATTTTAAAACGTCGTGCCGTTCTGTTACTTTCGGAGGAGACTGTAAAGCCGTCACAGTGCATGAGAGAATCTTTAAGTGTTATATAGTGTTAAGACTGAGGGTGGAGAACGAGAAGCAGTGTTTGGGCCCGTGAAGTGTTTCCTCATCAGGCTGAAAGCTGCAGCGGTGCTGATTCAGCTCAGACGCCTCCACACACACACACGCGCACACACACACAGCACTAACATCTGAGCTACAGAGACACGGAGGAACTCACGACCAGTACAGTAATACTGTTACACACTTCAGCACGACTCGTCAACATGTAATCAATAAAACACACACACACACACACACACACACACACACACACAGGTCAAATGTTTGATGTGCTCTCTGTCAAGTTGAGTTTTGTGACTCTGGAGGTGTTTGAGGAGATAAAACATCGCAGTTTCCTTATGATCCTACAGGTGGCGCTCTCTATTGTGAACTATTCACACACACTTTCATCCTGTGTGTTTGGAGTGAATTATTTGTTAATAGTTTGTTTATAAATAATAATTATTACAGATGACAGAGATGCGCGCTGCTCAGTAACAGTGTATCTTCGTGTTTAATTTAATGTGTTAAATTAAGTTAAATATTAAACTCTTATATTTGAAGTGAGTCTGTAGTGTTTAAACGCAGCACTTGGATTTTTAAGTGAGAAAACCAAAATGTTATAAGAAACGAGCGACATTTAATTACTCGTTAGACTTTTTAAAAGGTTTTAAGATTGTAACACAATCGGTGGGGAATCGTTCCATCAGATCAGAATATTTATAAAATCGTGACACTATTTGAATCGACTCTGTACAGAGGTATTGTGATAATATCGTATCGGGAGGTGACGGTGATTCCCGTCTCTGTTTACGGCAGTGTGAAGCTACTAAATAAACCACGATACAGACGTACAAAAGTTCCAATTTTTCACAAGACTTCAGGCATCAGTACATAACCAAAGTCCTGATCTATGTGAAGTGTGTAAAAGAAAAAAAAGATCACATGATTGCGACAATCTTTGAAACACACACACACACACACACACACACACTCACACACACACGAGTGTAGAGGAGTGTTTACACACAGTCCTGAAGTTCAGAGGCTGATTCTGTAGATGTTATGCTTCATTACACTGATAAACACTGTGTGTTACTGGGTCAGTCACTGAATCTGATCAGTCTGATACTCGAGTTGGATTTCAGCGGGTCGGTTCTGATCATGATGAGCAGGAAGTCGGTTTATTGTGTTTATCAGTGATAATGACTCAGTAACAGATACACATCATTACAGTACAGAGAGAGACAGAGAGAGTAGATTATGTTGGGCGTGTGTGTGTGTGTGTGTGTGGGGGGGGGGGGGGGGGTTCGCACCCTGACAGTGTAGATTAGACCTGATCACTGCTCTGTGTGTCTGAGTGAATCAGAGGAACAGAGAGATTAGTGTGTGTGTGTGTGGAGCTGATTACGTCACGGCGGAGTAATCACATGTAGAGAACCCTACAGCATCTGAACCCTGACGCTCTGACCCGCGGGGTCACGGGGTCACGAGATAGAGAGCAGAGTCATGAGACCAGAACTGAAGAGAAACACAAAACACATCTGGGGTGGGGTGGGGGGGGCTGAGGAGAAACACTTACTCACTGTTAAAGCCCTTCTTCACACTTCCTGTTGTCGAACACTAATCCCTACTGTCTCTCCACACAAAGCACTAGTCCATATTTTCAAGGCCCTATCCTCTTACACCTCATTTCTAATGCCCTCAATTTCAATTCTCAAAACAGCGTTCTCCCCTAAACCCTACTCCACACTCCCTGTTCACTGCCACCTACGCACACAAAACCCTACTCTCTACTCTGGACAATAAATATATTATATATATATATATATATTTCAGATTTGTTTGGTGAGTGTGAACTTCTGCTCCAGTTTACCTCTAGGGCTCCGAGTATCCACTGCCTGATGTGATTAAACATACGTAGACGGACTCTTTCACCTTTCCTTTCAATGAAGATTAATCGTATTCCACACAAATACAAGGTGATGTAAAAGGCCAGCAAAGATCAAACTGTGCACATGTTTAATGCAGTTACTGACAATAAATATTACTGAAATTAAAATAAATAATATAGAAATTGCTTAGATTTTATAGACTTGCAATAACTGCACATGTACAGAGAGCGATCCGAATCCTAACACACACAACATTCGGACCTCGGCTCAAAGAGAAAATGTTATTGACTTAAACTTTAATTTATTTCCTCTGGTACATGTATGTGTTTATTGACATTTCTCTTCCTTGTCTGTTCGAGCACAACCGAGAAATTACACAACGATTCTCACGCTGCATCAGTCAGAGCTCAGAGCTCTAAACCTCAGTGAAATATCTCATGATGTTCTCACTGTACAGAGCTCTGTACACACACACACACACACACACACACACACACACACGCACACACACACAGCTCGAGATCTTAATAACATCAGGACCAGACCGAGTGAACCTCAGACATGTCTGTTCATCATCATATTTAATAAACACAGACTCAGACACATCAACATCATCATCACTCTACATCACTCCAGTGTGGACGTGTCCCAAATTTCACACACACACACACACACACACACACACACACACACACACACACACACACACGATGGAAAGGAGAAGTTACAGATTCAATTATTCCTACAAACACATAAATAAGAGCATGTGTTATTTCTGTTAAAGCCCTGTATACGCGTCTGTGTGTGTGTGTGTGTGTGTGTGTGTGTGTGTGAGATGACACGCAGGATGTCCGATTATAGTTTTATATAATTACACTGACAGATCTGTTATAGAAGGTTAAACGTAATTAAAGATTAGATTAATCAGACAAGACAATTAATTACAGACCAGAAGTGCACAATAACACATTTATCAATGTGTCACACAGTGTGTGTGTGTGTGTGTGTGTGTGTGTGTGTGTGTGAGGAAATACACATTCCCGACTCCGGGTCATTGTGTGGTTGCGGAATATTTCTCTCTCTGTAATACACGACTCTCACTTCCCCTTTCTGAAACCATAAATCTCTGCCGCAGACATCAAGGGCCCTTAATACAGAGGGGCAAATACTTTTAACCCCAGGCTAGTCACTGATTCACACTCACACAGGAAGAAGAAGAAGAAGAAGTCGGCCAAACCACGGCATCCTGTTCTGTATCTAGTGAACTCTTTCAGCACATTAGGAAAGGATTTGGGATTTACGTTTGTAACTGGAGTAGGGTATAAAATAATACCCCTAGACCCTATCTAGTGTGTGTGTGTGTGTGTGTGTGTGTGTGTGTACCTACTTAGTTCACTTACAAAGGCGCACACACACACCATAATCCACTTTTTAAAAATGAGCTGCATCCCAAATCACCGCCAACCTCACATATAGTGCACTACAGAGGGTATAAACGTCAGGGCAGCTGAGTATTGAACCACAGATTATTGAAACTGGCCCCTACTGACATTTAGGCCACTACACTGAGTGTAAAACCCCTACGTAGGGCAAGTGGACGAAGATGACTCGCCAATACATCATGCGTAAGCCTTATTGCTAATAGGAGTTGTACAGTGTAGTACAAGTACACTTGATTTAATCCCCTATGTAGTGCACATACACAGGGACCGCTCACCTGATTTGAGATCAGAGAGACACAAGTGTGCACTCCTCCCTCTCCTGGAGATCTATCAGACTTCACCGGACTTAAAGAAGGAGTGATAATAAAAAACACTGATTTTAAATCCAAGCGCAAGCATAAAAACATGAAATTGTAAAGTGGTTGCCGGAGGTGAGAATTAAGACTGTGTGTTCGCTGTAAGATCTCGTTAACACCTCGTAGCAGGCGACAGAACAGAATCAGCTTCAGACTCGAGAAGATTCAAACTGTACGAACGGGATTCAGAAAATGTCTGAACATGACAACAAACACACAAAACGCTGTTGTAGTAAATGTATATGTATGTGACGTCATTCTCAAGCAGCGACGGTCTTCATGCTAACGCAGTATTCTGTACACACTGGGGCGTTTCTCAAAGCGAGCCGGACGTCATTCAGAGCACTGAACCGTCGTGCACAGTGTGTGATGTCATTCAGAGACACACTCCGTGATGTCATTCAGGACACCGAGACGTCTAGCCAGATGGCAACCTGAACATATCACACCCTGAACATTAAAACATTACGTTCTATGTTTGCTAACATACATAAGAATACATACAGCATGTCACATGCCATTTATAAATATAAAAATATGATACTAAAAACATTTTCTGCTGTCATTCTGGAAGTCTTTGTAAATACATTAATTTCATTATAGACGCCCAAGTATCATGCTAAAGCTTCTTCTATTTCTAGATTTTTTTTAAATAAGACCCACTCATACAGAGCTTGTGGTTTGGGAGCGTGTGTGAGATGCAGCATTTGCACAAAAAAAAAAACCCTCATTTTTGCAAATATTAATTTCTGCTGATATCTGTGAAAAGAGAGATCACATGATCGAGGCTACTGCTGTGGTGTTTTTTCTGTTTCACTTTCCTCACTCACTCATCGTCTACACCACTTTATCCTGTATTATCTGTATCTCAGGAGACTTGGGACACGAGGTGGGGTACACGCTGGACCCTGGACAATCTACCACAGGGCTAACACACACACACACACACACACAGACACACACACACACACACACACACACACACTCATTCAAACATTATGAGGAATTGTGAATGGCAGTTGGACTAATCTGAAACATTGGGGTGGGGCATCGGTGACTCAGTGGTCCGTTTCTCCCCGACATGCAGAAGGCCTAGGTTTGATTCCCAGCCAATACCCAAACCCCAGTCTGGTGTAAAACCTGAGCCAAGTTGTGTGTGGATCAGATGGTCTGCTGTGAACAAGAACTTAGACTAATGCATGTGTTTGTGTTGTGTGAGAAAACTGGAGTACCCAGAGGAAACCCACCAAGTAGAGAACATTCCCAACATTCCCCCACACACAGGTGGGGATCAAACCCAGACTATGGAGGTGCAAGGTGACAGTGCTAACCACTACGGCACAGTGTCGTGATTCAGCATCTGATCTCTTTCTTTTCAGCTCGGTGCTTCATCAGATGTTATAGTAAAGAGAATGGAGAGAACATGCACACGGACCCAGAGGTGGGAATCGACCCCAGACCATAGAGGTGCAAAGTGACAGACACGTTTCTTTATCAAACTGTTAAGGCTGTATGTTACCGAGTTTATGATCGGAATGGTCGAGTGTTCTAGCCCCAACAGGGCCACATCAACATTGATCATGTCCCTTAACCCTACCTGCTCTAGAGGGCACTGTATCCTGACTGACCCTGCACTCTGACCCCAGATTAACAGCTAGGAGATACAGGGGGAAAATGTCTTTTACTGTGCTGTAAGGTCCACGTGACAAACCACTGAAGCCTAATCTTAAATCACGTGACTGGTGACGTCACAACGTCCAGGCAAATTTTGCAGATTTCAGATTTTAAGTAGCACACAAATTTTTAATACATTTACTTATGTACTCGAGCTTTTAATCAGGATTTAAACATTCCTCCACTAATTTAAATGATCATGTGTCAGGATTACTGCAGGTCAGATAGAAGACGAGTTTATCTTTAATGCATGAGGCCTGGTGACATGACGGAGACATGCAGAATGAATGGCGGCGACACACACACGCACACACACACACACAGAGCGGATCAGTCGTGTGTGTTTTGTTGGATGATTCCAGCCTCAGTCCGGTTCTAACTAGCTGACGGTGTTAGCGTGGAGCAGCTGAGACCTACCGTGAACGGGATGTCACTGACGCTCCCCACCGAGTAGCAGCAGTCTCCCGGGTTCACCGCTCCGGTCAGCACCTGGTGGAGATGCATCGCGCGCGCGCTCCCTCTCTCGCGCTCCCTCTCTCGCGCGCTCTCTCCGTGTGTCTCTCTGTGGGGATTTATATTATAATAACTCACAGCGATGAAATGAACACGACGCTTAGCTCAGCTGTCTCCATCTACACACTAACCGGGAAACCCATCTATCTATCTGTGTGTGTGTGTGTGTGTGTGTGTCCGTCTCTCTCTCTGTACATATAACCTCTCTGTCTCTCTCGTGCGCGCGCTCGGCCTCTGACAGGAATATAAAATACCGTGAGTGTCCCGTCTAACACTAAACACCGACCCAGCCCGGGTCCCTCTGCTGTTATATGCAGGGTTTTCTCGTTATTTTAAAAATAAAACGCTAACATTATTCAGTTTGTTTCGGCGTTCCTGTCAGTCAGCTAGGCAGCTAGCTCCAGGCTGATTAAAAAACACAAACCTCCGCAGCTAGCCGCGCGCGCGCACGACGACGTCTCCTCCTCCTCCTCCTCTCCTCCTCACGCGAACCAACGCGCGAGCTCGACCATCTCGCGCGCGCATGCGCAGAAAACGCACCTTTTCCCTTTGACGCGACAGCGTTCTGTTCCAAAAACAAGCGAATAAACGCCAAATTCATTAGAATTAATATCAACACACCTATATATATATATGTAAATATAATATATGTCCCACTTTGAACATGATTCATTATTTCATAATAATAACAAAATAATAATAATAAAATCTAGTGTTTTTTTTACTTGAGATACTTATTTATTTAATGAATGACATTTCTAAAATAAATTAAATAAAAACAACTAAATAAAAACAGTCTAGAACAATATTTGTACAGCTAGATAAAATGAAACTTTTTCCTTGTTTTTTTTTTAAATTTATTTATATTTTTTATTATTAAAGTACAAAATGTGCATACAATAAAATAGCATTAATTGTATACAAAAACAGAAAAACAGACTCAGCACAATGTAATCATAGTAAATTCAGATCAAGAATCAACCATTTCAAGAAACATAAAACATAATATAAATAATATAATAAAGAAGATACAATTACAACAAATGATACATTACAAGCCATTTAAACCAATTTTTGTTCATTTCATAGGCGGCACGGTGGTGTAGTGGTTAGCACTGTCGACTTGCACTTGTCGCCAGGGTCTGGGTTCGATCCCCGGCCAGGCTCGATTCCCGTCTCTGTGTGCATGGAGTTTGCATGTTCTCCCTGTGCTTGGTGGGTTTCCTCCGGGTGACACTATATATATATATATATTTTTTTTTTACATGTAATTATTCTCTCTCTTTCTGGAAAGCACTGCAGAACTGGCTGGAAGAAAAGGGTGTGGCAGATGATAACAAAATAACAAAATATTGTGCACGGGATAACCAAGACTGTTTTGTGTGATCTGATTAATAGTATTAATTTATTTGCAAAATGCTACATCCATAAATGCAGATATCTTAAATCTCCTCCACTGTTTATGATATTTAAAATGACCTAAAATATTTCTCAGATTCCTTTAGTAAAATGGAAAACTGAAATGAACACTCACTCACTCATCATTAATCCTGTATTCAGGGTCACGGGGGCCTGGAGCCTATCCCAGGAGACTTAGGGCACATGGCAGGGTACAACCTGGACAGGGTGCCAATCCATCACAGGGCACACAGACATATGCACACACTCACTCACACACGGGAACGTGAGAGCAGACAGGCGTCGGTGATTGAATTTTGCCACAATGTTGTATGACAATGTTTGCAACTTTGTCATACAACAAAACAAAACTCACACTCTCTCACAACATACACAGGTACAAGGTACACAGGACCTACAATTTTCACACTTTCATTATCTATGTAATGTAAATGTGTAGGCGGGGGAGGGGGGGGGTACAGGGTGTGGTCATTGGAAATGCGTTCTGATATCTGCTCTTTACAGAAAATGAGCCAAGGCCAATGAATCTGAGTTTAAAAAAAAATGAATTGTATTTTTCTTTTGATAAAACATGAAAACGGGTCCCACCGACCCGAACACAAGGGTTAAACTCAAAGATAAAGTGACCCTTTTGAACATTATAAAAAAGGTAAGCATATATATATCCCTTTTAGTTATGCTGTTATAGTTAGTCCTGCCGGAGTCCCTGCTTGCACTTTGCACTAATATACATTCACCTTATACATGTTGACTGTGACCAGACCTAACTGCCATCTCTCCTTATTTTCTGTTCTCTCCTTTTCTGCTCTCTCTCTCTCTCCCTCTCTCCTTTCCCTCTCTCTGTCTCTCTGTCGAGCTATACATGTTCGCTCCTGAGTTGCCAGTGATCCAGACCCCTCTGCCCTCTGAAGCCGTCTAACCCGTCCTGGAGTCCTGCTTCTGGTTGGAGATCCCGTCACATGGATGCCCCGTGTGGTCTGCCTGGATGCGCTTGGTGGCTGGGGATGGTTTCCATGAAGACTGTCCTATCATCGATTGATGCTCTGGGGACCTGTGACTTCAGTTGTTCGATAGCTCAGGACTGGAATCTCCTACAGTCTACCTGAGCCTCCGGGAACAAACTGGACTCCTTTTAATTTAAATTTTAACACATCTCCTGTTACACTGAACTTCCAGTACACATTATTATGCTGATCATTCTCTGCTATCCGTTATCACCCAGATGAGGATGGGTTCCCTGTTGAGTCTGGTTCCTCTCAAGGTTTCTTCCTATTACCATCTCAGGGAGTTTTTCCTTGCCACCGTCGCCCTCGGCTTGCTCATCAGGGACAATCTTATCATTTTGATTCATACACATTGCATAAAAACTTACTTCTTTTTATTGTGTAAAGCTGCTTTGCGACAATGTCAATTGTTAAAAGCACTATATAAATAAATTGACTTGACTTGATATACATACATGTACATTATCTTTTTATCTGTCTTTCTTCCTCCCACCCACCCTTTTTCTTTCTTTGAACATATTGTATTTATTTTATTGACCTGTTGTCTTTCTTTTGATCAATTCTATCTATCTATCTATCTATCTATCTATCTATCTATCTATCTATCTATCTATCTATTTTTCATACCAGTTCAGATTGAATCATTTCCAATCAGAGCTGCTGTATAAGAGATGTCAAAGTAAGATATTCAACAACCAAAGACTTACATGCAATTATATAGTTAATTACACAAAACTTCTGATTTCTGGATTGGTTAAAAATAGACCAAGAATATCATGCTTATTAGTAAAATAGAGAATTAACATGACTTCCCATAGAATTCCCATAATTGATTACATAATTAAGAGGAAATAATTAAAGTCTAATAAAAAGCCTGTGAAAATCTATTTTAAAATAATCTACTAATGCGCTACTGACTCAATGTAAACAAACACCTGCACCAATAGATATTAATTAGAAAAGATAAAGTGAATATTTTGACTGGGATTAGTTCATATTTTCACTTTTAGACAGAGAGTTCTGCTGTACAGAGAGACACACATACATGTACGTGGACTTCAATCTGAAATAATAATAATAATAATAAAAATTTCACTCATTACATTAAAGATCAGCAGATTATTATTAGATTTAACCTTTTAACTATTTCTACAAAGTATTTTACCCTCAATGACGTGAACTAACACTAGTTTTATGTAAAAAAAAAAAAAAAAAGAGGTCTCTTTCAGGTTATCACTTTCTTTGAAAGAATTTTTCATAGTAAATATTTCTGTGAATAATTGGACTTTGATCTGCACAAAATAAACAAGGGAGTAAAAGAAAAAAGAATGTATGAAAAAAAAATAGAATTTAAAAAAAGCAATGATTTTAACTGATGAAAATTATTCATTTTCACTGATGTCTTTATTTTCAGACTAGAGTGGAACACTAGAGGGCGCTCTGACTCCATCTCTCACTGATTACACCTGGTGAATCTCTGTGGTTCTCAGCTTTATTCCTGGTGGACCTGTCCTGCACATTTTAGTGTTTTCTCAGCTCCCAGCACACCTGCCTTAACTGATTAACAACCATTCCTTAATTTAAGTGTGTGTGACAGAGCAGGGAAAACACTCAAATGTGCAGGGCAGGTGGTAAACACACTTGGATACCGTTTGCTGTTACTGTGGCCACTTCTGAAAAGACATTACAATTTAATTCAGTTCAGTTCAAATTCAAACACAACCACACACAGTATGATATGCAGTGAAGCGCTTATGCGACTGTTCATGACCAAAAATAAAGAGAAGAGTGTACAGATTTTACTGCAGTAGGACAACATTGCCCTGAAAGAAATGTTAAATATGGGGTAAGTGTACAAATGTACAATTTACAAAGCTTGCAAAAAGAAAAAAGAAAAAAAAAGAAAAATATATTAGTTAAATGTAGGAGTTAAATCTGTAAGATACGGCATGAAGTTATGACATTTTAATGACATGAAAATATGAAGCATATGTTAAAAGTTAAAAACTGTTAAATCATAAAATGTGTACTATTGCAATGTATAGAACTTGTAAATAAATAAATGTTATTTAATTATTTCATAAGATGGATGCTGTGCTTTCTTAAGAGATTAATATTATACAGATTAAAAGCGTATGTAATGTTTAGAAATGATTGTTTAGAAATATGTCGATCACTTACAAATGATTATTAAATAATAGTAATATTGTGCTATTCCTGATCCATGAAATTAATGCCAGGTCTGTGAGATTCTCTTTCTTTTTTTCTTTCTTTTGCGCCCCCTGCAGATTAAAACCGTGCTGAACATGGCTGAATACCCAGTGCAGTCCACTTCACGTTCGTAAGTCAAGAAGCCTATTTTACTGAAGCGTTTATTGTAATTTTTCTCATAACGCTTACTGTAAAAATATTCAAATGCCCTATAACATTTCTCTCATATTTCTAACTCTGTTTTGTTAATTATTCCGGTTCAGGTTTCCTTGCACCTTGTCAGGATGAACATTATTAAGATTTTAAAAAACTTTTTCAACATTAATTCAGATTGTCGAAGCAAACATTCATCAACCGAAAAAGCTAACCTCCACAGCCCAGCTGCATGCTAACGCTAACATAGCTAGCCTTAGTAGCTAGTTTCCTTACATGCTTGCTATAACACATTTAAACAGTTTGATGAACTCTGGATAGATTTGGCCTGCCTACAGTCAACTTCACCTTCCACTATCACAGATTCTCATGTCTCAAAACTCATCACAATTGTATTATAATGCGTTTGGCAAACAACTGCTCAACAAAACAACAACAACAAAAAAACTAGTATGTTTGATACTAGGAAGGGTTTTGTATAACTGGATTGCCAGAAGGATTTATGCAGAAAAAAAGAAGATATACTGTACCAGTTTAGACACAAGTTTCTATATTTTCTACATCATTTTAAACAACTTTTTTGTAAATATGAGCATAGCTTTTCCGCTACTATCTTTTCCAGAATCTTACAGATTAAGGGGAGGTTTGCCTGTAATTGGACAGCTGACCTGAGTCGAGGTCAGACTTCTTAATTATCGGTTTAATAACTGCTAATTTAAAGGATTTTGGAACATGCACAATGCTGAGTGAAGAGTTAATTATTTTCATCATTTCTGCTGATCTTTAATGTAATCAGTGATATTATTATTATTATTTGAGGTTGAAGCCCACATACATGTCTGTGTGTCTCTCTGTACAGCAGAACTCTCTGTCTCACTTATTAATACACAGAAATCACATTCTGTAAGGTTGAGTATGCCTTGTTTAAATTAAGTTGTATTTCTCTCGTGGTCAGACAAACACACTCCCTGTTCGGTAATCGGAGAGAGAATCACAGATGAGAAATGGAAAAAGTAGATCAGATAAAGATGAAGTTGTGACTTAAAACGATTCCAGCATGTTAAAATTCACTTCTACCACTTCAGAGCTGTTATTTCAGCCAAAGTGAAAATATGAACTAATCCCAGTGAGAATATTCACTTTATCTTTTCTAATTAATATCTATTGCTGCAGGTGTTTGTTTACATTGAGACAGTAGCGCATTAGTAGATTATTTTGAAAATAGATTTTCACAGGCTTTTTATTAGACTTTAATTACTTTCCTCTTAATTATGTAATCAATTATGGGAATTCTATGGGAATTCATGTTAATTCTCTATTTTACTAATAAGCATGATATTCTTGGTCTAGATAGATAGATAGATAGATAGATAGATAGATAGATAGATAGATAGATAGATAGAATTGGTCCAAAGAAAGACAACAGGTCAATAGAATAGATACAATATATTAAAAAAAGAAGGAAATAAATGAAGAAAGAAGGAAATAAAGAAAAAAGGGTGGGTGGGAGAAAGGCAGACAAAGAGATAATGTACATATATGTATATATGCTTTCCTTTTTTTTTATAATATTCATAAGTCACTTAATATTCGAATTTAAGTAAATGTCTGTACTCTTTTATATACATCAATTTATTATTACTTATACTATTGTTTTTTGTACTATCTATCCCTGCCATTTTCTTGTGCCTTATTTCTACGCTTTGACAAAATAAATGTAAATATTTGTCATGCCAATAAAGCACCTGTAAATCTTAAATCTCTTTAATCTTGAATCTTCAAGAAAGACAGGCAGAAAGCCTGAGAGAAAGAATGAAACTAACAAACAACCAAAGGAGTGCATGATGGCAGTAAAATGAAGGAGGGAGGAAGAAAAGAAGGAAGGCAACAAAATGATAAATAGATCGATAGATAGATAATGAAAAACATGTTGTGTGGTTTTAGTGTTTGGTATTTAATGTGTTACACAATAGTGTGTTTATTCAGTACTGATTTGCAGTTTTTTCTCCTATTCCCGTTCTGTCTCTCTTCATGTCCTGTTCGTAACTGCTTCAGGAACATCAGATGAAAATGAGCCAATTTGGTAAAATCCCATGTGTTTAATGGATAAATATGACTGTATTATCCCTAGTAAATACAATAAACAATTAATTGTTAGTGATGTTCATGAGATGGAACAATGGTACTGACCCATAAAGACTACAATAACACTGTTCACTACAGAGACAGGAAGAGGCCCTTAAGACTCATAATTAAACTTAATTCCCTTTCCAATCTAAAAGAAAAAAAATAATGAAATGATAAATAAGTATAAACACTATTCGACTGTCTTTGTGTGTTCTGGTGTGTTAAGTTCAATGCTCAGTGTTTAATGCATCCTGTTTATTGATGTTAATCTGATCACTGAACATTTACCTCAGAGACACTCTGATGACGTCACGTCTGCTTAACAGTAACACCACCAGATTTTACTATTATTATTATTATTATGAAATAATGAATCGTGTTAAAAGTTGGACATATATTTACACATATAGGTATATTTATATTAATTTTTAATGAATTTGATGTTTATTCGCTTGTTTTTGTAACATAACGCTGTCGCGTGAAAAGGAAAACGTGCATTTTCTGCGTGTGGAGGTCGTCGAGCTCGCGTGAGGAGAGGAGGAGGAGGAGGCGTCGTGCGCGTGCGCGCGCGCGGCTAGCTGCGGAGGTTTGTGTTTTTTAATCAGCCTGGAGCTAGCTGCCTAGCTGACTGACAGGAACGCCGAAACAAACTGAATAATGTTAGCGTTTTATTTTTAAAATAACGAGAAAACCCTGCATATAACAGCAGAGGGACCCGGGCTGGGTCGGTGTTTAGTGTTAGACGGGACACTCACGGTATTTTATATTCCTGTCAGAGGCCGAGCGCGCGCACGAGAGAGACAGAGAGGTTATATGTACAGAGAGAGAGAGACGGGGACACACACACACACACACAGATAGATAGATGGGTTTCCCGGTTAGTGTGTAGATGGAGACAGCTGAGCTAAGCGTCGTGTTCATTTCATCGCTGTGAGTTATTATAATATAAATCCCCACAGAGAGACACACGGAGAGAGCGCGCGAGAGAGGGAGCGCGCGCGCGATGCATCTCCACCAGGTGCTGACCGGAGCGGTGAACCCGGGAGACTGCTGCTACTCGGTGGGGAGCGTCAGTGACATCCCGTTCACGGTAGGTCTCAGCTGCTCCACGCTAACACCGTCAGCTAGTTAGAACCGGTGTTGTGTCGAAGTCGGTTCCCCCATCGAGATGAGTTTTCTTAGCCCCACCCCCTTGCACACAGAGCAAGGCTCGCCCGCGAGAGTTTATGCGCGTCCTGCTGAGCTTGTACAGGGCGCGGTAAAGGCCAAAAATGACACTGTTAGCGTTTTTAATCCCTGAAATGAAAGAGATGGAGAATTTCACGCACCTTGAAAACGAAACTCATCATAACATGCGTTGTATTCTTTTTTAAACCCTCGTATACACTACCCATTTTTTTTTTTTTTACCAATGTAATTTTTTTTTTTTATTGAATAAAAATGGACCACTAGCAGTGCTGATTAGTTTTCTCTTCCCACTACCTCAACTCGTACATCATATGGGTCATTCTAGAATTCCGGGTACATTTCAACTAAAAAAATAAATAAATAAATAACAGGATTTTATTTTTGTTAAACATTTTTATTTTCATAGAACACCCTTCAAATTTAACATTTTCTATATTTGCTGAGCTTAAACTTGTAAGATTTAAAATATTTATTCTAAAAATCAGTGGACTAACAAAAAAAATCTGTCAACTCTGTTATAGACAAAATGGGCCAAATATGTACAGTTAACAAATGTGACACAATTTAAAGCCCGGTCTTCCCTAAGAGAACATCTGTCTTTTCATCCATTAATTCAACTCTAGGCCTAATAAGTTATAAACGTTTTGTTTGGGAGTAAAAGTATCAACACAATTAACTGAAAAGTTGCCACGCTCGTTCGCATTTTCTCTAAGCAAAGCTTTAAAAAATTATGAAATTATGTAATTTTTCACATAGTAACAGTACTAGTTAGGCTGATCAGCATCTAACCAATTTGCTAACAATAAAACACACATAACGATTTTTTTAAAACAAAACCTTAAACCAACAGAGTTGACATTGATAATAACAGAGTTGATATCAATAACAGAGTTGACCACCCATAGTTAAAAGACCAACTTTAAAAGACCAGACTTTATATCTTTCTATCTGATTCCTCTCAAAAACACGAAAGCAGACACACAAGTCAGTCTCTAAGGGGCGTTTTTGGTACTTTCGGACAGCGGTTATTTCCTTTTTTTAGCAAAATCTTTTTCAATTTCTCTGTATAACTTGGAGTTTTTCCGCATTTCTTCATCCTGACTGCCTTTGTCTGAAACAATAAAAAAAAAAAAAAATCAGTTTAAGTTAATTTTAAATAATTATATTTAAATATATATCTTTTCTTTCCTAAAAAATAAATAAATAAATAATATCCGTATTTATTATTTAAATGTGCACTATGCAAGTTTTTATGGGGATATAAAACACAGAGCTCTTAATTCAAAGAATGGCAGTTTGCTATAATTTTAGATTTACTTTGAAGTCATATGTTTACTTTTGTATTTATAAACATTAGAGCAAAAAAAGACTTGTATTTTGAGTAATGGTGGAATGAGAACAAAAACCGCACATTGCCCCTAATGTCAGTTCCAGAGTTGCTCCAGTCTTCACTTGCTATAATGTTGACAATCCTAACAAAGAACTTAACTTTCCTCAATTTCCCTCTCTTACCACACATACAGTACAATTATACCTCTTGTTACCTGGATAGCTGTGGTTTAGGTTCTGGTTTAGGACTTTGTGGTGTCATCTCTACATATTGTTGCCTTTTTGCTCTGCACCTCTGCTCTGCCTCTCTCCCATACCTGCGCTTGTATCTTTGCTCCCTTTCACCCAAATCAGCTACTCTGCTTGTCTGCCCTGCATTTTTCCTTTTGTGCCACCTCTCTCTGTCTTTTCTGCCTTCTTTACAGGGTCTGCATCTCGTCGTGCCCTGTATTGCCGTTGTCTTTCTGCTGCTGACAGCATCATTTACCTATCATTACAATTTCTTCCTTCCTAATGATATAGAATAAATAAATAAGTTAATTAATTAATATTTTACGTTAAAATTACCCAGAATCTATTAAGAAAAGATGTAAAATGCTTAAATGTGAATATTTAACTCTGTTACACAACTCTGTTATCATTAGACATTTTAAACCACTAACAGAGTTGACAGTAACAGAGTTGACAATTTCCACCATTTTGTGCTTTAGCTGAATATGCTAACCTCAAACCAGATACCACATAGCATGATTAAAAACAGAATTTTATGAATTTTCATGATGATATTGTTTTTAAAAAGTGAATGAGAGATTCACTACAATATCACAATAACAGATTTGACAAATAATTAATATACTATTGGTGTATCCTAAACATTTTGTACAAATTAGTGAGCGAAGAATAAGGACATACCTCAATGACTTCCAGAATTTTCCGCCAGAGGAAATGACATCACTTGGTGCATTACATGCTTTTTCTATGAATGCTTTAAAGATTTTTATGCATTTTTACAACATAGAGACAGACACAAAATCTATTTTTTTATTACTGAAATTAGATATGATGCACAAAATAGATATTTTATCCAGTTGTTTATTAAACATAATAGAGTAAACACAAAAAAAGATTAAAGTTAGACCTTATTATTTCATTATAATTCAAGTTAAAAGTATGAATCAGGAGACAAAGACGGTCAATAATGGGTGTAGTGGGAGTCTTTAAGCTATAAGTACTGTAACGTGTTGCGTTGTGTTTGCCACTCTGTAGCTCTTTGTTTGCACATTTGCACGTGCACTTTGTTGTCTATTGTTGTCTCCTTTTTGTATAGAAATAGATAGTTTTTAGGTTAACTTAAAAATGTTAATCATAAAGTATGTGAGCTAGTCAGCTTATTAGATCTAGTTAGCTAGCTGGTTCCGGTAAAGTGTGTTGTTAATTTATGTTGTTGCATGTATGTAGCACTTTGGTCCTGGAGGAACGTTGTTTCGTTTCACTGTGTACTGAACCGTATACAACTTGAAATGACAATAAAAGCCTACTTGACTTGATTCCACTCTGCTTTCTATGTAAATAAATTCCCTCATGTATCAGACTGATACTGCAGCTCTCTGAGTCTCATCATTCTAACACTATGTTCATATGTCCATGTTTTAAGTAAGTAGCAGAGGTTCTGTTACTGTTCACTTGTTTAACAGCAAAAGTGAATGAGCTGATTCAGTGACGTTTGATCATTCTAAATATGTCCTTTACAGCAGCAGAAACGCATCCTGATGGCAAGAAATGGCGCTTTTTTTTTTATTATTTGAACAGATGACCTGTCATCAGTGTGTGGAGGACGGTGTGGATGACTGCACAGATGAGAAGTTGACGTGTGTGTGTGTAAATTAAAAATTATCTAAAGACTAATGTTACGTCCCAGTCTAGGGTTGGGCCGTACAGCAAATGATTAGTTTAAAATAGAACCCCGAACCATTCAGTGAGTGTGGAACAAAGTGGTGTAATGTAGCAGAGAACTAGACAGATATGGTAATTTACAACCAAGTGAGGTTTGTATTGTTTGACCAATAGCACATGCAAATAAACACACAAACAACACCAGGCTTAGCTTCAGGGTGGACCCAGGCCAAAATAATAAACAAAAAGGTATCTGTATTTTAGAAGCTAACTTACCTAGCAAAGAAAACACAAACAAAAGTACAGATGCCTTCCCTATCTTCCTAAACCAAAAACAGTTAATAAAAAGCCCTTTCCCCAAAATAATGGGCAGCCACACCCCTACTACCGGTGAGTGCACAAACATACAGTGAATTGACAAAAATATTTACAAAAAAACAGCAACCAAACCAAAAGGACAAAGCAATAATCAAAGTCAAAGGCAAGCCAAAAGTCAAAAACCAGAATACACAATCCAATCTCAATTTCACTATCACAACAAAAAAACTCTCCAACACAACCAACACTTCGCCTACACGCCTCCCCGTTCTCGCGTCTCTTTCCGGTTTATAACTGGTCCGCTGATTGATGACGTCACTCAGGGCGGAAGCGCACGTGTGGAAGGTCAGGCAGCTGCCGGTGTAGTGGCAGTTGGAAAACCTGGAGTGGATCGGGATCTGCGCTCGACCTGGACACAATATATACACATACACACGCACGCACGCATACGCGACAAAGCACAGAAACACAGACACATAAAACACACACACAGCGACCAACATGTTGCGGGTTGTAACACTAAAAACACCCCACATATGATGAATATATTTTTAAAGTGGAAAATTAACTTCTACCTTCACTTCTGTTGTAATACAATTACTGGTACCAGTGTTGCAGAAACTGCTAATGTTCTTATGAAAAATGTCTTTATATAATAACAATTGTTAAAATATTTTCACTATATAGATCTCCTGTGCTAGATGTGAAAGATGGTTCCATCATTTTTGGTTTGGTCAGCCAGAGACAAAGGGAAGGTTTTTTGAGTGGATTGCACAATATACTAAGAGCTGATTTTTAAACAAATACTAACAATTTAGTTTGGCGCCATTTACGTTCGAATTTTCGAGCGGTTTGTTTTAAAGCGCGTGTGTGGTCATTATACCAGGGAGCAAGTTTTTTTTTATTTTTATCTCTAATCAATTTCCTTTTAACTGGAGCTACATTAACTAAGGTATAACGAAATGTCGACTCTAGATATTCAGTCGCCTGATGGAGTTCTGTGGAGTCAGACAGTCAGAAAGTTGATAACTCTGGGAGATTATTGATAAACTCTGTGTGGTAGTTGATGTGAGTGTACGTTTAATACGGTAGCATGGCTGATTATTACTATGACACACTTTAACTGAGACACGACAGTGGTCTGAGATAACTTCAGACTGTGGAATTGTGAATAAATTTCCTATACTTAATCCAAAGAATAATATTAAATCCAAAGTGTGAGCTGCTTTATGAGTGGGTCCTACTACACACTGATTTACTCCTACTGAGTCCAGTATGGACAAGAATGCTGTTCTCAGAGGGTCTTCTGGATTCTCAAAATGAATATTAAAGTCTCCAGCAATTAACGCTTTGTGTACAGAAACAACAAGGTTTGAGAGGAAATCTGCAAATTCACAGAGAAACTCCGAGTACGGCCCAGGGGGTCTTTTTTACAATTTGACCACTGGTTACAGACTGAGATGGAGAACGATAACACAGACAAGACACTGAAAAAGGTGCGAAAGTAAGTGACAGCAGAAAACGCAGTTAAATTTGGGTGCGTTTGATTGTAAATAGTTAAAAGTTTATAAATAAAATGCTTACAATTTTTGTCTATCTGAGACGGGTCTTTGTTTTTGTACTTTATATGTAATCTATTTTTTGGAGCACCATGTTGAGTATAATAAACCATATAAATAACATTACTAATTCATTTTACAAATAAATTTACATTATTTTTGCAAGAGCGAAAGAACCGGCTCTCTAAAAAGAGCTGGAATTCCTGGAAATCTTTAGAAACTGTCTCTCATGAAGACCTTCCCAGGAAAGCAAGACCAGAACTGAGCTCTGCTGCAGAGGAGAAGTTCATTTAGAGTCACCAGGCTCAGAAATCACCAATTAACCTCAAGCAGCACCTCAGATTAGAGGCGTTATGAAGCTTTACAGAGCAGAAGGAGCAGATAAACATCTCAATATCAACTGTTCAGAGGAGATGATTGTGTGTTTTGTATAAACGCCTTCGGTATTGTTTTACAGTGTAGAAAGAAAGAAACATCAGGAAAGAACATGGAGTTAGAAGGGGAGTACAAACTTTTAAGTGGTAGTGTAGTCTAGATATATATTATCGGTATGTGGTGGTCAGTGTTATTGTGTTAAATCAGTGTATAGCGTATATGCATATATAGTATGTGGCTCACAAAAGGCTCAGTAAGGTGAGGGAGCGAGTGCTAATATTATTGTGGTTGTGACAGTGACAGAAAGAGAGAGAGAGAGAGATTGTACACTCAGTAAAACCCCGCCTGTTTGAGGAAGAAAGGACTGCTTTGGATATCAGTACAAGGTTTATTGTCTTTTCTTTATTTCTCTACATTTTATGAACTAGCACTAAAATGTTACTGAGGTAAATTATACATACTAGGCCTGTGCAATATAATAAAAATGATTGAAGTATTGTAAATATACATATGGCGATATGCATAACCTCTTCAGGTATTTAATCTATTTAGGGTCATGAACAAAAGCACAAAGAGTAACTTTTGTATTAATTTTTGTTTAATAAGAATCAGTCAATTTTAAATTTTAACGGCGTAGCACTTATTATTTTTAAAAAGTTTATTTACATAATATAAACATACCTCTTCTTCACTACTTTTCATTACAGGTCTGAAGAAGAAAGATGTGCAACAAAGAGACTCAAGAGGCAAACTGAAAAGAATGTAATTTAATTACAATTAATATGATTTTTTTTTTGTCGTAATCTCTTAACATATGTAGAATTACATGTCTTCTCTGCTATCCTTTTTAGGCACAAAAGGCAATCATGACTCCTGAGTTGCAACTTTTGGATGTAAGTCTCTTGAGTGCTGAAATACTGTCCTGTTTCATTCAAGCAAATGATGTTAAACCTTTTACATATACTTTACCCATGGAGTGTCAGATCCCTGGGCCGATCTCTTCTTCCCTGATGTTCTATGTTTACATATCTGTTCGAGCACATGGTGTTTGTTTTTGTTCGCCCACTAGCTGTCCGCATCTGTCACGATAATCCCTCCCACTTCCTCCCTAGTTTAGTAAGATGATTTCACTCACCTGTTCCACTCGTTTCCGTCGTGATTGTTTGCGTTATTTATTCCCTTCTTGTCTGTTGTCTGGTGTCGGTTCGTTGTTTCCATGTTGGCAGCCGTTTGCTGCTTCCTGTCTGATCAAGCCCAGTCCAAGTTTTGGCTCCCGGTTAATGCTTCCCGTTTATGTTTTCTTCCTTTTTTTAATCTCCCTTTGTCTTCCAGGCTGGTCCGGCTTTTGTTTTTGTCCGCGCTTTCCGACGGCGCCCCGCCGGCCAGCTCACGCTCTTCCTCGCGGCAGTGCAGCGCATCGCGCCCCTATCGCCCTCTGGTGGTCGTGGCAGGAACTGCACTTTGGAAGTGAAAGCCGTTTTTTCCCTCTACGGAGTAGTTTTTGTTTTTTTTGTTTTTGTTTTTTGGGACTAAGGCGCTTCCTGCTACAAGGGATATTTTGTTGTTTTTTTGTTTTTTTTTCTTTTTTTTTGCCTTGGATGTTCTGTGGACCGTTTACAATAAATCATTGGAATTGACCTGCACCTGTGTCCGTTCTGATTACCCTGACAGAACGAACCGACCAAGATGGACACAGCAGGTACGGATCCCGTCAGGTCGGCCGTGGCCCAACAGGGGGTGCTTCTGGGCCAACATGAGAGCCGACTGACCAGCACCGCGAGAGAGGTCGAGTTCCTCACCAACCAAGTGGCAGACCTCACTGCTCGTATCCAAGTACTCCAGCGAGAAGGCGCCCAAGGAGGTTTGGCCCACCCTTCCTCCCGTCCAGAGCACGAACCCCGTTGCAACAATCCACCTCCCTATGATGGGGACCCCAATTCATGCCGAGCGTTCTTGACACAGTGCTCAGTTGTATTTGCCCTCCAGCCACGCACGTTTGCGGCAGAGGAGACAAAGGTGGCTTTCGTTATGACTCTCCTAACGGGCAAGGCGCGAGAGTGGGGAACCTCAGTCTGGGAATCTGGAGCCCCATGCTGTCTCTCATTTGACGAGCTTCGGCAGGAGATGATCAGGCTCTTTGACCGGTCTGCCAGAGGGCAGGAGGCAGCGGACCAGCTCGCACGGCTTCGCCAGGGAGGCCGCTCAGTCACGGAGTTTGCCATACAGTTTAAGACTCTAGCAGCCTCCTGTGACTGGAATGAGGGAGCCTGTCGGGCCATGTTCCGGGCCGGGTTGGAGGAGGACATACAGGATGAACTGGCCACTCATGACTTACCTCGTGACTTCGAAGAGCTCATAAACCTGGCCCTGCGCATCGAGGTTCGCCTCCATCGTCGGCACCGGCGCCAGCTGATCCGCCTCTCTGGCGAGGTGGAGGGCCCACACTCACCTACAGCAACTCCCGATCTACCAGATCCCGAGCCCATGCAGCTGGGACGTCTTCGTCTTTCACCCCAGGAGAGACAACAGCGTCTGACCCGGGGCCTGTGCCTCTACTGTGGAAAACCAGGCCACTTTGCAGCAGTCTGTCCGGCAAAAGCCAAAAGCTCACCGGTGAAGCGGGGGATCCTGGTGAGCACGATACCTTTTTCACAATCCCCCTCCTCACGAACCCTTTTACCCGTACTGGTCCAATACGGGGGAACTTCAGAGTCCTGTTCGGCGTTGGTCGATTCAGGGGCTGAAGGGAACTTCATGGACAGCTCGATAGCCGCACGGTGGGGTATCCCAGCCATCCCACTCCCTGAACCTATCCCTGCCCGATCCCTAGACGGAACTTTGATTACCACAGTTTTCTGTCAAACCCCAAGACTTAGCCTGGTAGTCTCAGGCAATCACCGTGAGGTCACCACGCTGTACCTTCTGGACTCCCCTTGCACTCCCATAGTTTTGGGGCACCCCTGGTTGGTACAGCATGGCCCTCATGTGGATTGGTCCGGAAATTCTGTGTTATCCTGGAGTCAAAACTGTCTTGCTTCGTGTCTTGGTTCTGCCCCTTTTTCTGGTCCTGTTTGTCCTGTGTTGCAGGTGGAGGAGGCTGATCTGTCCGGGGTGCCGGCGGGGTACCATGATCTGCGTCTGGTGTTCAGCAAGTCCCGGGCCATGTCCTTACCTCCTCATCGTCCTTATGATTGTGCCATAGAGCTCCTCCCAGGCACCCTCCGCCCAAGGGTCACTTATATTCCCTTTCAGGTCCAGAGAGAGAGGCCATGGACAAGTATATTAACGAATCCCTCAAAGCCGGCCTCATCCGTCCCTCCTCCTCTCCTGCGGGTGCAGGGTTCTTCTTCGTCAAGAAGAGGGACGGCTCCTTGCGTCCCTGCATTGATTATCGTGGACTGAATGACATCACTGTTAAGAACAGGTACCCCCTGCCGCTTATGTCTTCAGCTTTCGAACTCTTGCAGGGAGCCAAGGTCTTCTCCAAGCTTGACCTGCGCAACGCCTACCACCTTATCCGCATCCGGGAGGGAGATGAGTGGAAGACAGCTTTCAACACACCCACGGGACACTTTGAATACCGGGTCCTTCCGTTTGGTCTGACCAATGCCCCCGCTGTCTTCCAGGCCCTGGTCAACGATGTGCTGAGGGACATGGTAAACCGATTTGTCTTTGTGTACCTTGATGATATCTTGATATTCTCCCCCTCTTTGCAGGTACACGCTCAGCATGTCCGCCAGGTGTTGCAACGACTACTAGAGAATCAGCTATTTGTAAAAGCGGAGAAGTGCGTCTTCCATGCAAGGTCAGTTTCGTTCTTGGGGTTTGTTATTTCGGCGGGTGAGATCGGAGCTGACCCTGCTAAAATAAGGGCTGTAGCCGAGTGGCCAACTCCTGACTCTCGGAAGGCTCTGCAGCGGTTCCTGGGGTTCGCCAATTTTTATCGGCGCTTCATCCGGAACTTCGGCCAAATTGCTGCACCCTTAACAGCACTCACCTCTCCTAAAGTACTGTTTAGATGGAATAATGAGGCCCAGGAGGCCTTTGATAAATTAAAGTCCCGGTTTATCTCTGCTCCTGTTTTGTCTACTCCAGATCCTGAACAGCAGTTTATTGTTGAGGTGGATGCTTCGGATGTCGGAGTAGGTGCAGTCCTATCACAACGCTCTCTCCGGGATGGGAAAGTACATCCTTGTGCCTTCTTCTCCCACCGCCTAAGCCCCACGGAGCGGAACTACGACATAGGTAATCGGGAGTTGTTGGCTGTCAGACTAGCCTTGGGTGAGTGGCGTCACTGGCTTGAGGGCGCAGTCCAACCGTTTGTGGTCTGGACCGACCACAAGAATCTAGAATACATCAATTCAGCCAAGAGGCTTAATTCTAGACAGGCCCGCTGGTCCCTTTTCTTCAGTCGTTTCAATTTTTCCCTCTCGTTCAGACCTGGGTCCAAGAACACGAAGCCTGACTCCCTCTCCCGTCTGTTTGAGACCCCTGAGAGGGAGGTTCCAATTGACACCATCCTGCCCAAAGGCGTAGTGGTGGCCTCCCTCTCATGGAATGTCGAGAGAGAGGTCCAGGAGGCCCAGCGCAATTCCCACATACCGAGGGGGGTTCCAGTGGGCAAGTTGTTTGTTCCTGTGGTGCTGCGTCCTAAAGTCATCCAGTGGGGTCACTCGTCTAGACTAGTGTGTCACCCAGGAGTTCGGAGGTCGCTGGCTTCCATCCGCCAGCGATTTTGGTGGCCTTCCATGGCCAGGGATGTCAGGCAGTTCGTGGCAGCCTGCTCAGTTTGCGCCCAGAACAAGTGTTCATCCTCGCCTCCCGTTGGTCTGCTCCGCCCGTTACACGTTCCTGCCCGCCCATGGTCACATCTAGCCCTTGACTTTGTCACTGGCCTCCCCGAATCGAAGGGCAACACCGTCATTCTCACGGTGGTGGATCGCTTCTCCAAAGCAGCTCACTTCATTCCTCTCCCCAAGCTCCCCTCTGCCAAGGAGACAGCTCAGGTGGTGGTGGACCAAGTATTCCGGATTCATGGTCTTCCGGTTGATGTGGTCTCTGACAGGGGCCCACAGTTTGTCTCTCGGTTTTGGAAGGAATTTTGCAGACAGATCGGGGCCTCTACGAGTTTGTCATCTGGATTCCATCCCCAGACCAATGGGCAGTCTGAGCGGGCTAACCAGGATTTGGAACGTGCTCTCCGCTGCCTGGCATCACATAATCCTAACTCTTGGTGTCAACAACTGACCTGGGTAGAGTATGCCCATAATACCCTACCGGTTTCTGCAACAGGTATGTCGCCTTTTCAGTGTTCAGTTGGTTATCAACCACCTCTGTTCCCTTCACAGGAACCCGAAGCGGCGGTCCCGTCTGCTTTGGCTTTCGTTCAACGCTGCCGGCGCACCTGGAGAAAAGCCAAGGAAGCCTTGGTCCGGGCTAGTAGACGGACCAAAGCCGCAGCTGATCGCCACCGGACTCCTGCCCCACACTATGTTTGTGGTCAAAGAGTATGGCTCTCTACCAGGGACTTGCCTCTCAGGGTAGCCTCACGCAAGTTGGCTCCCAAGTTCATTGGTCCATACCAGATCACAAAGGTCTTGAACCCAGTGGCGATTCGGCTCAAGCTCCCTCCCACGCTTGGTCGGGTACACCCAGTGTTTCATGTCTCTAGGGTTAAACCTGTGTTTTCATCCCATCTTGTTCCTCCTGCCCCGACCCCCCCTCCCCCCCGTCTAGTGGATGGCTCCCCAGTATACACTGTTAGGAGGTTGCTGGACGCTCGTCGCAGAGGTCGGGGCTTTCAGTATCTAGTGGACTGGGAGGGCTACGGTCCGGAGGAGAGAAGTTGGATTCCGGCCCGGGATGTCCTGGACCGGGCGCTGATCGTGGACCTCCATCGGCGACAAGGTAGGCCCCTCCCTGGGGACGCCTAGTGGCGCCCTTGGGGGGGGGGGGTACTGTCAGATCCCTGGGCCGATCTCTTCTTCCCTGATGTTCTATGTTTACATATCTGTTCGAGCACATGGTGTTTGTTTTTGTTCGCCCACTAGCTGTCCGCATCTGTCACGATAATCCCTCCCACTTCCTCCCTAGTTTAGTAAGATGATTTCACTCACCTGTTCCACTCGTTTCCGTCGTGATTGTTTGCGTTATTTATTCCCTTCTTGTCTGTTGTCTGGTGTCGGTTCGTTGTTTCCATGTTGGCAGCCGTTTGCTGCTTCCTGTCTGATCAAGCCCAGTCCAAGTTTTGGCTCCCGGTTAATGCTTCCCGTTTATGTTTTCTTCCTTTTTTTAATCTCCCTTTGTCTTCCAGGCTGGTCCGGCTTTTGTTTTTGTCCGCGCTTTCCGACGGCGCCCCGCCGGCCAGCTCACGCTCTTCCTCGCGGCAGTGCAGCGCATCGCGCCCCTATCGCCCTCTGGTGGTCGTGGCAGGAACTGCACTTTGGAAGTGAAAGCCGTTTTTTCCCTCTACGGAGTAGTTTTTGTTTTTTTGTTTTTGTTTTTTGGGACTAAGGCGCTTCCTGCTACAAGGGATATTTTGTTGTTTTTTTTTCTTTTTTTTGCCTTGGATGTTCTGTGGACCGTTTACAATAAATCATTGGAATTGACCTGCACCTGTGTCCGTTCTGATTACCCTGACATGGAGATCTTGGAAATGATACTATTGGAAGAAGTGCTACAGGATGGAGATGCTGCCTACAAGAATCTTTCGCTTACTTGCAGTAGCTTTAGTGCGATTGTAAACAGGACCCTGTTCAGACAGAAGGCACACTGTGCATGGCTTGACAGTAAGCATCGTCCGTTTTTTTTTTTTTTTTTAATGTAATTTTGCGTATTGTATTTTTAAAGCTGTATCATGGCTAACAGTCCTAGATGAGTTCTGCTTTGTGTGTGTGTGTGTTTGGCTACAGGTGTTGTGAACTGGAAAAAAACGGAAAATCATTTCAATCAAAAAAAAAAACAATGCAAAATGTGTAAAATGTTATTCAAGACCTGCTTCGGTTATTACAGAAATGGGAAACGTGGTTGCCTCGGAGGATTTTATGATGGCACAGGTGACCCAGACTGCTGTTTCACGTGCCATTATTAGATCAGGAGGGAGAATTAATGCTTGGCCACAGAGAGATGTATAAGTACCTGCTCTCTCCTCTATCAGAAATAACTGTAAATAGTATCATCTTAAATAAATAAAAGTGAAATTCATTCATTAATCATCACAGTTCATCATAATGTTTGTATTTATGAACAATTCCGATGTTTAACAACCCATTTCTATTTATTAATTTAATGACATAAGGATAGTGGTGAGAATATTACACATTTATGTATGTTATTAACAATATTTTTTAAAAAGCTGTAAATAAACTCGATTGGTTGAGATTTTGATTTATAGTCACGGATTGCCTGAAATTGGATAACTAAACAGCAGAAAGATAAGCCAGGCTTGTAAATGTATGTAACCTTGGACCACAAACCAGTTATAAGTGTACATAAAAAAAAAAATTAAAAAAAACTTAATAGAGATTTGTACACATCTAACAGCTGAATAAATAAGCAAAAGGTTCAGCGGTTGTATAAAATGTATAATTCAGTATTGTGTCCAACTGCACTTCCTCTTTATCGTGGCAGCGACTTCAAGCCATTTCACTAACCAATGAGATGAGCTGTGAGACGTTGCGTCGACGTCATTAATTTACGTACAACCAATAAGAGACTATGAACCAGATTCGGCCCCGCCTCCATCTGCAGGCGGCACACGGGGGCTTCTCGTACAAACTGAAACCGAAAGTCTGAAGCCGAGAAAAACGCGAAGTTATTTGCTGGGAATAATAACAGTAAGTACATGAAGATAAATCTGTAATGTGTGAGTGTGAGGATTATTTACTGAGTGAAGATAAATTCTGTCTAAACCTTACACACTTTACTCTGTACTGGGTAACATGGTGTTAATGCAGTCTTAGCTAAACTGTAAACATCGTGTGTGTGTGTGTGTGTGTGTGTGTGTGTGTGTGTGTGTGTGTGTGTGTCCGTCCTGCGATGTTTCTTACACATGTGTCGACTTTACGGTTGTTTTTATTAACGAAAGAACAATATTATTAATATTTTATAATAATAAATACCATTTATACCATTTTGTGACATATTTCCACTATATATACCACTACGAGCAAATACAATAAAGAGCAATAAACCCGTAAATACGACGCCACTTCCTGATCCGAACACACACACACACACACACACACACAGCGCCATTTTAGGTTGAAAATGCTGAAATGTCATAACGATCTTAAATGTGTTTGTTTTGACTGTGTGAGGTTTAAATATAAGTTTTAAGCTACGAGAAGGAGAGTTTTAGCTTGTTGTGTCCGCTGCACCTTGATTTACTTGCCGGTCCGGGCCCGATCGACAGCAAGGAGTCATTCACATGTCAGTGATAGAGAGACCCGGAGACAGACAGGAGAGAGGAAATACATTTACATTTGCAAATCCACCTGGATGTAAACTCGTCTGGGTACAGGATATAGAAGGTGTTCCCACAGAAGGCGTAAGCAAGCACAGTGAGGGGTCTGTTCTCAGTGCACAGGAATCTGAACTGATTAGATTACAATGTCATGTCTTACATGATTATAAATCGGTACACACCGATAAACCCTCATGCGATTGAGGAACAGTGGTTTAGTTTACTTTAAGAAGTTCTGTGTAGTAAATATGACTCTTTCTGAAGCGTTTTATTAGAAAGAAGTTTTATTCTCATGAGTCTGCTCCGTATTAACACGCTAACCCTGCGTTCACACCGCCGCGCTTCGCCGCTCTGACGTAGACCGGATGCCTTTCTTGTACTTAAAGGGGCCGCAAAGCAATCAAGCTTGTTGATCTTATGGACACCAAAATGTGGGAGAAAACAAGAAATTGATGGATAGAAAGAACTGTATTGTAGAAATAAACAAAGTATAAGGCATTTGTATGGTGTGGCTTCTGTTTATTGTGAATTGCTAGTCTAATTTAATATTTTATTTTTTATTATATTTAATATTATATTTAAACACCAACAATTGCAAAGACCTTTGTCCACGCATCATTTAAAAAAAAAAAGTAATGTCCCTGTACACAAACCGGCACATGTCATAAATAACCGGGAAACCCGCTACCACAATAATTAACTTCTCCCCCATTTTGCTTGGGAACTAATGTCGCCGGAACAAAAGTTTACAGGACTGCGTTCCGCGGAATCCGCTCAAGCGGAGGAATTCTACTTTTAATTGGTTGCTGCTCGACCGCGTCATAGCTCTTTACCATAAAGTTGAGCTGATTTCAACTCCCTTCGCCACTCTCGCCGCGCCGCTTTTCGCCGCCGGCTCCCATTGAAAATGAATGACTTCCGGCCATTTTGACGCTCTCGCCGCGTTCGGTGTGAACACAGGGTTACAGTTTTTTACAATCGCTATGACAGTTTTTTCAACACATTTAACAAGTTTCCTAAACTCTTAACGCACCAACACACCTAAAACACACAATTGGCAAAACGGTTAATTTCATGCTCAAAATCACACATTGCAAACTAAACCCCAAAACTCATTTTCAAAATCCAATAATAAACTAACACAATACACGATGTCTAACAAAACACTGCAAACAGGTTTTAAAATCAATAAATTATTCAAAACACTAACACATGTTCTCTTCCAACAGGAACATTTAGTCAATCATAACACAATGACAAAAAAACACTATCATCAGCTGAAATGACAGAAACTGCATTACTTTATGTGTCAGGTCGGCCCTTATGTTTGAAGCCTCTCTACAGTTTTGCTTTGTTGAGTTTAGTAAATGCATGAATTTTGTTTCTTTTGCTGCAGAAATTCAATACAAAAAATGTATGACCATCTCAGCATAGCTTTATAAATTGTACAGTTTAGGTAAAAAAAAAAAAAAAGACACAGGATTGCTGCAGTACAGACTTTATTTGCAAAAGGACATTACTGCAAGATATACAAACACAAAAAGCACCGGAATTAGAATAAAAAAAACAAACAAGCAAAGTCATCTTCTATTCTGCCCGGTCTTCTGCATTTGGCCACATGTTCTCATCCACATCACACCTGATATCTTCTCTGGCAAGGCATCATGGGAAGAATCTTTTGGCATGCCTTATCCAGCCCTGGCAGTGTTCAGCTGTGACGTCTTGGCATGCAGCATCCATTGCATCCAGGAGGGACATTTGGTGGACATGTGGACATGTGGACGTTGGTCAAAAACCTTCCATCTCCAGGCTGAGAAAAACTCAATAGGGTTGAGGAAAGGGGAGTAGGGGGCAAGGAAATGGGACATCATCATGTGATCATATGTTCTAAAAAAAAAAAAAAACCTCCACACCTGAGTGTGGTTCCTAGATGGGAATCAGCTGTGATTGATATATTTGCATAACTGCAATAAGCTGTTTCTCATTGGCAATGGAATAAAATCCAGGGAATATATTTGTGTTTCAATTCACAATATGAACAGCTGGTCACTTTGACTTTAGCCTACAGTATATAAGTTATGTTTAGAACATGATGTCATCTGTTCTGACATACAGTGTGAAAGCATTTGTAAATCTGACTGTAAAATTACATTGTTTTGGTCTTGGTTGAGCTTGTGTGTAAAAGAAGTTCAAGCATTTTAAATTGTTGTTAACTGTATGCATTTTGTATTAAAGCAACAAGAAATGTGTTAATTGTATAGACTACAAAGACGGATGTTGTGCTCACTGTGTCCTAATAGTTTAGGAAACTTGTTAAATGTATTGAAAAAACTGTCATAGCGATTGTAAAAAACTGTAATATGAGTCTTCACAATCTTGCATCCATTATTATCCTTTACCTGATTCAAAGTGATTTATTTTGTTAACTGTAACGTATTGATTTAATGTTGGTTATTACTATTATTGTATACTATGCACGCCACGAAGAACTGGACATAGATATTTACCTCAGAAGGTTTTTGTAATAAGAAATTTAATCTCTCAGGTTTTTGGATTAAAATGAGAAACTCCAGTTTACTGTGCGATGGCTAGGTTTTCTCTTTTTATTTACTTATTTAGTTTTATATCTTTTAAACGCCCATCACTAAAAACAGAAACCGTCAGAGATAATACACATCGTTATTTACATGATACTATGAAGGATGTTTAAACAAACAAAAAATGATGCTTATATCTAAACTTCTGTTTTTTTTTTCTCCTCACCAGGATTAAACTACAGTCATGTTAAAAGACGGATAACCTTCTGAAATCATGTCAAGGGAGCATGAAAAAATGACATCTGAAATGAATCTACCGGAAAACCGTCGAAAAATAAAAAGGTAAGTTGTTAGAACTGTTCAAAAATAAGGACGGCTTTAACATACACAAACCCAAAATTATAAAATAGTGAAGTTACAGATTAAGCGTCAAATATGTCATATACCATTCATTTACAGTTTAAAGTCAGCGTTTAAGAAATGTTGGCAAAATGTAAAAAAAAAAAGAAATGTATACTAAAATTTCTTGAAATGGGAGCAAGTTTAAAAAATGTTTGAGCCCTAAACATTGTGGTTAATTATGGAATGTTTCATACTTAAGTGTGTTATTTTTCAGTTTAGCGTCACATGTCTACACTCTAAAAACTGCTGGGTTAAAAAACAACCCAACCTTAACCCAGCCGCTGGGTCACTATTGGACAGAAGACGCGCTGGGTTCTTTTGACCCAAGTGCAGTTTTACTACCCAAGTAAAACTGACGCTCTTGCTGGGTTAAATGTTAAAGTGCTGGGTCATTTTATTTGACCCAAGCAGTGGGTTGACACATTACATTGGAATTTATTTTTTTTTTTTTTCAAAATAGACCCAAAAACGTACACAACTTCACTTAATGTAAATAGATTGTCACAGAATAAGAAAATGGGAATAACTCAGTTTTGACAAAAATGTCAGACAAAAATATACACCCTAAAAAAATACTGGGTAAAAAACAACCCAGTTTGGTTTGTTTTTAACCCAGCTGCTGGGTAAATATTGGACCAACTACAAAATGGGTTATTTATTTAACCCAGCAAGATGGGTAAAATATTCAATCCAGATGCTAGGTCATATTTAACTATAATGCTGGGTTAATTCTACCACATAAACTGGTCAGATGTTCTACCCAGAACTATTCTACTCTACCCATTCTATTAACTGGAATGTTGGCTTAATTCTATCTCACAAATAGGTTATTATTATTTTTATGTTTTACATGTTTATGGGTAAAACAGTTAAATTACTTTGATATACTGGTCTATTGCAGAAAAAAAACTGAAGTTTTGCAAACCATAGATAAATGCAATAAACAACACCCAATCAATTGTACAAATCATAGAAAAAATATTTATTTTTCAAAAGCACAAGATCAGATAATACAAAACAAGTTCAACAGCGACATCATTACGATACTATTACTGAGAAGCACTAATGCCTGAGAGCAGCGCTGGTGATTATCTCCCCACATCAGGATGTAGGGGTTCGGCCTCGACACTTCAGCCTGCTGGAGATATTCCACAGTGACGGTTCCAACCTTAGAAGGAAAGAAATTAAAGAAAGTAAACGTTTATAGAAAAATCGAGAGGGTTGGCTAGTATGCATGTTTGTAAGAAGATTAGTGTTTTGTAACACCTCAGCTTTTTATTGTCTCAAGCACTAAGATTAATAAAGTTCTAATGTTAATGTGGTTGCTAACGCTAGCAACCTAGCTAAAAGCTAGCGTCATGCTGGCACTACAGTTAACAGTTTAGCTTTCATTCATCACTTCACCACCTTCAGACACCCTGCAAGCATTCTACAAAGAAAGCTAAAAAGCTCAGACATGTTTGCAGTTTCTTTCATACACAGGTGGAGTTCTTTGGTTTGGCTAGCTAGCAGCTATTGTCAGATAAACTAGCATGTTATAGCACAGACCAGGCTGAACGTTTGAGTGTAACGTTAACACGGTTAAATGTTACATACAGTGAACAAATTCAGTCATAGGTGAGTGAAAGTGTGTATACAGACCTTGTATTTAACGTTTACATTTACTCTTGGCGCCCCCCCCCCCCCCCCCAAAAAAAAAAGACACGAAGCTGACACAGCCACTGAATACACCGGTGAACTTCGGGTTTTTTTTTTTTTTTTAAACATTCTCTTTATTGAGTTTTTACATTGGCACAACATTTCAATACACTTTATTTATCCCAAATGGTACATAAGAAAATAAAAAACAAACAATAAAAAAAATGGGGGGAAGGGGGTTAAACCAAAACAAACTAAAAAAATAAAAACATAAATAATAATAATAATAATAATAATAATAATAATAATAATAATAATAATAATAATAAAGGGGGTTAGGGTCCTACTACTGCTTTTCTGTGGAAAAAAATTAATAAAAGGCTTCCATGCTGTATAAAATGTTTCAGTCTTTTTTTTTTAGTAAGAATCTGATCTTTTCCAATTGTAGGTGATGCATGACATCTTCAATGAGGGTTGAATGGTGTGGTGGATTTTTTTGTTTCCAATTGAGCAAAATTAGCCTACGTGCTAAGAGTACCACAAATTCAAGCACTGTACGCTGACCCTTGGTCAGCGCCACTTTATCACTACCTACACCAAAAATAGCTAGTATTGGGTCTGGGTCCAATGGTTTTCCCAACACCTCTGATAATAGTTGAAAAACTGAAATCCAATAGCTACTGATGTTGGGGCAGTTCCAAAACATATGACCTAGTGATGCTGGAGCTTGACCACACCTGTCACATTGCGGATCCACTGAGGGAAACATTTTAGAAAGCTTTAGTTTGGATATGTGAAGTCTATGTAAGATCTTAAATTGTATGAGACCATGCCTAATACACACTGAGACCGAATGACCCTTTTCTTGTGCTTCATCCCATTGCTTTTCTGTAATATCTATTCCAAGATCTTTTTCCCATGCCTCTCTTAAATGTTCTAATGAAACGTCACATTCTAGCTGTGAAAGTTTATTATATATAATGGATATTCCTCCTTTAATAAATGGGCTTTGTAAAAACAGTGAGTCCATTTGTGTGGTTGGCGGCTCGTTAGGAAGTGACAAAAAGTTTTTTTGAACAAAACTGCGGGTTTGTAGATATTTAAAAAAGTGTGAGTTAGGTAGATCAAATTTCTGCTGCAGCTGCTGAAATGATGGAAAACAATTATTAATTTATAGATTTTGGAAAGAGCTTACACCTTTATCAGACCAAGTCTGAAACCCTGAGTCAGTTTGAGAAGGGAGAAATGAATGATTAGCAGTTAAGGGGCTTAAAATGGAACATGCCTGTCACTTAAAATGCCTTCGTATCTGTTTCCAAATTTTAAATGAATTAGAAACCACTGGATTGTTCAATCGTATTGGAAAGGGGGTAGACAAAGCTGAGTGAATTAAAGCTGGCCAAGAGGAAGGTGAACATGATTTATTTTCCATGTCACACCATTCTATTGACCTCTCCTTTATTCCAAATGATAGTGCTCTTATGTTACATGCCCAATAGTACAGCTGAAAATGATGTAAACCCATCCATCCTTTCGGCTTAATCCTTTGTAAGTATGCCTTCTTAATTCTAGGGTTCTTTTTGTTCCAAATATATGAAGTTATTAATCTGTCCAAATTCCTAAAAAATTATTTATTAATAGAGACTGGGATACACTGAAAAATAAATAAATATTTGGGCAAAATACTCATTTTCACCGTATTAGTACGGCCTGCCAAAGAGACAGGGAGATTTTACCACTTTTTAAGAATATGTTGAGTATATTCATATAGCTTCAATATATTTTCTTTAAAAAGCGTAGAAAAACATTTAGTTATGGTGATCCCCAGGTATTTTAATGAGTTTACTGTTTTGAATGGAAAGGATGAAAGGGTTTGAATCTTAGGGTTGATTGGAAATATAATACTTTTAGCAAAGTTGATCTTGTATCCTGATATTTTCCCAAATTTACCTAGAAGTGACATAATGTTTGGTATTGATTGTAGAGGGTTGGAGACATATACTAAGAGGTCATCAGCATATAATGATACTTTGTGCTCTTTTCCCCCTCTCATTATTCCACTATAGGATGTAGATTCACGCAAAGAAATTGCTAAGGGCTCTATAACTAAAGCAAAAAGCAGGGGTGGAAGAGGGCAACCCTGTCTCGTGGAGTGACTTAACGGAAAATAGTCAGAGTTGCCATTATTAGTTTGTGCAGAAGCTTGAGGGTGGGCATATAATAATTTAATAAATGAAACAAATTTCCGAATTTCTCTAGGGCGGCAAAAAGATAATCCCACTCAACACGGTCAAAGGCCTTCTCTGCATCCA
Source organism: Clarias magur (assembly GCA_013621035.1). Taxonomy (NCBI): domain Eukaryota; kingdom Metazoa; phylum Chordata; class Actinopteri; order Siluriformes; family Clariidae; genus Clarias; species Clarias magur. The sequence continues at coordinate 85,893 of QNUK01000897.1, read as the reverse complement.
TAGAAATAAGTACCTCAGGTTGAGTGGGATCAGGGCTTGGAGTGTGAATAATATTTAATAGTCGTCTAATATTAAAAAATAGGAGACGATTCTTAATGAATCCTGTCTGATCCGTGGAGATCACCGAGGGAAGAACTTTTTCAAGACGGGTGGCTAATGCCTTGGCCAAAACATCGAGAAGACTAATGGGTCTATATGAACTGGGGTCTAAGGGGTCTTTGTCTACCTTATGTATTAATGAGATATTTGCCTGATAAAATGTTGGTGGTAGACAACCCCTCTCAAATGATTCATTAAAGACCTCCAGAAGCAGTGGTGATATTTGGTCACTAAAGCATTTATAAAATTCTGTTGTAAAGCCATCTGGACCAGGGGATTTAGAACTTTGCATATTAGATATTGCTTGTTTGATTTCCTCAATAGTTAGGGATTGTTCTAAAACCTCCCTACTCTCCACACTCAAGGAGGGGATGTTCAGTGAATTGAAGAACTGGGCTATGCATGACGGGTTATTAACAGATTCTGAGGAATACAATTTAGTGTAAAATTTTTTGAAAACCTCATTTATTTCTTTTGGATTTGATGTAATTTGTCCTGTCTCTTTCTTAATTTCTGTTATCATTCTTGATGCCGTCATCTCTTTAATTCGTCTAGCGAGAATTTTACCTGCTCTCTCTCTCCTTGTTCATAGTATATGGCTTTTGCCCGCATCAGACGATCAGTAATCTCTGATGTAGAGAGCAACTGAAATTCTGATTGGAGAGAGAGTCAGTTCTGGTGAAGGGGAGACTGCATACTGCTGATCTATTTCAAGTATTCTGTTAGTTAATTTCATTTTTTGTTCTTTGCATTGTTTCCTAATTGAAGAGTTATGAGAAATAATTTGCCCACGCATATACGCTTCAAATGCCTCCCAAATTGTGGATTTAGAGACGTCTGCCGTATTGTTTGTTTCTAGATAAAATTTTATTTGAGATCTGGTTTGTTCTACTAATGTTTTTTCAGCTAACAATTTATTGTCAAGTCTCCATTTAGTAATGTCTTGTTTGGTTTCAAATAATATTTGAAGAACTGTGAAGGGGCTGTGGTCAGATAATACCATTGCCTCATAATCACAATATGTAACTGCTGATAAAAGTTTATGATCTATCAAAAAAAAAAAAATCTATCCTAGATAAAGTATGATGAACCGGTGGAAAAAAGGGATACTTTCGTTGATTTGGGAAGGCGAATCTCCATGGATCTGTTATTTTAAAAGTTTTCATAAATCTTTGCAGCGTTTTGGCTGACTTTGGTAGGGAAATAATTCTATTTGAAGATCTGTCTAAGAGTGGATTCATCACAAAGTTAAAATCCCCTCCCATTATAATTTGGTGTGTATCCAAATTAGGCAAAGCATTAAGAAGAGAAGATATAAATTGTTCATCATCTATATTGGGAGCATATACATTTACTAACAATAATGATGTGTTGTAAAGTTTTCCTGCTACTATAACATAACGTCCATTGGATTCAGAAATAACTTTTGTTGCGGTAAATTGTATATTTTTCTTCACGAGAATAGCTGTACCTCTAGTCTTAAGATTATAATTTGAATGAAAGATTTGACCAACCCATTTTCCCCTTAATCGACTCTCATCTTAGTTTCTTATATGTGTTTCTTGTAGGAATACTATATCAGCTTCTAGTCTCTCTATCTGAGCTAATACATTTCCCCGCTTTACAGCCCCATTAAGCCCTTTGCAGTTCCATGAAACAAACTGAACACCTGTTTTTTTAGCAAAGTTTGTTATCCTGCTGGTCATGATCAGAAACTTGAAAAATGTTGTAAAAAGCAGCATTTAAAGCGAAAAGAAAAGAAAGAAAAATGAAAAGAAAATTTTTTTAATAAATAAAAAGAAAGAAAAGGCCAAAAAATGAGGAGGGGGGAAGGGGGGGTGAGTGCCAATTCTTTTTTCTTGACGACAACAACAACAACAAAAAAAGCTGAACAAATTGAACAACGGCTCCTTTGACCTTTATCTAGCTGAAAGTCACACAACAAAAAACGGAGCAAATTTAGAAAACCTTTTTTCCCCCATCACATCAACAAAAAGGCTGGTAAACTGTCTGACTTACCACTTAGCTCCTCTCTAAAAAATATTACAGAAAAAAAGTTGCACAACAGCCTCACCCTTGTAACTATTTCACTTTAGCATTTCCGATTTTTAAATTATAGTTATGTATCAGATAAATTTGGTGAACTCTGAAGTTTATGTAAACTATAGTTTGTTATTCCGTCTGTCCGTACATGCTGAGGAATCATGACGGACATCACACTTTTGCTTAAACAATTAGTCCAACCTCTCACGCCTCGTCCCTCTGCGTTTGAGATTTCTTCTCCAGAAATTTCTCAGCTTCACCAGGACGCTCAAACGTGTATCTAATCCCATCCACTGTAATTGCCAGTCTGGCCGGATAAAACAAGCTGTAACTTATCCCCGCGGCTCGCAGCTTGGCTTTCACTGGATTGAATGCAGCCCGAAGTTTGCCAACCTCTGGACTTACATCAGGGAAGATGTGCATCGGGGACCCTTTGTAGTGGCCTTTATTTCTGGATAGTTTCAGAATTTTTTCTTTGTCCACATAGTAGTGGAAACGAGCAATTCTCGCCCGAGGTCTTTCCCCCGGTTTCGGTTTTGATGCTAGAGACCTGTGCGCGCGATCCACCGTCATGCTAAAATCCTGCAGGTCATCAGCTCCGAATAACTCCAGTAGCAGATCTTTGATGAATTGAGCCGGATTTCCCGCTTCAACTCCTTCGGGAATCCCCACAAATTTTAGGTTCTGCCTCCGGCTACGATTCTCCAAGTCCATACATTTCTCCTGTGTTTTTTTGTGTTCTTTGGCGAGGCGCTCATGAGACTGTTCTAGAACTGCCACTCTGTCCATGGTGTCGCTCAAGGCCTTCCCCCATCTCTGTGCTCTCGCTTGCTGATTCGGCCTGTGTCTTGTGTACGGCGGCCAACTCCGAGAAAATTTCCTCTCTCAGCGCACGCAGGTTCTCCTTCACCTCTTCTCTATTTTTTTTCATCTCCAAATGAAGATTTTCCATTTGTGATTTAATGTCCTGAATTATTGCCGTTCTGTGTGTCTGTAGTTCGGCTCTGCTTGCACTCAGTGAAATACGAGCGTTAACGTCTTGCGTTGAGTCCTCCATTTTTCTTTCGCTGGTGTCTGCTTTTGTAACACGTTGCGTTTTTACATAAATTTGTCGATAGGCTTATATCTAAACGTCTTAACTACAATTCTTTACTGAAATGCTAATGCTTTACCTGGTTAACTGGTCTATTGAGCTGTAATTGTTTATTTATAAGAGGAGCTCCCTTTTTCTGCCGCTCACTCCATGCGGGCGGAAGCGGAAGTCGTTTAAACACTTTTTATATAGAAGTTTTCAATACAAATGTTATAATGCCCATCAAACATTCCCCATCTTAATATTTTAACTATTAGTTATTTAACTATGGTACTATTTCATTTCCTTCAAAATGACATTAAAAACAAAAATGATAAAACTTTTAAAAATATTATTGATTAAATGAGGTGTGAAAAAACTGTTGTCCTTGTGATGGTAAATTTTATCCTTTCCATATGTCTGTAGAGTATGTGACCTTTTTTGTTAAGGGTTTCCATGTGCTGATATGTGCATTTAAAGTTAGAATGCTACTCATTTCCTTAAGAATGAACATTTCCTTTCTCTTTGTGGATCTGTGTGAAAAACTCCAGATCTTGCAAAAGGTTATCTTTCAACATCTTAGGGAGTAGTAAACTGTTATCTGTTACTTCCTTGTTTCCTGGTCTGTAACCCCCTTCTCCTTATCTATTTACAACAGGGCAAAGAGGCCCATTTGAAAATCTATCTTGTAGGTATATAAGGAGGGAGGAGAAGAGGAATGACACACTTCTCTTCTGCATACTGTTGAGTGTGTGGTAGACGAGTGTCATTACTTTATTGCAATAAAGGAATTGTTTTACTGTTGCTGTGACTTGATTGATCTTTCTTGCTCAAATAATACTGTTCTTATATATTTTTCCATGACAGTTTTTGGCGCTGCGAGCAGGGTCCTTCTCAGCTGGGATCGGTCCCGAGGTTTTCCCAAGTGGGTCTGACTGCAGCAACAGCCCGAAGCCCTTGACTTCGTCCAACCACAAAACACAAAATTAAGTGGAAGGAGACTTGGGGAAACAGCGGGGCCACCCCAGCGACAGGATCCTCGAACAAAAGGTGAGAAGTTCCCTGGTTTTTGTTTAATGGTGCATATCACTGCTTGTGTTAGGGACTGAGTGGTTCTTACAGAGGCAAAATTTAGACTTGGATTTTGTCGACGGTCAGGGACCGGCAAGGGTTACAAAGGGGAATCGTCTAACGTGGTTAGATGATCAAGTAACTTAGTTTTGCGAGCTTAACGGAAAAAGCCGCCGCTGCAGCTGACGAGCTGAGCGTGGAAACCTCCGGAGGTGAAAACAAGTGCGCGTCGAGGTAAAAGGGAAAAAGAAGACTCAAGTCAAAGCTAACACAAGTAGTGATAAAAAGGGGAACACTGAGTGATCATGGGGAACAGCAAGAGTAAAACAAATAAGGGGGAAGATAATCTGCAACCATATAAACATCCTAATGTTAAGTTTATGTTAACTAATTATGGGGCTCGTAGTTTGAGCCAATTCAGAATGTGGGTCGAGGATTGTGGTTTCCCTGATAGAGGTAGTTTTAGTGAAAGACAGATACGTATGTTGGGAGAAGCTCTTAAGGAATATGAAAGTGATAAGCGGAAAAAAAAGAAAGTTGATATAGATTGGGTTGCGTTTAAGATGTGGCAGAGCGAATCACGTGTTCGTGCACAGAGATCACAACCACCACTTAATACTAACACAAAAGCTAATTCTTCTCTTCAGTGTTCTAAGTTTCTTGTAGATCCTGATCTGGATGACTGCCCTCTCAGACCGCTGGTTCCTCCGTCTCCGCAAACACCCCCATCCCAAGCAGACCTACCGAAGCCTGAACCTTCACCTCCTGAGCAGACAGATAAGCAGTGTCCGCCTCCCCCCCCCCCCAGTATGCTTCTATGTATCCGAGTCTAGAAGAAGAGGAAGCCAACGAGATGCGGCGAAAGCTCAGGCCAAGAAAGGAAAAGAAGCAAGAACTCGAAAAAGTGAGCACGGCAGAAACGTCCTACGAAGAAAAAAGGGATTTGAACTATGATGAGAACAGCCCACAAATGCCGATGGTGGAAGTGGCAGGCCCAGATGGAGCAGCGGTCCTGGTGCATCGACCCTGGACAACAAAAGACATAGAAGATGCACACCGGCAACTTCCGGACCCTCGTGAAGTCGGGGGTGATAAGTTCAGTAAAGAACTTGTTCGATTCTGCAGAGAGTTTCGACCCACTTCACATGAATTGAGACGCTTACTAATGCAGAAAGTGAGTGTGGATATTTCTAGAATACGATACCAGTGGCCGGATGCCAACGTCATTATGCTTGATCCAGACTGGGCTAATTCGAGCAACGCAAGGTATAGGACTTTTGTCACTGAATTACAGGATGCCTGTCAAGCTGCGTTTCCGGTGCGGATGGACATGACAAAGATTTCAATGTGTAAACAGTATGATGGTGAGTCAGTGATACAATATCTAGCTCGACTCACTGAGGTTCATGATGCACATAGTGGACTAGAAAAACCTGAAAATATGGATGCTAACAATCAGGTTGGGGTGTATGAAGCTCATTTGAGGAATAGCTTCATTAATGGACTAAAAGAGGACATTGCACAAAAGGTTAAACAGACATGCATTACATGGGACACTGGAAAACTGAGCTTGGTTGAACAGTATGCTGTACACGCTGAGAAGTTGCTACATCAAGAAAACCAAAAAAAGATCAAGAGAAAGGATGATCAGACGCACAAGGCCCAGCTCACCATGCTCCAAATGGTTTCTGACCAATTCCAAAGGGATTTCAAAGGACGTGGTAGAGGAAGGGGCCGAGGACGAGGTCGTGGTAGAGGACGAGGCAGAAGGGATGGACAAAGATCCAATGGCTGCTATATTTGTGGCAAAGATGATCATTGGATGAAGGACTGCCCGCAAGGAGCAGACAATCAAAACCAACACGATGGGGGGGACTGAGGATCAGCGGAGTCTGAGGAGGGCAGGCCAGAAGGATCGGGTGAGTCACAATCTTTCCTGCCTTGCAATGAAGATCTGCTTCAGCAAACTATACCTTTCTCAGACATAGATAAAGCTATCCAGATAATTGAAGGAACATATACTAAGTACACCACACATGTATATTCTAAAATGCCTTTACTTACACTGTTGGTAGAAGGAAAACCAGTAGAATTTTAGTGGATTCAGGGGCAGGGCATTCTGTTATTCGAAAGGGTGAATTTAAAGAACCACCCAAGTTGAGTGGGAGATTTCTGCATTCATTAGGAGCATCAGGTGTAACAGTGACTGAAAAATTTTCTACACCACTAAGGTGCCACATTGAAGGTAAATCAAATTTCAAATTTTCCTTTCTTATCTCGGATTGTTGTCCAATAAATATATTAGGACGAGATTTGATGTGTAGATTAGGAATAATTATTGCAAGTGATCCAGAGGGATTAAAGGTTTCCTATGCTGGTGAAACATTTCAGGGAGTCAGATATGACCTCTGGCCATTTTTATACATATATAAATGGAAAATTTGCTCCTTTTCATTGAATGCAGTAAATCAAGCGCTCGTTGACAAGGCACATCAACTAACCTCCACAGAACACACTGAATATATGACACCAGATGCATTGCACTGCACAACAAACATCAGTAGAGACGGGCCAGATGAAGATTATGAAATGGAATGGTTTAGGAAGTTATGTGAACCGGAGCTTTTGCTCCTTACTAGGCTGATATGGGATGAGCATAGATGTGTTGCAGAAGTTGATTTATCTCAAATATGCGCAAGGGCCGGGAAACCACATCCTTTTCAAATGAATCATAGTTTGCCACATGTGTCACTTGCAAAAGGGTATTTAGATCAGTGGGAAGATCTGGGCAAGTGGACACTTAGGATATCACCATGTCATGACTGGAAACCTGTGAATGATGGCTTGGTTTTACACAGTGAAAAGGGAAATGCATTTAGTGCCCCTCTAAACTGGTTAACACAAGTAAAAAGGGTTGTAGATATTCTTCCATACAGTGATCTGAAATTGTGCCCCGAATTTCAATTTACTGCCCAATTCTCACAAATTGAATGTTTAGACCCCAGGCTAAAAGAGGTACAAGAACTATGGGCAACTGGGAAACATGATGTGGGTTTAATTAAGAATTGCCCACCAGTGCACATTATGCCTAAATCTGATTTTAGACCACGTAAGATCCAATACCCACTGAAACCAGAGGCTATAGCTGGTATTACGCCTGTGTTTGAGTCTTTGTTAAAGACAGGAGTTATAGTTCCATGCAACTCATCACCTGTACGAACTCCAATCTTTCCCGTAAGGAAAATTAGAGCTCCAGGAGAGCCAGAAGAGTGGAGATTCGTACAAGATCTAAAAGCAGTGAATGAGGCTGTAGTTCAGCGAGCTCCAAATGTTCCAAATCCTTACACTATTTTGTCTCAAACAAGACCGGATAGTCAATGGTTTTCAGTGGTTGATTTGGCAAATGCTTTCTTTAGTGTTCCAGTACATCCAGATAGCCAATACTGGTTTGCGTTCTCTTTTAATGGGAAATCTTATACATTCACACGACTCTGTCAAGGGTATTGTGAGTCACCAACAATCTATAATGAAGCGCTTAAAGCTAGCTTAGAAGATCTTGAGCTCACCCTGGGGTCTGTTCTTTTGCAGTATGTAGATGACTGCTTGTTAGCTGCACCTACAAAGGAACAGTGTGAAAAGGATACAGTGGTCCTGCTATGTCACCTGGCAAAAGAGGGACATAAGGCTAGCCTCTCCAAATTACAATTTGTTCAACAACAAGTTAAATTTTTAGGCCACTTGATTTCTGCAGAAGGTAAAAGATTAGAGTTAAATAGGATAGAGGCAATTCAGAAAATTCCTAAACCAATCACTAAAAAGCAGTTAATGTCTTTTTTAGGCATGTGTTCATACTGCAGAATGTTTATTCCGGATTATGCAATCCTCGAGGCTCCCTTGAGTGCAATAGCTCATGGGAAGGGCTTACTGGCCCACAGTGCACTTAGTTGGACAACAGATGCTGAGCAAGCATTTGAAAGTCTGAAAAAGGCCTTACAAACCACACCCACTTTAGGAATTCCAGATGCAAATAGACCATTCATTCAGACAGTAGATGAAAAAGAGGGCTGCATGACATCAGTACTATTACAGGACCATGGGGGAAAACTAAGACCAGTAGCATATTTTTCTGCAAAACTAGATCCGGTAGCAGCAGGTTTACCAATGTGTCTTAGAGCTGTCGCTTCGGCTGAAAAAGCTGTTAATGCTTCACGAGACATAGTGGGATATGGTGATCTTACCCTTTTGGTTCCTCATGCAGTTTCACAATTATTATTGGAACAGAAAACAGCTCACATGACCGCAGCTAGGTGGTTACGATACAACACAGTGTTATTGGAGATGCCTAATATCACTGTAAAACGGTGTACTGTCTTAAATCCAGCTACTTTATTACCTACTGAGAATGATGGTGAAGAACATAATTGTGTTGATGTTGTTAATGAAATCTGTAGTCCTAGGCCAGATCTACAGGAAACCCCGCTGACAAACCCGGACCTGGAATTATTTGTAGATGGATCAGCATCCAGAGATTCGGTGACGGGCAAGAACTGTGTTGGCTTTGCCGTAGTAACACAACATGAGACACTAATTGCACAACCACTTCCTTCACATCTCTCTGCACAGGCTGCAGAACTCGTAGCTTTAATTGAGGCATGCAAGTTAGCTAAAGACAAAACTGTGACTATTTATACTGACAGTAGGTATGCATTTGGTGTAGTACATGATTTTGGCACATTATGGAAACATAGAGGGTTTTTAACATCCTCTGGTAAGCCAATAACACATCAAGGCCTGATCGCTGAACTTCTGGAAGTAATCCTTCTTCCAAAATCTATTGCAGTATGTAAATGTGAAGCACATACTAAAAATGATGATCTTGTTTCACAGGGTAATGCAAGAGCAGATGCAGCTGCGAAAGCTGCAGCACGTCAAACACCACAGAAAACACACACACTATGTATGTCTAACATTCCTTCCTCAACAGCAAGTATACAGGATTTACAGAGTATGATCACATCGGAGGAGAAAGTACAGTGGAGAAAGGCGGGTTGTATCACAAAGGATGGTGTTTGGTATGGCTCCAACGGTAAACCTTGTCTTCCAAAGAAACTGTTTCCTTTTTATGCGAAGTTGACACACGGTTATGACCATGTGTCAAAAGGAGGGATGTACAACAGTATCTCTAGACATTGGTACACTAAGGGCTTTACTAATTACTCCCAAAAATTTTGTGAAAAATGTGTGATTTGTGCCACTAATAATGTAGGTCGAGGTGTTAAAACCTCTCAGAGTGCTCACCCTCCACCACAAAGGCCATTTGAACATTTACAAATGGATTTTATTGAATTGACACCCAGCGAAGGAAAACGATATTGTCTGGTTATAGTAGACATGTTCTCAAAATGGGTAGAAGCTTTTCCTACATCAAAACAGGACGCAAGTGCAGTAGCCAAAGCCTTGCTGACTGAAATTATTCCTAGATGGGGAATACCAGACAAAATAGGAAGCGACAATGGAACACCATTTGTAAATCATGCCTTACGGAACGTAGGCGAATATTTAGGATTTGACTTAAAACAGCACTGTGCTTACCATCCTGCTAGTGGAGGAGCAATTGAAAGAGAAAATAGCACTCTCAAAAATAAACTAGCAAAATGCTGTGCACAAACAGGCTTGTCGTGGGTAAAAGCACTTCGAATTGTCCTCCTGCACATGAGGACTAGGGTAAGGAAAAGATCAAACTTGAGCCCATTTGAGATACTGTTTGGACGTCCTGCCAACACAGGAATAGGTCCCACAGGAATTCCACGACAGCAAACTGGTGAATGTGAAGACGAAATGTTAAATTATTGTGCAAATTTGTCTTCTGTGTTGTATGAGGTCCACAGGCAGGTGAAAGACGCCCTACCGAGTCCTGCTCAGACGCTTCTGCATGATCTAAAGCCAGGAGATTGGGTGGTGGTGAAGGACTTCCGCAGGAAAAGTTGGAAGGCGAAGAGGTGGCTGGGACCCTTTCAAGTTCTCCTTACAACCCCCACGGCGGTGAAAGTAGCAGAAAGAGCAACTTGGATTCACGTCTCCCACTGTAAACGGGTTCCAGAACCGAGCCTTGGCCCAGAAGATAACCAACCAATACAGGAATAAAATTAAGCCCGATGTGACTAGATCCCATTTGGTGTGCTTGAGTCTCGGTGAGGTGGGACGAGTGCGTAAACGGGCGTGCCTGCACTCCGAGCACCAATATACGTCAAGAAAAGGCAAAGGCTCACCGAAGGGAAGGTCAGCGCTATGGCGCAGGGCATAATAGTTCTCTTAATGATGCAGTTCCTTTTGATTAGCTTACTTTTTGGAGTAGGAATAATTGGGCACCCTACCTGTCCCTAGTACTACCAGTTATTGTAATATTGATAATACTCTGTATTTTTGGGCCCTGTGTGTTTCAATGTATACAGGGGTTAATTGTTAAGAACTTGAGTTATCAGATGCTAAAGTGTAAAGAAGATGACATTATTGAGCTTAAAGATCAATGGATTTTTCCTTTCCAGGATGTTTCAGATGATTCTTATTCTGGACTGGCTTCCTGATCCTACGACCTATGATCCAATTTGGATCCGATTGAACTGGATGATGAATGTACAGCATATTCCTTATGAAAAGCAGTGTAGATTAACTTCTGTGTGTAATCTTGCTAATGATGGCCATGTTGAAAATTCATTAGAAGAATATATGTGTCTGATGTTTTATGGACTACATCGAAAGTATTTACATGTTTTCTGGGATAAAATGCTGTGCATTAAGTTATCCTGTTAGGATAAAAGGAGGGACTGTGATGGTAAATTTTATCCTTTCCATATGTCTGTAGAGTATGTGACCTTTTTTGTTAAGGGTTTCCATGTGCTGGTATGTGCATTTAAAGTTAGAATGCTACTCATTTCCTTAAGAATGAACATTTCCTTTCTCTTTGTGGATCTGTGTGAAAAACTCCAGATCTTGCAAAAGGTTATATTTCAACATCTTAGGGAGTAGTAAACTGTTATCTGTTACTTCCTTGTTTCCTGGTCTGTAACCCCCTTCTCCTTATCTATTTACAACAGGGCAAAGAGGCCCATTTGAAAATCTATCTTGTAGGTATATAAGGAGGGAGGAGAAGAGGAATGACACACTTCTCTTCTGCATACTGTTGAGTGTGTGGTAGACGAGTGTCATTACTTTATTGCAATAAAGGAATTGTTTTACTGTTGCTGTGACTTGATTGATCTTTCTTGCTCAAATAATACTGTTCTTATATATTTTTCCATGACATCCTCAAAAATGTAAAAGATGAGGACTCAATCTGATCTTCAGTATGCTGGAGAAACTGCCAGGTTGGAAGACACTGCGTTGTGTATTTAATATCAAACACAAAAATCCTTTAAAACAAACATCAACAGCCTCCACCAAGGAGTCTGTCTCAATAGCATTGATTCCAACAATGGAAAAGGTCTGTCAGGTCCCTCTTGTCTCATCCCCAAGGAACACAACATGGAACAATGCAACAGTCATCTCCATATTTTGCAGATATCATCCTCATCATGTTGGTCCACCTGTGGATTATACAGCATCACTTAGTGTTGCAATATAACTAACATTTACGTTCAGCATTTTTGTTAAGGACGTACAGCTACATATATACACAATTTGGTGTATATTTCTGACTAATTTACCTTACTATTTAACGTGTGAGGGATAATACAAAACATTCACCCCTTTTCAAATCCTCGACAAACACTAGATGTATATGATATTTAAGTGATGAATTTACAACTTATAATAAATATTTCATAAGGACGAAGAAAAAGCTTGTTTCAAACTACGACTGAACGATGACACTTTCTCATTTTTTGAATAACAAAAAACAGAATGAGAAAAAAAATATTAACCCACCACCATATCAAAATATTAACCCACCACCATATCAAAGCATTTATTTTGAAGAATAAAATATGCTTGCTCCTTACCACAACTTAGTAAAAAATAATTAAAAATTTACATTAATTTACCATAAAATACTGAGTGCTCTGAGCATGATCCAGTCAGAAGTGAAGAATCCAGAAAGTTCTCCAAAGAATAAACCAACTGCTGGGTCAAAATAACATCTTTTTTTTTTTTTTTTTTAACAGACAGAAACAGAAGACATATTAAGACTGTTATTAAACATATCCCAATAGCTTCTTCTGACACCTATTAAATATTATAAAATATGCCGAGAGACTTTCCACACACACAGCTTTAGCGAAGATTACTAGTAATTTACCTAAAATTACATTAAAGATTACATTTAGTAAATTTAGTTGTTTTTTATTTGTGTGCGCTACAAACGCACTTTTATCATAAAATACACTATAGCCGACTGTTGGCACAGAATATTAAAAACATGACCTCCTCTCACCCCCATATCACAGTGCGACTAATAAGGTGGAAAAGCGAATAAACATGAAAATGAGCTCCTACCACAACTACAACATTTAAAATTTAGGTAAAAATTCATATAAACTTACCATACAATCCTGTCAGCATTTATGGCCTCGTGCCCCTCGCTTCAGAAGTGAAGAATCCAGAAAGTTCCTCATGCCGTGTCTCAATTCCAAAAACGCAAAGAGCGGAGTTGACTTGGAAGTGCACACTCGAGGGTTTGAGGACTCCGGGTATAATAATGTAACGCAGCGCACAGGAAGCGTCTCACAGCCGCGATATTATTATACTACAACCGTATTATATATCAAAGATTGCCTTTTAAAAATACACAAAATGCAATAAATTTGCTGTTTTAACCACTGCAGAGACACCACAGCCAGCGGTAGCTTTCAGAAGTTCTTTCCAAGACGAGGCTCTGTTCGGCGGCTACATGAGCACGGAGCACCGCAGGATTGTGTGGAGCTCAAATCTCTGAAATCGTTGGGGCACTTTTTTAAGTAGACGCTGTCTTTAATAACCGATTGATGTTTTGAGCTGTACACACACATACATTCTCGCTTAAACTACTTTTAAAACTACACTTTGTGACACAATAACAGTAATATTTCAAACATTTTTCAGGCTGCCGTTTGAGAAACCAGAGAAATAAAGAATAAACCAGATGTTGGGTCAAAATAACCCAACCAGGAGTTCATGTGTAAATGACCCACTACATCTCATTTGACCCAGCGTTACCCAACCCAACAATGTGTTTAAAGTCCCCGAAATAACCCAGAATTTTGACCCAGCAACAATGTGTTTACAGAAACAACACAGCATTTTTTAGAGCGTATATAAACAAAACACAGACAAAACATAAATATAGTTGCAAGCAATGATGATCGGGCCCAATCTGGTGCGCCAGGGCAGGGCAGTGGGCACATGCAGTTAAAGGGGAAATAAATACAAAAAGGACAAAAGTGACAGTTTGGGTGTCATGGAACAGACCATAGCAATGTTTACTGATGTCAAAAGAGACACTGACTGTAAACATTAAACTATATTATGATATAAGTTATATATAAACTGTATGTTGTTTATAGTTATTGCCGTATATATTTAAATTCTGAACATGAACAAAGGGGAAATACCTTAATCTGCAGGAGTCAGACCACAATCATGTCTAGTCAATGGGCTGATAAATTTGTGGTGAGTCGTTTTAGCATCACAAAATCATGAAACTAAGAAACTTAATCACAACCAGTTATTCTTTCTATATAAAATGTTTTGAAACATTTTGAATTTTCATTCTTAAGATATAAGAACATTAATTTAAATCCTTGCCTTAGCAACACCCTTTAACACATCACTAAATCCTTTACAGTTTCACATCAGCCATGTCTTGAAATTATTTTGAATGATTTTGAATCAAATCAGCTGAAAATTAGTGACAAAATATTACAGATTTATAACAGTAAACACTTCCTGCTGCCAATTGCTGGCGCTATGACTGAGACTCACAGTGGTTATGTCATTGTGTGCAGCTTTCTTCCCTTAACATAAAACTGAGGTTTGATGTTTCTGTTATGTCTTGATGTACATCAAGACATTTACACAGAAGTTATTAGCCACTTCCTTTCTCCTTTTATTCACCATAAGTTTAAGGGCTCACCAAGGCAGAACCATGTGAGAAATTAACAATTCCTTCAAAATTTTAGATCTTCAATGTCTTGAGATCATATTGGCCTGGTTTGATGGCCGTCAGATAAGTTCCCTAGGAAGAGTATATCACATTGAATTGTGTGTGTTTTACAAACAACCCTAATTAACTGACTTCCTGTTAAGCAGATTTCATGACGTGGAGTATGAAACTTGTTTAACTCAATGAGATTGTTTATGAGTTTACATGTGAGTGGATGTGAGTTTTGCAGCTAGATTTCTGACAGTTCCAGGGGGCCTTGTGTCGGTCCTCTGCCACGCCCACGGCCCTGTCACTCTCGCCTTCCTTAAAATCACTTCTCTTCTCTATGTGAAATATTTTGGAACATTAGGCCTTTCCTCGTAAGATATGAGAACATTAATTTTTTTTGTCTATTTTGTCTTTATTTACTGTAAATCCTCACCATAGCAACACGATTCAAATTATCAAAAACTCCTTTACAGTTTCAAATCAGCCATGTCGTGTCAATATTGTGACTGATTTTGGAAAAAATCAGATGAAAGAAAACTTTTCAGATTTCAAAAAGTGACACACTTTCTGCTACCAGTCGGTGGCGCCATGACTGAGACTCATAGTTGTCATATCAGTGTGATCAAATTTCTATTCTTAACATATTCTTAAGATTTCATATACATCACTTAATGTGCACAGAACTTATTGGCCACTTCCTGTTTCTTTTTATTTAATTTTAGACCAAGTTCTCCTGTATCCAGCTGTGTGTCCTTTAAGAGTGACCAGTCAATGCCACTCTCTGTCCACTTTAAAGATGGAACAGACTCTCAGCAAAGGTACTGTTGTCACTCCTGTTCATTATTTGCCTCACGGAAAGTCCAATTTTATACTGAATTTAAAACATCAGCATCATCATCATCATCATGATCAGTTTGATTAGTTTGTTATAATACTATGAAAAACTGAATTAAACAGATGAATGTCTTGTTAGCATTTAAAAACCTCCACTAATCTCTTCACCACCCAGTGCAGTAAAACTGCTGAATGACATTACCTGAAGAGGTATGACGGGTATTAGCAGGAGAGGGAGGAGCCTAGACTTATCTCCAAGCACAGAATTAAAGTGTAGAGAATCAGATAACTATTAATCCTTCAGCTGTTAAGTCATACCAGCCATTTCCACTAGATGTTGGAGTGTGGCTGTGGGTTTAGTGTTCATTCACACACACACACACACACACACACACACACACACACACACACACACACACACACACACACACTACAAGAGTATTAGTGAGCTCGGGTGCTGATGTTGGGATATCGAGGAGGCTCCAGAATATTTGGAAAATTTTGTCCCACTTTGTCTATAATTTGTAATGGCTGACCTGTTGAGGGTGCACATACTTTTGTCCATATAGTAAATGGTTAACAGTGTTAAAGGTTTAGAATTTATTTCAAATTTAGAGATTTTAGAAGATAAACCTGCTAAGGCGTTTCCTTTTACTCTTTAGTAGAACTGAGGAAAGTTTCTTTTTATTTCATTTTAGACCAAGTTCTCCTGTATCCAGCTGTGTGTCCTTTAAGAGTGACCAGTCAATGCCACTCTCTGTCCACTTTAATACCGGAACAGACTCTCAGGAAAGGTACAGTTGTTTCTTCCTCTAGCTGATTACACTCCTGTTCATTGTTTGTCTCACGGAAAGCCCAGTTTTTGGAATTAAAAATATTATTACAATACAGTACAATTACCAAATTCCATTTCACTTTATCCTGTAGTAGAACTGAGGAAAGACCACGGTCTCCTCTATCCAGCTGTGTGTCCTTGAAGAGTGACCAGTCAATGCCACTCTCTATCCACTTTAAAACCGGAACAGACTCTCAGCAAAGGTACTGTTTTTTTTTTTTATTATATTCTATAAGAAATGTTTGCAAAATGTTTAAAAAATAAATATATGAAGTACAGTGCTGTGAAAAAGTATTTTCTCCACCTGAATTGTATTTTTATGTCACGCCTAAATGATGTTGGGTCTTAAATCCGATTGGGATACTGAAGCATGACCTTAACCAGGTTAAACTTTGGCTAAAAAGTGGCTGAATTTAAATGATTCTGCACAGAAGAATGGACCAAAATTCCCTCACAGTGATGTGAAAGAAATTATTTCCAGTTTTCACAAACAATTGCAGTTGTTGCCTCCGAAAGGTAGCACAACCAGTCACAGTGTTAGGTTTAGGAGGACATTACTTTTTCCACATAGGGGCCAGGCAGGTTTGGACAGATTTTATCCTTTAATAAATGAAATTATCATTTAAAAACTGCATTTTGTATTCACTTTGGTTAAGTTTGAATCATATACGGTGGGTATAGAAAAGAATCACTTCCCCTTTAAAATAATTACATTTTGTTGCTTTGCAGCCTGAAATGAAGACAGTTTTTTTGTTTTATCCAGCTGTATTTACCATCCAAGTGAACGATATAACAGCAACATATCAGAAAATAGAAAAAAAAAGTAAAAAACTGAGTTAGAATCGCTGAGTTCATCTGAGTAGGAAAAGGATCACGCTGGTGTCAGTATTGTGTTGAACCACCGTTTACTTTAATTATAGCCTTCAGTCCATTGGGATACTGTATGTCTTTACTAATTTTTGCTCTATTTATTTATTTACATTTTATTTCCTCCTCCACAAGCAAAACACTCTCGTCCTCTTTCCAGTTTCTCCTTCTTTTCAAAGACTGCTTGTGGACTGCAGTCTTCAAGTCATTCCACAGATTTTCAGGGGGTTTAAGTCTGGACTCTGACTCGGCCATGCAACGACATTCACCTTTTTCTCCACAAAGCTGTGGTGTCAGTTTTGCTGTGTGCTTTGGGTCATTGTCATGTTGGAAATTAAACTTTCTTTGCGACAACTTCCTGGCAGAGGGCAGCAGATTTTCCTCAACAATTTGACAGTATTTTGCCCTGTTTATTTTCCTTCTATCCTGACAAGTGCTCCAGTCCCTGCTGCAGAGAAACACCTTATAACAGGATATTACCTCCTCCATGCTGTACTGTGGGAATGGGGTTATTTGGATGGTGAGCTGTGTTGGATTTCCACCAGACATATTGTTGGGTGTTACGGCCAGATAATTAAATTGGTCTCATCCGACCATAACAGGTTTTTCTTGGTCTGTTTTTGTAAAGTTCAGTCACTTTGTGGCTTTTTCTTGCAACCCTCCAATACAAACCACATTTATGGAGAATTTGTGATATTGTCGTAACATGCACAAAATGACCACTCTTTGTCATAAGTTCCTGCAACTAGAATGTGATTATTTTGAGATGGGTAATTTTTTCTGTACTCACTGTAAGAGTGATACTGTAAATATGCCACAAAAAAAAAAAAACATTGATGCACAAATACTTGTTTAAAGCACTGTATACTAAAATATCCAGGAACGTAAGCAATTTTAATTTCAAATGTAATTATTTTTGAGCTGAAAACATTTATGGTTAATGGTGTCAAATTTCAGTTTAGGGTCACGTGTGTTTAAATAGTCTCACACACACACACACACAGTCAAAAAAAAAAAAAGAAAAAAAGAAAAAAAAAGAAAAAATAATTCTGGTGAGAAAGAATTTATGTCACATGCTTTCCTTGGTGCAGTCATACTCCTACAGTATACTGAAAAGAATAGGAAGCTTCATGAATAACTTGACTTTGAGCTAGGAATATTTTCAGTCCTGAATAAACTTTGAGAGTGATTCCTAGGAGTGATTCTGAGATGCTGAGTTATTCCGGGCCCTGATCTCTTTCATTTAACCACCTGAGTCAATAGTAAATGCTCAATATGTTTAGATAAAGATCTGGAAACTACTGTTGTTTGTTTTATGAGTTAAGACAAATAAAGATTGTCTTAATAACTGTGACGTTTTTATGAGTAATCCATACAAAAACCTAAACACTTATTTGTGCCAACAGCCTCAAGTGAATGGACTAAAAAGATGTAAAAGACAAAGTAGTTTTCTAGGGACTTTTTACAGTTCAGATGCGTTCAGATCAGATTTTACTACATAATTCTGTCAAAACAGTTTTATCCCTGATCACCTAAATTGGTGTATTTCAATAATTTAAGAGATATAGTTTTCATTGATACTGTATCAATTCTCTTTACTCTTTAGTGGAACTGAGATACGGCCAAAGTCTCCACTACCCAGCTGTGTGTCTTTAAAGAGTCACCAGTCAATGCCACTCTCTATACACTTTACGGATGGAACAGACTCTCAGGAAAGGTATTGTTGTCTTTAAACTGCTCATCATAATTTCATCCTTAGACACCTTTTTCGAAACTGCTTGCCAGAATAGAATTGTTATCCTCTTGGTAAAGTCCAGTTTTGTTGTTTTTGTTTAAATTATTTTGTCAAGCAGTGGAGCTTGATAACATGGTGGCCAGTTTGGACATTGAACAACATCTATTTTTTCTTAGAAACAATTTTGGTGGCCAGAAATAAACTAATCAATACTGATGGATGGGGCAGTAAAGCATGAGCTGTGACACTAGAGATGAATTCTGAACATTATACCCTCAGACATTTGGATTTAAAAAAGGGTCATCAAGCTGCTATGAACAGCTTTGTGATTTATTTTAATTTTTTTAATTCAGAACTAAAGTCTGCTAAATGATGCCTGTCTGAGATGCTGTCCTACTTGACTCTTTAAAGCCTTGAGCAGGGAAAAGTGAACACAGACACTGAACTTAACTGAAAAGGTGCAAAGGGAAAGGAGGACGTGAGAGTCAGGGAGGAAGGTGCAGAGAGTGAACTTCCTTAGCTTCCAGCATGGTCGGACTCTGGAAGTGAAACATAACAAATGTGAGACCCGCTACTCTCTATAATGATACATGGCCTTTTATAGGCAGCCCAGTACAGCGGGATATGAGGCGCCGTATAGAGCTTAAATCAAACTTCACTCATGCACACACAAGTGAAACACTTGCATACACATATGAAACAGTCACACATCTATATATACTACTAACTGCTCACACAACTACATATGACATGCACACACACCTATGAGACGCGCGCACATATATTCAAACTCTCCGCGCACACACACATATGAGATTCTCAGTGTAAAAGGAAGGCATTTCAGTGTAGACGGATGTGTCGCTTCATACTCCATGGTTGGTAGTAGCGGTTTGTGAACAGCCTGCTGTTGGACAGTTTAGAAGACGGAGTAGGACAGTATAATGATCATCACTGCTCAATCACAAGGCAGATTCACTATAACTGTCCACATAATGTCTGAATATTGCAGCGGCACAAAACGCAGGTGATGTTTAGCAAAAAGAAAATTGAAGCAGGAAACTGTGGCTAATATGTCGGATCCTTTTACCGCGGTGATAATAAATAAACCACTCGCTGTCTTCTAAACTGTCCAGTAAGTAGTCTATTTAAAATGCTACTACTAATCACAGAGAATGAATCGGCAACTCCATATACACTGAAATCACTACACCCTACTCCCTACTCCCTACACCCTACTCCCTACACCCTACTCCCTACTCCCTACACCCTACACCCTACTCCCTACACCCTACTCCCTACACCCTACACCCTACTCCCTACACCCTACACCCTACTCCCTACACCCTACTCCATGTGGGGGAATGTCTGTTAAGGGAACTTCACTCTACAAAATTCCGCCATTCGGAACATCCTGCAACGTCACTTCCTACATGCGTTACCATAGTAACATAAGCACCTTGGATACTTGTTGCTGCTGCTGTGGAAATTTCACGCTACGGACAGTAAATATAGAATATTTACTGAAAAAAACTGACACTAAAATATATAACGTTTTGAAACGTTTATAACTTATGAATAAATGATTCAATTAATTTACAAGATGTACGGAGATTTATTTATTTATTTATTTATTTATTTATACAGATTACTAGTCTATGTAATACTAAATATTTCTTAATTAAATTAAAATAAAATTATTGGGTCCTGTTTATATGGTGTTGTCCTCGAAAATAATTATAATAAATATTGTAATGACTGATAGGAAGTCCCTTGTTTGTGCGCGTCTCATAGGTGTGAGTGTGTGTGTGTGCGTGTGCGTGTGTGTGTGTGGAATTAGCCCCTTCCCTCACCTCGTTTTACACAGTAACACTCCTCCTCCCTCTCCCCACCTCGCTTTTTAAGTTTCACAACAAAAACACAAACACGCACACACACAACGGAAACACCATTTTAACAGGAAAAAAAGAAATCTCTCTGACACTGGTACTATAGTACATACTAACGGAATCACTTTTTAAGTTTCACAACAAACGCATAAACACAGCGGAAACACCGTTTTAACAGGGAAAAAGAGACTGGCGTGAGCGCATACTAAGGGAATCACTGCTGTAAAGTAAAAAAAAAACAACAACAACAAATGAACCTGCACTTTACCTTTGAAAAGAATCGCAACAGAGCAGAGTTTCTGTGTGTTTGTGAAGCCGGGGAGGGGGTGAAAAGGCGAAAGAGCGTCTCTGTGTGTGTGTGTGTGTGTGTGTGTGTGTGAGAGAGAGAGACGAGCAGAGTTTCTGTGTGTTTGCGAAGCTGAGGGGGGAGGTGAAAAGGTGAGAGAGTGACGCTCGGTGTCAAAATAAGAGTCGCATGTGTGATACATGATACTTGGCGCTCGTAAACTAATACTTGCTCGGTTTCCGATTAAAAATCTTTGCTCAGTTTGCGGAACACTCGTAAACCACGTTACTCACAATCCGAGGTTCCATTGGATAATTAGCTAATATTAGCTCTAGAGCTGTTCTTAATATCATTTAAAGTAGAATTAAAGGGGAATATTTTAATACTTTTCTCATTCAGACATCCTACAGCACAGAATATTTAAAGATAAGAAATACTGGTTGTACAGTGTTCCAAAATTCATTGTCCATCCATTTTCTCTTTGGATCCAATTTGCTCTTTTCCTTCTACTTGATGAATAACAACAGCGAAGCGATGGCTGTGACCTATGAAGTAAATTCTTACATCAGTGTTTTACTTTTAGGTTACCTTTTTAAATTGCTCAGTATCTTGTGACTAGCGCTGTTTGTGGTTTGCTGTTTTAGGACTGATAAGGATATTGATACTGATATTTTCTGCAATACGGCATCATGCAACATTAAATACACTCGTACTACATAATTATTACCTAGTAAGTAATAAGAGGTGTAAGTACTTTCATTTTCCTTTCTTTTTTTTGTTTTTCTTTGTTTCATTGCTCTGTAACACACTCCCTGAGGTCTCCTGGCTTCTGGGGTAATTTTCAGTCGCACCCTGGTCCACACTGCTTCCTAAATTGAGCCCACTGCTCTCCCTGTGTTGTGTGTCTTGCACTTGTTCTCGCTGCACTGTAGAGGAGTCAGATCCTGGAACCGGCTGTTCATCAGACGTTTTACCAGTAAGTAAATTCCATCCTTTTTTAAGCCATGAGTCCTTGTCATATCTGAAAGAACAAAATAAAGAATGCAGATGTCACTGATGTTATTATTTAATCACAGTCTTAATGTTTTTAAGCTGCTGTAAATTTTCTCCAGTGTAAAATTTCTGTAAAGATTAAATAAATGTAAATAATCAAATGTTATGAAATACTGTAAGTTGCATTATTACTCTTATTTTCAAGCTGTATTTATTTTGTCTTGTAATTATCAGTATTATAATTTCTAAAATCTTTAAAAAATATTACCACATTTAGTTTACCTTTATAAACTCCCTAAAACATAGAAAAAATCAAATTAACAGGATTTCATTTCCTGTGTTTAAGAGTGAGTAAACGAGTGTAAACTGTTGTTCCTGCTGAAATGAAAACTAAACAGTACGAGATCAGGGCAAAGGGCACTTCTGTCATATCAGAGCTACAAAGAGCTTGCTTTGGGTCTGATACCCATGAAAGTGTAGCCTCTGTGTTTGTCACTAAGATTGTTATTGGTACATTCTATAGGTCTGTACCATTACATCACTCTTACATTACACTCTAGCACTGACATCATAATTTACACAAAACACATTTAGTTCTGTGTTTTAACTTTACTTACTTTAGCTCTCCTCCTGAACGCTTCAGTAACTCCTCAAACTGCTTTACAACTGATTCTGTTAGTTCATTGCCTTTCAGATCCAGATGTTTCAGATGAGAGTTAAATCTCAGAGCTTCAGTCAGAGCAGCACAGCCTTTACCTGTTATTCCACACTTCAATAACCTGCAGAGAGAGAGAGAGAGAGAGGCAGAGGTGTTTACGTTAAGAATGAGATTCATGAAGTGAATGTAACACACACAGCTAGTAAATTATTACAGAGAAGATCATGGAAGGTTTGTTCGTGCTCATCAGGAGAGCTCTGAAATCATAACCGTAAAGGGTTTCTCACCTCAGTGTCTCCAGTTTACACTCGTGTTTCTTCAGTAGATCACAGAGCTTCTCCACTCCTGAGTCTCCTAGTTCACACTCACTCAGATCCAGCTCTGTGATGTGTGATGGATTTGTACAGAGAGCTGAAACCACATCAGTGCAGGATTTCCCACTTACACTCTTACAGAGTCTGCAGAGAGAGAGAGAGAGGGGGGGGGTGTATAAGCTTTATTATCACTGCCACAAGATAAATACAGTAATTAAAGACTAAACCACTGAGTGTTGCTTATAGAGTAAAACACGGACTGAAAGAGGGATGTAACGTTTAGTGTTGTACTTTAAATTTCACAACAATTTGCCCCCAAATCATACTTTTTATCTGCTTATAGTTACATTTAATGTTACAGAACATCCATGAAATGAGTTCGTTCCTGTTCTCACATTATAGCAGCTATAAACAGTCGTTCCCTCATTCAATCTTTTTCTCTCTTTTGAATTGAATCAGAGCAAAAATGTTACAGAGAAACCACTAAGTGTAAACCCTTCTAGTGTAAATACTGTACAGTCCTTCCATATATTATAAATAAACAGAAAACTTCCCCAGAACAATGGGTTTTTAATGTGAAATAGCAACTTTTTCTAATTCTTTAATTATAAGGTCTAAATATTATAGTTGTACACGTCTCTGTGAATGAGCTGTTAATACACGTGTGTTAATATTACTTACATTAGTTTCTGTAGTTTACATTTAGGATTCTTCAGGAAATCACACAGGTTTCTCACTCCAGACTCTCCTGGTTTATTCCCGTTTAGATTCAGCTCTCTCAGGTGGGAAGGATTTAAAACCAGAGCAGAAATCAGAGTTGCACAGGCGTCCTCTTTAATACTGCCTTCTTTATACAGCCTGGAGAGAGAAGGAGGTCAGGTTTAGTCTCAGGTTTAGTCTCTCTCACACACACACACTTCCACTTCCTGTCCAGGATAAATCAGCAGTCTGGACACTTCAGAAAGAGATTTCATGTGGATGCTGTTAGATTTTTAATCAGTTTTGTGGAGAATGAAAAGATAAAAGCAGCAGAAAACTCGTCCTCCTTAATGACTTTATCAGACGCCATCATGTTTAAATTTCAGTCACAAACGTCACCGTGTGAAACTCAGATGAACGTTTAGTCAGTGTTTGGTTACTGATGTGATCTGTGTGGTCATGTGACCATGAATCTGAGGCGGGTCTGTGGCCGTCTGTGTCTCATACACACTGCTGTGATGTCAGGTTGTGTGTGACATGTGTGTGTAAAATTCACTGAGAAACTCAACAGGACTGTGTATGACATACTGAAAGTTCTTATTACTGGATTGTACAGGATTCTGACTCACAGCAGATCAGTGATGTTATATTCTGAATAATTTACTCTCCTCTGATTAAATAGCGCCTTTACATTTCAACTTCATAAAGACGAGAGAGTCTTAAAGGTAGATTAAAAGGTCTGAAGATATATTAGTTTGTAGTTGGTTACATTTTTTATTCACATTTAGCAGAGACAACATCGTTTATTTTTATTTGTTATAACCAAATAACTAATTTGTACAATTTATATAATTATTCAGTCAGTCGTAGTTCATTAAGAGGTGAAGTAAACTGTAGTGATGGTGTGGCCGATTATATAAGTGGATTTAAACCCGTGTATAATAAAAAACAGCATTTTCCTGAAACTGTAGTTCGGTGTGTCAGTGACTTTGAAAGCGTCACAGGCCGAGTCAGTGTGGATACAGTCAGTCTGGGTCATAAAATGAACCACAGAGTGAAAGCAATAAAAAATCTCTCCATGTTTCTGGTTGTGTCTTACGTGAGTGTGTGCGGTCTGTAATGTGGATCCTGCAGCAGAGCTGAGAGCTGATTCACTCCGATGTCTTTGGGTTTTCTGGTGCTCAGATCCAGATCCCTCTGCAGTAACGGGTTTTTACCTAGAAGTTTAGTAAGAAGTGTGTGGGCTTCCTCTGCATAAGGGCTTTTAAATAACCTGTAGAGGTTTGAAGAAAAATAGAAAAGTTATTATAAAATTATAACATAATTTTTTAGGTTTAGTTTGATGATCGACACTTATAGAAGATTCACCTCAGTGTCTGCAGATTGTTATAACGATCCTGTAGTAAAGCAGTGAGTTTTTCCACTCCTGAGTCTCCAGGTTTGTTCCCTCTGAGATCCAGCTCTTTCACATGTGTGTTCAGTCTCAGAGCTTCAGCCAGAGCAGTGTATCCTTCCTCTGTTATACTGCAGTCGGAAAGTCTACAGAGAAAACACACACATTATTTTTATACACGTGAAAGTTCTGTGAGTCTTCCCCAGTAAAAATGTGCCAACTTTCATTGTAGCGATATTTAGCTATTCGTCATTTTTTTATAATATTTACAAAATAGCTGTTTTTTTTTTTTCAGATCTTATGCCCATACTGAGATATTTTTTGTTATAAAGATTTTTACAACAAAAGCTTTAAGTTGTTAGACACAGTTTGTATACTCACTCACTCCATCTATACCATTTAATCCTGTATTCCCGGGGGGCGGAGCCTATCCCAGGAGACTTAGGGCACAAGGCAGGGTACAGGACAGGGTGCCAATCCATCGCAGGGCACACACACACACACACACACACACACATACACACACACATTCACACACTACGGGCAATTTGGGAAAGCCAATTAGCCTAACCTACATGTCTTTGGACTGTGGGAGGAAACCGGAGTACCCGGAGGAAACCCACCAAGCACGAGGAGAACATGCAAACTCCATGCACACAGAGACGGGAATCGAACCCAAACCCTGGCGGTGCAAGGCGACAGTGCTGACCACTACACCACCGTACCGCCACAGTGTGTACAACAACTTATAATTACTGACACTGGAGACTCCTTCTATTAACATTGCAGATTACAAAGGAAGCACAGATGTATGAATGTTATGTGGACAGATTATATGCAAACACCACGCCAGTGTATATAAGGGACTTCATCCATGAATTTTGCTGTTACAGTAGCAAAAGTTAATGCACCCTGTGCACAAAAAATAGCAACAGCAGTATGTGCAAGAACTTATTTCTAAAATATATATTCGTTGCAAAAAGTAATCAAATATAAATATATTTGTAGGTTTTATTTTCAAATCAAATTCAAATTTCAAATTCAAATTTTATTTGTCACATACACAGTCATACACAGTACGATATGCAGTGAAATGCTTATACGACCGCTCCGTGACCTTAAATATTTTTACAAATGAAAACTATAAAACAAGATTCCAGCAAAGTTTCAAAATATATATATAAAATCTGAAGTATAATATAATATATTACAACTTAACTTAAGTCTGTGAAAATCTTGAGGTAGTATTTTGAAAATGAGATGAGGGGGATGAGAAAAGAAGTCCTTGAAGTGTGCAAATGTGCATATATGTGCATTATTGTGTTGTGGTTTGTTTAAAATCCCAAAGTCATTTAATCAAAATAATTCTAATAAAAACAACATTTCTAACATTTCCACAGTAACGTTGCCTGAATGTTATAACAATAAAAAGCTCTGCTGTGTGTTTGACCTGAATACTTTACAGATTAGCTTGATGTTCTGATTAGCATGTGGATGATGAGATCATTTATAAACCACGACACACTTGGACAACAGAGATCTTTCAGATTATATTTTATTAAGACTGAGGTGTGTATTAGCGGTTACCTGACAGTCTGCAGTTTCCAGTGTTGATTCTTCAGTTCTTCAGAGAGCAGCTTCACTCCTGAATCCTGAATCCTGTTCTTACTCAGATTCAGCTCCCTCAGGGTGGAGGATTCTGATCTGAGAGCTGTGAGCAGAGCTGAACATCCTCTCTCTGTCAGATTACACTCACTGAGTCTGAAAGAACAATTCAGCACACTTAACTCTGGGTTTATGGGTAGAGAATCTAATACAGAATAATAGATCTTACTGAAGTGTTTCAGGTCTGCAGTGTGGATCCTTCAGTAAAACACAGAGTCGCTCTACTCCTGAGTCTCCGTCTATTTTCCCGCTCAGATTCAGATGCGTCTGCAGTGTGGGGTTTATACCCAGAACACCAGTCAGATGATCACAAGCTCTCTGTGCATCAGGACTTTTCAACAACCTGGAGAGAGAAGAACAGAGAGATAACACTAACTATATTTATATATTTATATCAGTACTGTATCTGTTACGTCCGCAGTGAAAAAAAAGGAAAAGTGCACAAAAGTATTAGTGTTTATTTTTCAAATATATTAGATGTTAGAAATGCATGTAAGGAGACTCTGTGTAATAATAAACCTGAGCCTGTACTAGACCACATGTGACGACTCATTAGAGGATTACAGTTTGGAGTTGATGAGTGACGGCCTCATCACTAGTACTGTGTTTTACTGTCACTCACCTAAAGACTGGAATGTTGGATTTGGATTCAGTAACTCAGCATTTGGATCCCTGCAGTTCTCCTGGTACAGTAAGACTATAAAGTCTACTTCTGCAGGACATTGTACACATACTGGGGAAAAGCTCACCTCCATGTCTTCTGTTTCCAGTTTGAATGGTTCATTAAAGTCCTGAGCTCCTTCAGTCCTGATGGTCCAGGGTCGTTCCCCCTGAGGTCCAGCTCTGGCAGGTGTGAGGAGCGGTTTGACTTCAGAGCTTTAACCAGAGCAGTGTATCCTTCCCCTGTTATACTGCAGTCTGAAAGTCTGAATAAATAAATAAATAAATACACTGATTAGTACTTATAGAAAACTATTATAAGCCCAAAGTCAGTAACTAATCAGTTCAGTTCAAATGTCACTTAATCTGTGTGATGTCATAATAAATCTATAGGTCTAGTATTAAATAACTTACACAAGTTTCTGGAGTCTGCAGGATGAACTCTTCAGTAGAGTAGAGATCTGTCTCACTCCTGCATTTCCCAGGGTGTTCTCACTCAGGTCCAGCTGTGTCAGGTGTGTAGGGTTTGCAGTGAGAGCTGATATGAGATCAGTACAGCCTGTCTCTGTAATACCGCTCTTACTCAGCCTGCACACAGAGAACACAGCTGAGACACAGATCTTTAAACACACACAAGACAACCAGCCTGAGAGAATTAAACAGTCGACTCTACAGCAGTACTGATTGTGTTAAACAGTGTGTGTACACTACACTCATCTCTTTAAAGAGTTCAACATGGAGGTTCAGTGTGTTAAGTGAGAACATGGAGGTTCAGTGTGTTAAGTGAGAACATGGAGGTTCAGTGTGTTAAGTGAGAACATGGAGGTTCAGTGTGTTAAGTGAGAACATGAAGGTTCAGTGTGTTAAGTGAGAATGTAGCACGTGACACAACAGTAAACACATGTGCCGTGCCCGGAGATGATTTTCAGTATGGGCCAATAGTCTCAGAAGATAGGAACGGCTACTGGAGAGAGGGAATGATACTACCGGCGATCGAATAATAACACAGTAGATTCTGGCTCATATAGAATTTTATAAAGATAAAACAAAATTTCTTTCTGTGTTTTGTTAATTTAAAGAGTCACAATTAAACAATTAATTAGCAATATTCAAAAGATTGAGACAACATTCACAAAACAACTTCCACAGAACAGCTCGCACTCTTCACCTAATGTGACAAAGAAAAGTTCTCAAAACAATAGTGTGTACACCTTTTTACCTTGACCAATCAATTCACAGTAGTAAACTTCTAAACAAAATGTGGCATTCTACAACTCAAATTTGCAAAAGAAACTGTAGGTCAATATTCAATTTGACTCAACATGCAGAACATAAATATGCATCTCTTAAAATGAACACATTCCTTTCAAAACCGAGCAGTATTGTTAAACAACATAAGTTGAAAATGCAATAAACGGTAAATTAGCTCATTCAGGTGAAGTTCGTGAATCAAATGATTCAGTTCAAAGAGTCGACACTCATTCGAATCAGAAGAGGAATAGTCTCTCCGTTCCAGAAGCAAAAATGGGGAAAACAATCAAGTTTGAGGTATCAAAAAAAAGTCTTCTGAATCCAAAACAAGAAAACTGGAAATTTCCTACCAGTTGGTGATCTTAAAACACATTTAAAAGGTCCGTGGGCGGCTCGCCATTCGCGCACGTACAATCGCATACGATTCCTCGTCATGGGATTACGTCCAGCACGAAGTATAAACACAAGTTTGAGAGTTTCACCTTCCAAGCACACTCAATCACATTTCCTTTTAGAACAAATGTTTAACATTTCTCACTAAAAAACTAATGTTTAACACAAGATTCTGAGGGAATGCTCCATGCTACTCTCTCGTATGTATATTCTTTTCTCTCCCTGCAAGCATGGTGCGACCTGTGTGCGGGGCTTATGAATGCGCTGCTACCATTGGCCCTTGGGAATGTCTATCACTGAATGAGGCTTGTGATTGGGTGAATCTTTTTTTCTCTCTACCTCTTCTCCCTTTTTTTTTTCCATTTCTTAGCTTCCTTCAACTCTTAATGTGATTTTAACCCCTTCACTGACTACCTGGGTTACCCGGGTTACACTCTCCCCGTCTTGAAGATATGCAGGTCCCTCTGCATCCTTTAGGCTGCGAAGTCATCGCCGAAGGGCACTCACTGTACAATTCCAGGGAAACATCTTTAAGAGAATCAGGCTCCTCCAACGACACAGTGAAAGCTGTACTGAGCCCTTGCAATAATGACTGTACAATCAAAGAAAGGGGATTACCCAACTTAGGGTACTGCAGCCTCTTTGGTTGCTCACGGAGTCTTTGCGAACGCCTAGGAACATCTTCTAGACTCTGACGAGTCTCCATTGGGTTGTCACTGGGATTTCTTAAATTGATTATCTCTCTCTGCGTCAGAGCATTGTATCTTTCTCCCTCTCCTCTAAGGGTCCCGGATGAGGGTCCCTCCGACTCCTGATCCTGCTGTCCGTTCTGCACAGCTATGTCACTCGGCGCGTCCATCTCTGTAAGGTTCACCATCTGATGGCTTCCTTCTTCAGGGCCTTCACATGGACTTCCATGGCTGACCTCAGGTTGGTCAGGCAAGCTTTCTCGCAACTTCACTGGAGTGGGATGCTCAACACCTACATTAATCACAGTCCCCCATTCAGGAGAAACCTCTGCTGTCTCTTCACCATTTGACCGATTTTCAGGTCTAGAATTAGGAAGAATTCTGCTTTCAAACACTTGGCGAGTGCTCTGGTGAATAAATTGTAAAGTCATCCTCAGATTCAGAATTCTGGGTTTCGCTCTCAGGTTCTCTTGAAACAGGATTTGCTCGAGTCCTAGGTCTGTGGGGTTTCTCCAGGCTGACTGATTCCTCAGGGTGGTCTACCCTTTGCAGAAATCCACATGGTAGTAGTAGGTCGCGATGCAACATACGGAGGGGCCCGTCCTTACCCTCAGCCTGAACTGTATAGACCGGTAAGTCACCGGCCTTCTTGATCACAATATAGACTGCCTTCTCCCACTTGTCTGCTAACTTATTTTTTCCTCTCAGTCTCACATTTCTCACCAGAACACGATCACCAACTTCAAGTGCTCGCTCGTCGAACCTCCGCTTGTTGCGTCCTGCAACTTTTGCTGCATTCTCTCTTGCTACCCTGTAACTCTCCTCCAGACGATCCTGCAGGTTCCTCACATAACTTGAGTGAGACTTGGACGGCTTGTCAGCAGGTAAACCGAAAGCCAGATCGATTGGTAGTCGGGGCTGCCTCCCGAACATTAACTCATATGGTGAGAATCCTGTTGAGTCATTACGGGTGCAATTGTATGCATGGACCAACGGCTTCACGAAATCTTTCCAGCAGGTCTTTCCTTTATCATCCAAGGTCCCTAACATCTGAAGCAGTGTCCTATTGAAGCGCTCTACGGGATTGCCACGAGGATGATAGGGTGTTGTTCTCACTTTACGGATTCCTGCTATGCTGCAGAGCTCTTTGATCAGCTTTGACTCAAAGTCGGGCCCCTGATCGCTGTGGAGTTTCTCTGGAAACCCGTAATGGACGAGAAAGTTATCCCACAGGCATTTGGCCACGATTTCAGCCTTCTGGTTCCTGGTGGGTATGGCTACAGCATACCTGGTGAAATGATCGGTGATCACTAAAATGTCCTTTGTA